>QGSO01000173.1:534195-1134195 GCA_011037825.1 Carya cathayensis
TGTTAGTATGATTTCCACATTTCTTCATGCGTCTGTCTAGAATTACTTCAGGCTCTGGCTGGATATTTCATTCTCTATCGACTGGTGGAAAGGATGGTAGTGGTGTGATGTTCTCCCCCAATTTCTTCTTAAGACATGATACATGAAAAACATTGTGTATTTGAGCTGAAGAGGGCAATTCCAGCTTGTATGCCACGGATTCTACCTTGGCAATGATATGAAATGGACCATAAAAATGAGGTGCTAGTTTCAGATTATGGTGTAAGGCTATTGTTTTTTGCCTATATGGTTGTAATCTAAAAAAGAACCTAGTCACCTACTACAAAGTTTCTCTCTGTCCTTTTCTTGTTAGCACAATGTTTGATTTTTTATTGTGCCTTCTGCAAATTCTTATTCTAGAAAGCCATTACTTAATCCATAGGGGTTGGCTCAAGTGGTAAAGGCCTTCGGCTTGAGGGCATGCTCTCCTCAGGTCCAAGGTTCAAACTCTCTTGGTTGCAAACAATCTCTAGGGGCCATCAGACTTGGAGATTTTTCCTTTGAATTACCTGACGGGAAACTCCTTACAGTGGACCTGTGCACCCCCGGAATTAGTCGGGATGCTGTTCTCGGACACCCGGTCCCAATAAAAAAATAAAGCCATTACTTCATCCCTTGTTCTCATAAAGGGCTTCAAATGGGGACAGCCCAATAGCTGAATGTGCTGTGGTATTGTAACACCATTCAGCTATTGGCAGCCACAAGATCCAATCTTAAGGCCTTGTTCTAATATAACACCCCAGATATGTCTCCACACATTTGTTAAGTGCCTCAGTTTGGCCATCAGTTTGTGGATGGTAAGCAGAACTAAAAGCCAAGGTTGTATCTTGCAAATTGAAAAGTTCTTTCCGGAAAGAACTAGTAAATATCGGGTCTTTGTCAGAAATAATAGATTTAGGCATTCCATGAAACTTGAATACCCTAGAAAAAACACTCGTGCCACTTTGACTGCTGTGTAAGGATGGGCCAAAGTAAAAAAAATGGGTGTTTTGTAAGTCTGTCCACAACAGAAAAAATGACAAAACCTGATGAGACATTGGCAATCCTTCAATGAAGTCCATTGCAATATCTGTCCAAGGCTGAGATGGCACTGGTAATGGTTGTAGTAGCCATGCAAGATGAAGATTCTCATATTTCATGGTTTGACAAATGCCACACTCCCTCACAAGCTTCTTTATATCACTTCTCATCCCCTTCCAATAGAAATCCAATCTGGCCCTATGTAGAGTTTTATGGTACCCTACATGTGCAGCCTTTGGATTGTTATGGATATGATGTAAAACCTTGTCTTTAAAAGCTGAAGAGGGAACTACTACCATCTTCCCCTTTTTGAGTAACAAGCCTTGCTGCGAGGTATAGTTTTTAACAGTTCTAGTGCCCTTCTGTAATTGCTTACAAATATGTTGAATCTCTGGAGCTCATCAAGCCACAAAGTAGTGGGAAAAGAAATCAATGCTAGAGGAGCAGACTTTTCTTCCCCTTTTCTTGAAAGTCCATCAGCCACTTTATTCTCGATTTTTGCTAGGCCTCATTGCCCGTCTTCTGTTCTAATAGAAACTTAAGAGCTTGTTGGTCAGTTTTGATCTTAAATGACTGACCCAACAAATATGGATACCACTTTTGCACTGCAGTCACCAAAGCCAAAAGTTCTTTCCCATCGGTAACAGTTGACTTCTACCTTTGAGAGCCTTGCTGAAAAGGCATTTGGTCTACCTTCTTGCATGAGAACTACCCCTAAACCTGTACCACTTGCATCGCATTCAACTGTAAATGGTTTGGTGAAGTCAGGTAGTCTTAAAACTGGTGGCTGTGTCACTGCTTGTTTCAACTCCTCAAATGCTAGTTTTGCTGAATCACACTATTCAAAAGTATTCTTTTTCAACAGGGCTGTTAGAGGTGCTGCAGTTAATCCATACTTCCTTGTGAACTTCCTATAGTAGCCAGTGAGCCGAAGAAAACCCCTCAAAGATTTCAATGTACTTGGAACTGGCCATTCAACTAGAGCTGCAATCCCCTGGGTCAGCTCTAACACCTGAACTCGAGATTAAATGACCCAAGTACTCTACCTCAGTTACTCCAAATTTACATTTGGCATATACACGAATGCTCATATAACTGTTTAATTATTGTATCGAGATTCATTTAGTTTTTCTCAGATAAGTGGATAGAGTTAGGATGTTTTCTCTCCGTACAAACTTTCTTCCCCAACCCTCCATCTCAGGCGTTTCTCGCCTGAGATGACTTTTTGGCTTAGAATCTTAATCAGGGAAGCTTAGTTTTTCTTAGGATCCAGTATTTTTCTTTCGGTTTTTCATTTTTTTGTGGTGGTGGTGAGATGGAGCTACTCAGAAATGTGATTATCGAACAAAAATGCTTTGAGTTCAAAAAGGTTAATGAAAGGTGGTGGAGAATCACGTAAAGCAGTTGTCGTGCTGTAAAATACATCTCCATGGACATAGACTCGCTGGGTTGGCTGGCAAACATGGTGAAAGAAGGCATAGAAAATGGGGGTTCTTCTGAGTTTTTTAGATCAAAAAGAAGTGGGGCTCAGGTACTGGTGGTGCAGCGGCAGAGCAACTATTATGGGAGTTTTTTTTCCGTTTCAGAGTTTGGTCAAGTGAAGAGACGTGGGATGCTAGTGATCCCAGAAGGAAGGGATGGGATAGGATGGAGGATTTTCGGGGATATGTTGAAGGAGATCACTGTATTTTCCTCTGCTTTCGGAGGTAAAAACAGAGTCAATGGTGAATGGAAGCCCATACCACCACCACGAACCATGCCGCTGCCGTCGTATAGGGAGGCTCTCCAAGGTCGGATTGAGGGGCCTCGAGATACAAAAAAGCCAGAGATGGCAGGTCTGTGCAGGACTGAGAAGGGAACTATTTCGGAAGAAGTGCAGAATGGCGAAGGGGATGGCAGAGGAAGTGTTGGTCTGGAAGAGGAAACTTGGGTGGAGACGTTGGTTGAAATCGAAAAGCAAATGGGAGAGCTGAGTCTTAAAATGCAGTGGCTGAAACGGTGCGTATTGGAAAAAACTAAAAGGGAAAAGGGTTTGAGTGTAATGGGAAACGGACTGGGCCAAGGCAGGGCACATGGGCCCAGCTTGGAAACAATGAGCCCAGACGCCGATAGTGAGGCCTGGGTTACCCGATATGGAGGGAAAACCCATTTGCCTGAAGATCCAGGCCCATCGGAGGGTAGGCCTACACCATCGTCGCCGACAAGGTCTCAGGTGACTTCGTCGGCGTTGTTTAGGCCACAGGAGGATAGCATGACACCGGCGATACTCTCTACAGAGCAAGAAGACAAATCCCGTGCTCTCCACGACGGCACACTTAGCCCAAAATTTGTGGAACTTGCCCAGAAATGCTCGACGGAGGTCGTGGGGGCTTTCCTGACTCCAACACAGGGGTTCTGTGAGGGCGGCATGGGTAAAGAGGCAACTATATACAACTCGGCTACATTTTCTTCCTTGGAGAAAGCTACGGGACCATGTACAGAGCATAGTTCTCAGCATGGGTCACCGATAATTGCACAGAAAGGTTCGGAACCGTCCAAGAAATGTGACGGAGGTCACTGGGGCTTCCTCGATTCTAACACACGGGTTCTGTGAGGCCGGCATGGGTACAATTCAATATGGGTCATCGATACATGGAGAGCTTTCAGGTACAACTCAGATGGATACTTTTGAAGCACAGGATGTAAGCCAAAGTGTGTCCTCTATGAATGTGCTAGAGGAAGGGGAGGTGAATATTGAAGTAGAATGGGATATTAATAAGGAGATGTGGCTGCTAGAAATAGAAAGAGGGCCAGAGGGCCCAGAAGGCTTGGAAGAGGTTGTGAGGGAAATGGAGACTAGTGGGGCTGAGGAAGATATGGATAGCCCTATCCCGCTACGTACCCTATCCCCAAAACCGGTGTTCAGATTTTCCTCGGATTGAGTGTTAAAAGAAGTTGATAAACTTCATGAATGTGTGGGGATTTCGTGTCCTGGGTTTGAAGACCAGTTTAATGCTCTTCTAAGTGCAATAGAGGCAGGGAGAACCACAGTTCTGAAATCAGCTGTGAAACAAGACCGGGAGTTGAAACGTCTCAAGAGTTCTATTAATTACGATAACAAAGAAGGCAGCGTGGGGAGGGAGAGGGTGAAGGGAAGGGGGCCAGGTCTTTTATTAATGCCTAAAATCCTTTCGTGGAACGTAAGGGGGATTAATGATGTGAATAAACGCCTTCGCATTAGATCTCTTCTCCGCATTTGGAAGGTGGACATTGTTTGCCTTCAAGAGACCAAGCTGCGTAGTATTGACAGGCACATAATCGAAGTTTGTGGGGTTGCCCTTTGTGGGGTGGTGTACTTAGCTTCATCAGGGGCTTCGGGAGGTGTGTTGGTATTGTGGGATAAGCGAGTGGTGGAGATGGTGGAAGAATGTACTGGGTTGTTCTCATTGGCGTATCTTTCAAAAATATTGAGGATGGGTGGAAGTGGGCTCTAGCTAACCTGTATGGACCCAATGTGGATAGAGAGCGAAATTTGTTGTGGGAGGAACTAGCGGGTTTACACTCTGTTTGGGATTTACCTTGGGTTTTTTGTGGAGATTTTAATGTAGTAGGTTTTCTAGTGAAAGGGAGGGGACATCCACGTCGACAGGTGCTATGGAAGCTTTTTCAGAGTTGATATTTGATCTGAACCTTGTGGACTTGCCGTTGCAAGGGGGGGCATATACTTGGTCCAATAGCCGATGGGGGTCCCGACTGGATAGATTTCTAGTCTCTTCTTCTTGGGAAACGCGCTTTCTGGATCTATGCCAGAAAAGGTTGCCACGGGTATGTTCTGATCATTTTCCAATTTTGCTCGTTTGTGGTGGTATTCATGGGGTTAGGCGTTCTTTCAAATTTGAAAACATGTGATTGGAAGTTGAAGGATTTGTGGAGAAGGTACGGGATTGGTGGGGTGGCTATTCCTTTGATGGTACCCCTAGCTTTATTGTGGCGAGTAAACTTAAAGCACTCAAGTCAGATGTAAAAAAATGGAATGTAGAAGTTTTTAGACATACAGAAGTGCAGAAAAATATCCTATGGGAAGAGCTGCACGCTTTGGAGGAAGGGGATGTTAATGAGGCTTCTTTGACAAGGAAGAATGCGGTTGTGATTGAAATTGAAAAGGTATTGCTGATGGAAGAGATATCTTGGAGGCAAAAGTCTAGGGCGCTTTGGTTGAAGGAGGGGGACAAGTGCACCAAGTTCTTTCACAAGGTAGCCAATTCACACAGGCGCAATAATGCTATTGAAGTCCTCCATTCTGGCTCACAGGTGCTGCTTTGATACTGAAGAAATTCAAGCCACACAGTGCAGTATTATGAGGAACTCCTTGCTGAAAAAGTAGAGTGCGCCCCAAACTTGATGGTTTAAGTTTTGAACAGTTGGATTCGGAAGTAGCAGGTTGGTTGGAGAGGCCGTTTGAGGAAGAGGAGGTGCATCTTGTGGTGAAAGGTATGGGTAAAGACAAAGCCCCGGGCCCAAATGGTTTCTCCATGGCCTTCTTTCAAGAATGTTGGGATATAGTGAAGGAGGAAGTAATGAAAATTTTTCATGATTTTCATACTAGTCACAAGTTTGAAAAGTCACTAAACGCTACATTCATTGTTCTCATTCCGAAGATAGTGGGTGCCAATGACTTGAAAGATTTCCGGCCTAGCAGCTTGGTAGGTGGGATTTATAAAATCATCTCTAAGGTGCTAGCAAAGCGTATGAGCGTAGTGATGGATAGTATCATATCCAAACCTCAAAATGCTTTCGTTCGGGGCCGGCAAATTTTGGACTCAGTCTTGATAGCAAATGAGTGTTTGGACAGTCGGTTAAGGGAAGGTAACCCCGGGGTTCTCTGCAAGTTAGATATGGAAACAGCTTATGACCATGTGAGTTGGGACTTTCTTTTCTATATGCTTAGAAGATGTGGATTTGGGGATAAGTGGTGTGAATGGATCAAGCATTGTGTATCGACACCTCGGTTTTCAGTTCTAGTGAATGGAAGATCATGTGGTTTCTTCCAGTCTTCTAGGGGTTTGAGATAAGGAGACCCGCTTTCCCCTTTCTTGTTTGTTATTGTGATGGAGGCTTTAAGTCGCATGGTGAAGGCTGCCGTTAGGGGGGGTTTTCTCGCAGGTTTTTCAGTGGGCAGCAACAGTAATCCCGCATCATTTCTCACTTACTTTTTGCAGATGACACACTCATTCTTTGTGATGCAGATAGTGGTCAGATTCGAGCCCTAAGGGCGTTGTTACTGTGTTTTGAAGCTGTATCGGGGCTTAAGGTGAACTTGGAGAAGACGGAGTTGGTCCCGGTGGGGGACGTGAGCAATATAGCTTTGTTAGCGGAGCTATTGGGTTGTAAAATTACGCCCCTTCCTATAAAATACCTAGGACTTCCCTTGGGGGCACCTTACAAAGCAATGAGCATCTGGGATGGAGTAGTAGAGAAGATCGAGAAAAGATTAGTGGGTTGGAAGAGGCTATACTTATCAAAAGGGGGAAGATTAACTCTCATTAAAAGCACCTTATCCAATCTTCCCACCTACTTTCTTTCACTGTTTCCTTTACCGGGAAAGGTTGCAAACCGGATAGAGAAGTTGTTCCGAGCTTTCCTGTGGGGAGGCATGGGGGAGGAATTCAAGTTTCACCTTGTGAGTTGGCAAAGGGTGACTTGGCCGATTGCGAATGGGGGGTTAGGGGTGCGAAATTTGAGTGTGTTTAACAAGGCATTATTAGGGAAGTGGCTGTGGAGATATCACTTGGAAGGGAATTCACTGTGGAGGGAGGTCATTGATCAAAAGTATGGTTGTGCGTGGGGGGAATGGTGTTCTCTAGAGAGTAGGGGGACATATGGAGTAAGCCTGTGGAAATTCATAAGAAAGGGATGGAATGCTTTTGAAAAACATCTAAAGCTTGAGGTGGGTGATGGAGCACGAACCCATTTTTGGTTAGATGCATGGAGTGGAGAAATTTTCCACATGTGCATGAATATTTTGAAAATTAAATTTGAAAATTTTGAAAGATAATTGATTGTCATCTTTCACATGTGCATGCCATGATTAAAGGTTTGAACTTTGAAAATATTAAAGATGATTGATTGTCATCTTTCACATGTGCATGTTTTATTTGAATATTTTCAAAAGTGATTGATGTTTTTCTTGACTTATGCAAAAGGAAGATGCCTTTGTTTGAATATTTTGAAAAGTAAAGTGTGCTCCTTTTGTCATATGCAAAAAGTAAAAAATTAGGTTTGAAATTTTTGAAAAGCAAAGTGTGCTCCTTTTGTCATATGCAAAAAGTAAAAAGATTAGGTTTGAATTTTTTGAAAAATGAATGATGATGTTTTTGACATGTGAATCTTTTTAAATTTGAATATGAAGTCTCATATGCTTATAAATAAATCATTTGAGAGCTTCACATTTACAACACCAAGAGCATACAACATTCATTCAAAGCTTTCATTCTCTTTTCTCTAAATATTGAGTCTTAACTCTTATTCATTTCGAGAGATATAGTTTGTGCTTGTATTGTTCTTATTCCACTCTTTGAGGAGTGTTTTCTGATATCCTACCCACTATCAATTCTTGTATCAGTAAAAGGGTGTGTACAACCCTTGTGCGTGTAGAAAGTGTTCTACATAGGGAATCGTTGAATCACCACGTGTAAGGTGATTGCAAGTGTAGAGGGTGTTCTACACGGATCCTTTGTAACGGTGTTGTTCAAAGGTGTAATAGGTTTCTATCTCCACCTGAAGGAGGTTGAATACTGAATTCGGGGATCCTCAAGGGGTAGCTTGAGGCGAGGACGTAGTCAGTGGGGCCGAACCTCGTTAACATACTGAGTTTGCTTCTCTTTTACCCTTACTCTTTATATTTATTGCTGTTTCTTATTTTATTTATATTTTATATTGTATATTTGATTTATAATTGTTATTTTTTTAAAATACAACTCAATTCACCCCCCCTCTTGTGTTAGTCATCTGGGCAACAACATTAAATCATATCAGTTTATATGATTATTTATATATAATTTATTTATAACTAAAGTATTTCCCTTAAAGTATAAAACTACATTTGATTGTTGGAGTTCAATTTATCCAAAACTAATTATTGACGTGACTCGTTATTTTTTAAACATTCTATAAAAACATTAAATTTATTTCAACATGTTTTATACATTTAAACACATCTCAATAAGAACTATAAAATATTATTATTTACATATCATCTTAAATAATTTAAAATCACCTCAATATCCAAATACAGTCTAAATTTTAGATATTGGACTCGACTCAATTCTCTAAAAATAGATTTACATCCACATTCTAATGCACATGATATATATGGTTATATTTTCTAATTTTTGTGTGATATAAAAAGTCAATTTTTGTGAAGAAGATGACATATAATTTGTTGAAACCTAAGGTTGGAGGATTTAAATTTTGTAATTTTATAGCTAAAAGTCCACTTATAATTAATTTAAACGGGTTGTAAATAACACCAATTAAGCCTGGTAAAAAACAAAATTGTTGTCAAGAATACGATAGCTTAATGACATATAACCTAGTTACTCAGATGAAAAACCTAAATTCAAACCTCCCACCCGACCTATAAAAAAAATCAAAAAAACATTTTTTTATTATATGTTTCCTCCACACATAGTTGATAGTGCTAGTATTAATTCTCTTTTATTTGTATTGGTCTCTGGTGAATAAAATTTAAGTATAGTTTGGATAATGAGTTGAAATGAGATAAATTGAGATGAAAGTTAAATAAAATATTATTAGAATAATATTTTTTATATTATTATTATTTTTAAAATTAAAAAATTAAATTATTTGTTATATTTAGTATAAAAAATTTAAAAAGTTTGTAATAACTAAATGAGATGAAAGATTTCCATGGCCACTTGTATGTTCTTTTAAGTTGTTGCTCGTCCTATATGTTTAAACCGATTTTATTAGGAATTATTATAGTTTCAAAGTGTGAAGTATATATTTTTCATATTGTCGATATAATAATATTTTATTTATAAAAACTTTTTTAAATTATATTTAGTTATAAATAAAATCCTGCTATATAAACAACATAGAAGATATGTTATTCACACCAATTTATAAATATAATTTTTATTTTATTTATTTCCTACTAAAGAAACCTCACTATATGGTTATTGTTCTTATTTTTTATTTATTTCCTTGGCTTTCACCTTCACTCGTAAGGTAATTAATAAAGAAAAACTATATTTTTATGCACTGCATGCCCAAATTACAAAAAATAAAAAATAAAAAATAAAATCATACTTTGATTTATGCGTTGAGATGGATGGAAATTACGTAACTTTGTACAATCTTTACCAGTTAGATTTTAATGATGAGCGCAAAATGTCAATTCCATTGAATGGTTGGTTTGACTTTTCATTTATTACAATTCCGGGTCAACCGACGACGCATGATCGCAGGAAAAAGTTTCTTGTCAGGTCCACAACGGCTTTGACACAATAGGCGATTTCCTGGCGGTTACTTCTTACGCATCGTGGCCAACGCGTAGCGACACATTATGGTCAAAATACGACCAAATGAGAACGAAGGTACATTTTAGCATCCGTAGAGAATCTTTATTGGTTGTAACCGCCCCGAGTCCCTGGCTCTCCGATCCAACGCTTTTATTCTAAACTTCTTAATTGTACCATACAATTTCCCTCCAAGTTCCCCACTATCCTGGCCGTCCAAATCTTCCTAAAATCTCAAGTAACGACCAACAAAGCACACCACTAAAATCACACCTACAGATCGCGGAACACAGGATCATAACCCCTCATTTTTCTCTCCGACTTATCCGCTCTTACTTAAGTCTTCTAGCAGACGCCAAGTTGCCAACCCTTCTCCCACGGCAAAACCCGATCTGTCACCAACAATCGTGAGATCTAAATCGTTATCCGGAACCTTCCGTTTACTTGCTGGTCAAAGATGAACAGGTTCGTGGCGAGGAGTTTGATGCGAGGCGTCATCGACGGCTGTAATCACAGCCGCCGAGGCATTTCGATGGCCTTGAGGGTGAATCCGTTGGAGACCGTGGGACTGGCGAGGAACCACCAGAGTGCGAGTGCACTTGGTGGCCTTTACCGGACCAGAATGATGAGCTCGGTGACGCCGGGGCCCACGACCACCACTTTGGCGGAGAAGAAGGAGATAGACAGAGAGGAAGGAGTGGAATCGGAGAAGAGCGACAAGGCCGCGGTCGTGTCGAGCTACTGGGGGACGTCGCGGCAGAAAATCAAGAGAGAGGATGGGACTGACTGGCCTTGGAATTGTTTCATGGTAACGACATTCTCGTCAATCTTTAAAGATTGAATCGATGTTCCGGTGTATACCTCTTACTCTTTCAGTCGATCTTGTCCTAAATTAAATTTATGATAAGTTTCGGTATTCATATGTTGCTCTATATTCTTGTTGTGTATGTGCGACCGTTAGATGGTTTTATGCTCTTTTGGTATTGAATTCCGGTGAATTATCACGGGCACTTGTTCTGTTTTTTATTTGTCTCTCCTACTCCATTGGCCATGAGATATTAGAAAGGAAAACGATCAACTCACAGCACTTGTAGGTGTACCAGTACACTTTAGTTTCTGAGTAAGAACTAAAGGATATTCATCAACCACTTTGTGTATTATTTTACCGGTGCCTATACTTATCAAAAAAAATTATTTTACCGGTGCCTATCTCGTGAGTTTATGTGACATAAAACTCTCGGAAAGTTTTCTATAGTGTCTACATACTAATTGTTACTTCATTTTTGTTGTAGCCATGGGACTCTTATGAGGCAGACTTGTCAATAGATTTGAAAAAACACCATGTGCCAAAGGCTTTTTTGGACAAATTTGCTTACAGGACGGTGAAAATTCTTAGAATTCCAACGGATATATTTTTCCAGGTAAGTCAGCCTTTTCATTTGTTGGGTTCTGGTCATCAATAGAGCTGGATATTTTTCTTTTCTTAATTGGTGGATGTTTATATATGGAAAAAATGTCTCACCCTGTACCTTCTTCTTGCAGTCACATACCTTTAGAAAATTGTGTAAACGATTATGAGAAATGATATTTGCAGTCGTGGTTGTGCAAGCGGTGTGTAGTCGTTTTGAAAAAAGTGAATTAATATGGGACCTACATGAAAAAAAAACTATTTTTATAACTTTTTTTATTCATTCCATACAACTGTTTGCATCCTGCTTGCATGTGCCGACTGCATCTAGCACTTCTGAAACGATTATAGACCTCTATTTTTTTTTTTTTATTATAAACTTTTGCATGCAGTCGTCAGTTTGAGCTGTTCATTTTGTCATGAAAGTTCGTTAAGGTTTCTTTTAGTTGCCTGTTCTCATCAACTTTAGGTGCTCATTTATATCTCTACTGTCAAATAGCCATTCTATTCGCTTGGTTACTTTATTATCTGTACTTATCCTCAAAGTGAAGAATAATTTCTCCAAATAAAATTTATTTTCCTGCTGGGAATAGCATATTATTTAATAATTAACAATAATATTCACTCAATTCTATTCCTTCCAAAATAAAGAATAAATTTAAAAACTAAAAATTAAAAAAAAATGTTGAAAGAACTAATTTTATGTCAGATATCTCTACTTTTCAATAAATATGCCAATATGAAGAAGTTCAACTGCTCTTTTATGCTGACAGCATCTGCTGGCAACCTTTAGTGGTTCTTGATGTTGCTGCCAAAATATATGTGAATTTGATTTCAGTTTGTAAAATTTTTTGCAGAGACGGTATGGGTGCCGTGCAATGATGCTGGAAACAGTGGCAGCTGTTCCTGGTATGGTTGGAGGAATGCTGCTGCACCTAAGGTCTCTCCGCAAGTTCCAGCATAGTGGCGGTTGGGTCAAAGCTCTGCTTGAAGAAGCAGAGAACGAGAGGATGCACCTAATGACCATGGTGGAACTTGTTAAACCCAAATGGTATGAAAGGCTGCTGGTCCTTACTGTGCAGGGAGTTTTCTTCAATTCCTTCTTTGTTGTTTATCTACTCTCACCAAAACTAGCCCATAGAATTGTTGGTTACCTGGAGGAGGAGGCTATACACTCGTATACAGAGTATTTGAAGGATATTGAGAATGGTAGTATTGAAAATGTTCCAGCTCCTGCTATTGCTATAGACTACTGGAGGTTGCCCAAGGATTCAACTCTAAAAGATGTTATAACTGTCATCCGTGCTGATGAAGCTCACCATCGGGATGTTAACCATTTTGCTGCTGTAAGTACTGCTTGCCTTTTCCTTGATCATGCTCTTTACTTGTTAACAACATTGCATACTCATATTTATCTTTCTGAATGTATCTAGTTACCTAAAATGTCATAATGTTTAGTTTTCCAGTCTATATATGTCGATTACTTGATGTTACATAGCACTTTTGGAAATCAATCACTGTTTCAGTGATAAAATGACGAGGAAATTTACTTATAAAAAAAATGACGAGGAAATTTGTAGTGATGCAAAATGACAACGATATGAGAGTATTGATGCAAATCTATCCGTTCCAAAATCTTGTCATACTCTAATATTACTTAAAAGAGTTTCTTTTGGAACATATTATTTTGCATCCAAATATGTGTACAAGTAAAACTTTCGATCTAGTCACATTGTCATAGCACTGTGTTTCACATCTTTCCTCCCACTATTTCTCTATCTCTCTCTCTCTCTCTCTTGAATTGTTATAATTAGTAGCTGCTACTTGGACTATTAGAAAATTCTGTACTTCGCAAAGTTTGAGTTTGTCATTACAATCATCGTTATATAGTGCCTATATATCAGTTCTTTTCTTTGCTGGATATATTTCATACGACATTTAGAACTTTAATAATAAATGGCCCTTTATCGGGTCATCATTAAGTGTTACATTTTTTTTTTTTTTTTTGTCTCTGATTGACTATCTGCATGCTTTCAACTGATTTTTTTTTTTTTTTTCAAGAAATGATTAAGATTATTCAAAGTTTTTTTGACTGGACACCATTGGTGCACACATTTAGCATGTCTCTAAGGGAACAAAATCCCCCGTACTCTATGAACTGAATTGCACACAACTCTGATCAGCATCTTTAACACTCTAGGAGTTAGGAAATCTAGTGGCATCTTTCAGTTGAGGCCTCTCAGCAATTACCCTGAAGCAATAGGATTGGCACGCAGTCAATGAGGCAAAAATGATCTTTCTCACTGAGTTTCTTTGTTTTTTTTTATGTTTTGTGGTAACTTATTTATTATCTTCTTTGGTTCTTGTCACTGAGAACAACCATGCTCTTAATTTTCTTTTGCTCTTAAGAGCGATGCTTGTCTTTTATTCTACTAATTGTATTTGGGTCTTGACCACGTATATTTTTGCAGGACGTTCACTTTCAGGGAAAGGAATTGAGAGAGGCACCAGCCCCTCTTGGTTATCATTAAGATGTATTTTCTTGAAGATTCAAATAAACATTATATATAATTTGTCAACATAATCTGCTACTGAATATTATGAGGATTTGTGTGTACAGGAAAACTCTTAGATATATGAGATGAGTTGAAGTATGTGGATTTCAAATTGAAATTTGGTTGAATTTAGTTGCAGCTTTTCTAGCATATGGGTATCTGCAATTCCATGTTTCAGTTGGGTCTGTGAAGCATGTCGTTCATTTTTGTAAGTTCATTCGAATGCATGTCCATTTCATACAATTAACATAAAGAATGAATATTTATTGGAGATATTGTTGGGTTTAGCGCGGTGAGTGATGAATAGTTGCAATCATTTCCTTGTGCACTCTTTTACGACTCCATTTCCTTCCGGAGTCGAGTCTTATTTTATCACGAGTAAATGGGCATGCGGGATCTTTGGGTAGCGGCTCTTTAAAGTTGCATTGACTGACCGTGAAAGAGCTGTTAACCTGAAGTGAATTTACTATAGTCGATCTTCATTTCTAGGCAAAAATCGAGATCCTCTGCAAGAATGAAATCCGAGATGCTTGCAATTGTTCTCACTTCTTACAAAGATGATAGTACTCAACCACCCAACACGATAGAAAAGAAACTGGAGGAGTATATCCGAACATGGTAATCTTTATCCAAAGCTATTCAAACTTTATGTCTGGCGGTAGACTGGATAGATGAGTTCTTTGAACATGAGTATGGCTTTGATTAAGTTCGTGTTAAAATTGGACTCAAACGCCTCGTCTTCCAAAATAAACTGCTACGGTGTTCCCAAGCGCTGATAGATGAGGCTGGTAGTGCCGAGGAAAATTAGGAAGAGCTATGTAAATAAATTCTGTTCCTTTGAAACAAAGCTGGAATAGCTCAGTTGGCTAGAGCGTGTGGCTGTTAACCACAAGGTCGGAGGTTCGAGCCCTCCTTCTAGCGCTTGCCAGTTTTATTTCTACGTACATGTATTTTTTATATTTGAAACCAAATTCTTCTCCGTCCACTTCCACCGGACCACACTCCTATATCACGGATATGTAATCTTGTGGAGAATTTTGATCTCTTCCCTCCTTCAACCATCTTATTCCGAGGATGTAATAAGAAAAGACTAAAAACACCCATATATCACATTACAAATGAAAACTTCATATATGTGTATATATGTATGAATTTCAAGTGTAAACAAAAAGTCAAGAACCATCATTGTCAGCCAAAGCAATAATCGTAGTCTCTTTGATATAAGTAATCAACCATGAATAACCCTAATAGAAAGAGATGCCTTAAGTAGACAACATAAGCAAATCTTTTCCGAAAATCATAATTGCCTGAAGCAATGAGCTTACCGTCTTCCACATGAGTAATCATGCAAAAATAATGGGTATTTATCATTTTACAACATGTGGAAAAGGTAATCTACCCTACAAAACCGAAGGAACATCTTCCTTAAGAGCCTAACCACCTCTGAAAATGCTTTGAGCTGTATGAAAACTCAGAAACCCAACTGTGTAGATCAGCATGCATGCCACTGCTGCCTAACTAACTTGATTGTTTCTCAGGCGTCACAGTGCAACTCTCTTGCTGTCAAGTGAGGGAGATTTCTCACTCCTTAATGATGCTAGCTTTGACTTCACATTTATGCTCTTCCTCTCATCTTCAACTAAACGGACTGGATAGGAATGTGAGAAAGATAAAGGATTCTTTAGAGTTACATAGGCCTTCTTGTAATCTGGTCTAGCAACCAAGCGCCCCCCTAGCATCTTCTTCTTTCCTTTCATATTTAGCGTCCGTACCTTTTCAACTTCACATCCATGTACTAGTTCTAAAATCCTCTTGATCTCAGGCTGTCCATTAGAAGCATAGAGAAAAATCATTTTCTTCCTTTTTTTTTTTTTTGATACGTAAGAAGTAAATTATATTGATATAAATGAAATAGGCATAGCCCATGTACACATAAAGTATACAAAAGAAAACCTAAATACATTCTAGATTACAGACAAAAAGTCATGAGCATGGTTTCCATCAAGTACAATGGCTGAAAACCAAAGTATTAAAGTGTGCATAAAAAAATTCTGAAGCTCCGTCATTGTGCCTACCAAATCATTTTCTTCTTTGATAATAGAAAAAAGAAAAATCGGTTATACAAAAAAATAGAAACCTGAGAGTTTACAAGAAACATAATGTGAACAACTGAGGAAATAGAACGGTGCCTTATAAAGTACCTTTGTTGCAGAAGGGATGATTTTGATGGAAATATCTCTGACATTGTTAGAAGAAGGCGGCATGATAAACTCGATAGGGCAATTCGTGAAATGAACATTGGCCATCTTTTTTTCTTTAACAATCTAGTCTCTGCAAACAACACATGCTTTTGTTAGATGATGGGGTAGAAGATGCTTATCCATTTATATCAATCAAAATAACAAAAGTTATCCTTACTGTTGACTAAGTAAGGTACAACTCATAACTATTAAATTACACAATAAAGTGATTTGGGCTATTTAATTCAATAGGTTCATGATATATCTTAGCTCTAATCAATTCTCATTTTGTGAATGAAGTCAGTAATTGAATGATAAAAAATGGTAATTTTAGAAGTTTAAAGTGAGTTCCATAAGTGCACCTAGCACCAAACAAACTCCAATCTGATGAAATACCCTCATGAAATTAATTAACGTAAAGAATCTTGCAGCCACTAAACAGTTGATTAAACGAAGAAAGAGCTTTTGTTATAAACTTTCAAGTGATTGGTAAAATTTGAGTGACTTGAGCATGACTGTAGACAACATTCATATTTGCTATAAAATTTAAGTTCTTTTTCAAAAGGCTAAAGAAACTCTCACTTTGGAATTTGTATTGAGAAAATATACCGGACTCTAAACACGGAGCAAGAAAGCAGAGCAGAGAGAGAGCGAGGTCTTTGTAAAGAAAGAAAGAGGGAATTCAAGTTACGCTCGGGACGCCAATAACGCTTGGACGGAAGTGTCGCCTGTGGCTTCGTCCGAGATCTGGCTGCTTGGACGGAATCACAGAACCTAGGGTTTCAACAGCTCAGGCCGCTCGGTTTGGAACCAAACGCTCGGGGACGGGACGAGCGATGGGCTTTTGCATTTGGTTTTTTCATTTTTACCAAATAAATCGATGACGTGGCTGCCACGTCTAGCGGCAAGCGAGCAGTAATTTCAGAAGCCTATTCATATCCAAGTTAATATATAAATGTCGTATAATTATTTTTAAAAATGATAAAATTTATTATTAAAAATTAATTTTTTTTATATAAATATTATATTTTCATACTATTTCAAAGAGATAATATAGTGCATACTGTACGATTGAATATATCATTTTTCATTTCAAACAATTTGAAAGTTTTTTTTTACTTGTATTCGTCTTGCAACTTCTTATGATTTTAAACATGAATAAAATTATTCAAAATTTTGTTCAAATGACTCTCTTGACATGACAATAATGTTGTATGATGATACTACTATATGGTGCCACATGATTTATTAAAAAAAATTCTAAACATGAACACAAAAAAGAGTAGAAGAAATCTAAAATTTCAATTTTTCTCTTTTTATATTTTTTGATTCCGTTTTGGTTCAAATATATTTTTTGTATTTTTTTATTTTAATAAATTACATGACATTACATATTGGTGTCACGTCAAGAGGACCATCTGAACTATAAATTTTATATGACTGAGTAGCAAAACTCATATTTAAGAATAAAAAGATAAATAATTATGTATTCCCTAAAGCTCAAGGTATGGACATATCCTTATCAGGCACTCATAGATTGTCATTATAAAATAAATAGTTGTGCAAGGCAACCTAACCCAACAAAGTAATTGCAAAACAAAGTGATTCATTTTCTTTTCACTTGAATGGTAGAAAACGTGTTTCACTGTTTCGATTCTCAAGACTTACATAAAACAACCGGACTCTTATTAAATATTTGTTTAAACTCTTATTAAACAGAATTTTAATAGGAGTTTGGTTGTTTTATTCAAAATTCTATTTTATTTATATTCCCACGTTCTCTCAAAAATTAGAAAACCATATATAATGACGATAAAGAAAAAAAATACTTAATTTTTTTTTCATTTATAAATTCTATGAAATGTTTTTTTCCCAATAAACAAGTTCATGGTAAAGCAATTTAATCAAAGGGAGAATATGGATTGAGCTAGTTTGGAAAAAGTCGATACGCAACCAGCTAGGAGACTCACAGGGGAACCGCGTCCCACATGGCAAAGTTAAACAACGTTGTTTTCTGATGATGCTCAAAACATTTATCTTTCTTGTTTTACCTCATTCTCCCTGATGATAAAACTGTTACTTTCCTTCTCCTTCGCCAAAACCTTCAAATCTGTGGAACATAAACTGCTTGAAAAGTTGTAGAGACTGTCGGTGAGGAATTCTTCAACTCCACCATTCTTCTACAACGAATCAAACACACAGAGATTGCTGTACTCTCTTCATTGTAGGGTTTTGCAATACTGGAGCTCAAATAGATAGTCAAAGTTTCGATTCAAAGCTCGTCTCTCAAGAGAAATGCACCCTTTTACACTCTGGTTACAAAACGATCTCTCAAAACTTACTTCATTATTCAAAGATCATGGCAGATTATAACATCGAACTAAAAAACTAGAGTCCAAAACGACGAAAAAAACTCTTAATGTTTAGTATAAACTCTTGCAAGAAAATTCTGAATAAAAAACTGTGACTGTTTAACACGGAGGCTCAATCGATGGACGCTTCACAATTCACACTTATCTATCTATCTAGTTATTGATGCATACAGAATGAAGAATTGAACGAACTGTGAGGAAAAGTAATAAAAACTAGCATAAACTTATTTATTAACCATGGTTCAGTTTAGGAAGATGTACTATTTTAACTAGAGTTGGAGATAACGTGGCAAACTTGATTTTATCAAACCATGAAGTGGCAAACTCGATTTCCCATTAGTTGCACATAATCGGTTGTACGTAGCAGCTTTGATCTTCACAAAAAAGTTGAACGGTATACAAATGAAAGAAACTCAACAACACAATGCTCACATGTGCACGTATCAATTTATACAATCTCAATGTACAATCAATTTAATAAATAAAAAAATAAATTTAGTAGAAAAAAAGAAGGTCAATTCCCATTCCACATCAAAAGCCAAACAAAACTTTATACTCATAAACTCTAAGGTTAGGTTTGGATATTAAGCTGAGCTGAGTTAAGTTAAGTTTTTTACGAATAGTAGTGAATTGAGATGGTGAAATGAGTTCTGTAAGGTTTATCTAAGATGAGTTTTGTATATGTTTACTTGTTAATATGAGTTTAGTACTATTTATGAAAAATTAAAAAAGATTTTGAGTCCCACGTGTAAATAGATGTTTAGTTAAAAATGTTGTGCGTTCTATGTGTAATGATGTTTTGAATTAGATGAGTTTAATAATTGAAGAGTTGTATGTTTGGATATTTGACGCAACTTAAAATTAGACTGAACTGAGTTAATCTCAATACATTTTCCAACACTCAAACTAGTCCTAAAAATTTCTGTTTGGTTTTTGAGAAAATGTGAGAATAAAAATGAAATAAAATTTTGAATAAAACGATCAAACTCCTATTAAAATGTGTAATTTATTTCAATCACATTTAAATATGTTATTTTTTAAGAAAACCAAAGTAACATCAAGAAAAAGGAAATACTTCACTTATAAATTCTACAAAATGCGTATGTTCAAATCAACGAAAGCACGGTAAGCACCATTCTACTTATTTCTAGGGGTGAACATGGAATGAGTTAGTGTTGGTTTCGGTTCCAAATTGAAACCCCATCGACACATGAAAAAATCTCTATTCTCAACCAAAACCGATCGACAAAGGAAAAGAGAACCGGCTAGAGTTTGATCGGCCAACATTGATCGATTCGACGGTTTGAGAATCGGGTTCCTCATTCCAGATTTACTAACCAAATCTACAAAACACTCTATTAAGTTCACAAAACTCACACACAGATTCACCAAACAACCAACAAAACTCAACAAAACAAAATTAAATGAACAAAAATGAGTCATGAATCACTCATAGAGAACCCATTTCCTGCCTTGCAAGATAGAAGGGGAGGAGGTGGTGGTTGCGGCCTGCTCGCGAGAATCAAAAGAATAGAGCATTTGAGTGAGAGAGAAGGGGTGAGAGAGAGACTCTCTAAGGAATCGAATATGAGAGTGATGACAAAAAAGAAAAGAGAAATGAAGTTTTATCCTAATACAAAACGGCGTCAGGTGCCGTTTACTTATTATTATTATTATTGTGTTAAAGGACTCAAAAAGATGCAGTTTCATTCATTTAAGTGAAATGACATCGTTTTTAATATATAAAAAGAAAAAAAAATATAAGAATCGACTAGCCGGTTTAGCGATTTTTTAGATAGGAGAATCAAAACCGAACTAGCCGACATCGATTGCTATATATTTAACTCGCCCGCGGACCAACTCTTTACCAGTTTTGGCGTCCGGCTGCCAGTTTCCATCAACGGATGTCGGTTACTGAGTTTGGTACACAACCCTACTTATTTCTATTTTTTTTTGGGGTGTCAAAAGAAGTACCATCGTAAATTCGAACAAAAGCATATTCCAATCCTACAGGCTACCGTTAAGAAGCCTCCACCAAATCCCAACCCCTCCCGCTCTCTCTCTCAACTTCCAATGGAGTCCGCATTGTCCGTAACGACGACGAGGAGGGTAGCACTCTTCACCGTCTCCAAAGCGCAAAGCCGCCGTCGCCTTTGCGGGGCTCCTCTGAGTCAGTGGCTTCCGAGTCAAGACCTGACTCGCCAACTCAGGTGCAGTCGCGGTTTCCTCTCGTCGAGCCTGTGGGCCTCGGCGGCGGTGCCTCTTGTACGAATCCGTCCTGAGTGCGTGTCGAGCTCCGCTTCTTCCTTCGCTTCTGGTGGTGGGAGTGGTGGCACGTTTGGTGGAGAGAACGGAGGCGGCGGAGGCGGCGAGAATGGATCCGACGGTGGGGATGCTAAGAGTAACTTGGTTTCTGGGGGATCTGAGGAGGTCTTGGCGCTCTCGACTGATGTGATTATACTGGACGTTGGGGTATGAACTCTCTCTCTCTCTCTCACCCCCTTAATTTCGTTTTTATTTTCTTTTGTTTATTTGGTTAGTTGGTTTAATTATGTGCTTGTATGCTAGGGTATGACATGTGGGGGATGTGCAGCTAGTGTGAAAAGAATTCTAGAAAGTCAAGTAAGTTAAATCTTGTTCTGTTTTTTTTTTTTCTTGGTTGAAATTGGTTTGGAGTTTTGTTTTCCTTTTCTTTATATCGATTACTAGGCCAATGCGTAAGGGTTTTGAGTCATCGACCGCTTATTTTTGGCGGGTTTTTCCGAGTTCAAGACCTGAAATTTGAACAATTATTTTTCTTGCTAAGGTGTCTAATAGAAACTAAATTTCTTGTTCTGACTTGATAATTGTTTGTACATCTGCGACAATAGACAAATTTCTTGTTCTGATTGATAGTTTTTTGTACATCTGCGACAATAGATGAAAGAAATTTTATGAAATGATGCATTTTGTTCATGAGTTTTTGTTTTCTTTTCAGGTTTCTAGAATGTAATCAGGTGCTTCTTTTGTGTACTTCCTGTGTACATGGGCTTCACCTAGTTTCATTCAATAAAGTACTTACTTATATATAAAAAAAAGGATGCATTTTGTTGAATCAAAATGGACTTTAATTTGATTTGAGATTCTGGCGTAAGTGAATCAAAAGGAAAAAACGAAGCAGCAATAGGATAGAAACACAACTATGTGTCTTCTATGGGCAATTGGTTAGTTAATCTGCCATCAAATATGGGAGATTAGACATCCATGGTAAATTACCAAGAATTGAGTAAACGAACATATGGGAGTCATGTCTCACAAGTCTATTTGAATTGCAACCACTCGGTTCATGCACATGTTCCTATATTACAACCCATCACCCTTCAGCATACTTTACACCTTTACTTCCCTAGTGTCCACCACCAGCCAAAACACACGATAAGGTCGTCAATACATGTGAGCATCTGTTATTCTTCTTGAGTTTCTCCCTATTTCTTTGTCACAATCAAGAACTTTACTCCATTCTGTAAGCTAAATCTGTGAGCTTCATTTTTTCTTGACAAAAATTTGGGCAGCCACAAGTGTCATCTGCTAGTGTGAACCTGGTAACAGAGACAGCTATAGTATGGCCTGTATCTGAAGCCAAGGTCACACAGAACTGGCAACAACAGTTAGGAGAGGCACTAGCAAATCATTTGACTAGCTGTGGTTTTAAGTCTAACCTTCGAGGTAAGCATCTTGATATTTTATCCCCACCATTGTTGTTGTTGCCGTTTCTTTTCATGTTGATTATTGTTACTTTTCATGCTCATTACATTATAGTTATCATCATTACTAGACACTTATAAACAAAAAATATCACTAATATCATCATCTTTACCGACAAAAAGACAAAAAAATCATCGTCTTTGTCATCTTAATTATAACCTTTTTTGTTTTTATAAATAAACAAATCATATTGATCAATGAATTTCAAAGCCAGAAATACGACTAATGCCCTAACTAGGTAGGCACATTAGTGGCAAGAAAATCATGAAGGGCCATGCCATTAAAATCCACAGCAATAGCCCAACTACAAAGAGTTCTAAAAAATAAAACTTTAAGCTCCTCCAATGATCTTTCTTGGTCTTCGAAAGTCCACTCATTGCCCTCTTGCCACAAGCACCACATAATGCATAGAGGGATCATCTTCCAAATAGCTTTAATTGGTTGCCTGTCTCTTATGTTAAACACCTCCACGGTTTTTGGCATAACCTAGGCCATATCCAGTCGAGCAAATACCTCATTCCAGAGAGATCTTGCTATATCACAATGCAAGAGAAGATGATCTACCGACTCTCCCCCACCTTTGCACATGCAACACCATCTTAATTATAACCTATCTTTGACAGTTACTTATAGTTTGTAAAAGAAGTTGTAGGATTGCATGGTTAACCTATCAGTGGTCTTCCTTGTGCTTTACTTTTTGTCAGGCAAGAATTGAACCTATATTACTTATCAAAAAGAAGAAATCAAAGATTATGAACCTATATGATGATACCCTACATGTATCCAAGATTTGCATCACTGAGCCAACAGCCATGGGTATGTCTGCTTATGCTTTGTTAAGAAAAATATTGGAGTAAAAAGGCTGTCAATATACTAATTTTTTAGAATCTCATTTGGGACAGCTGTTAATATCATCAAGATACATGGTTAATTCTTGGGTCATCAGGAATATTGCAAGATCTTGATATATTTGAAACTTGCACATGACATTTACAGAGATTAAACCACTAGTAGTAAACGTCAAGAGAGATTTTTAATAGGATTTATTCAATTATCAAATTGGTGTGTAGAACATGCCATCCACATCACTTAAATGGTAAGATTTGATTTGTAAGATCCAAACTTTAAAATTTATCTTCCAAATAAAATTATATCATGTAAACACTTTAATAGGCGTGTTATCCACACCGGCTTATAGATAGAAATTTTCTTTCAATAATAGTTGGGCTGATTTTGGGAATTCCATTGGCGTATTTCTTGGTTATTTTTTATGGTCAGCTGCACTTCTTTTATACGAGTATTGGGATACGTGCATCATCTATAGTTGGTTTTTAGTTCCAAGATTTCTTGTGGATCCTGTGTTGACCTTCATCTATATTGGGATATGTGCTGCATCTTTTTCCTTCTTTTTAGAAATCATGATACTTGCTATAGAGTGTATTCTTGAAAAAGTGTACCCCCCCTTTTTTTTCTTGAACAATGTACCCCATCAGGGCATAATAGCAATTTTATTCATCTTCCAATATATATATATATATATAGTCGAAAGCTTTTCCACATCATCGGGTCTTTTTGTAAGGTGTTCTTAATCTAGATTTTGTTATGCTGGATTTATGGAGTCGAAGGCTTATGGAATCCTAATTTAGTCCTTGTTGCTATAAGAGGGTGGGTTATTATTCTTGCACCTCTGTTTAGTGAACCCTTTTCATATGGTAATTGTTGCTTTACCTGCTAAAATGAAGATATAAATTTTTGAGTACATATTTAATCTTCAAAGTGAAGCTTGGTGGGTTAAGTGGCAGGTCAAGGAGCCATTGAAGGAGAAATTTCACCTTGAAATGCAAATGATTTGTTGTAAGGAGCAACCATAATTGGTATGTTGCTAATTTATTGGTTTTTAATTTCGGTGACTTGTCTATATGAGCAGAATCTTTTTATATCATCTTCATGATATTAAATATGAAAGAAAAGGCATAAAACTCATCATTAACGTTACAAATATCTCACTTCGATAGGTGAGTCTCATCAGCTACATATGGTGGATTGGTCAGACAGCCATTTCTATTACTGGAGAGACCATTCGTTGTGGAGAATTCACTCTTGCTCAATCCGAGCTAAGCAGTTATATCAGAAAACTAAGGACTTTCTTATGGGCTGTATTTAATGTTAATGATAGTTGAGAACTACGTATTGTGTATAAATTTGGGAATAGTTGTTACCTATGAGAAAAAGGGGGAATTGGTGTTATATGGATATTCTTTCCACAATTTAGGAGCCTTAAGCAGCTTTCCTTTGTCCTAAGGTTCTATACTGTGCTTGTTCTTGCATGGGCTTGTTTTGAAGAATTGGTTGTCTAACCAGAAGTCATAGTGGCTTTGAATTTAAGCATCTTAGTGCTTGTTATCTGTGTGTTTACATGCCTTTGCTATTCTTTTAATTTTTATTTTTGATAAGTAATATTCTTACTATTCTTTCAGAGACACATCTATTTAATTTGAAAGGCAAGTCCTATGTGGACAAGTTCTATATTTTTAACAATGTTAATTTCTATTTTTGTCTATTTCATGATCCGTAAAAATTTTTTTATCAATAAATAAAAAATAAAAAATCTGTTGAATTTGACCTTGTAAGCTACTCAAACAGAATGGCTTTATCTTCATCCATTGTTAACTTATTATAGTATAAACCTTTCTTTATTAAATAAAATTCTAGGTTACATACAAAAAAAAAAAAAAAAAAAGAACTAGGTAATCCAATTCCTTAAATTCAAGTTTTGTTGGGAAGCAATATCAGTTTGCTTATGTGCATAACATCATCTAGGAAATTCAGATGTAAAACCAGTATTACTGAAAGTGCAACTAGGCACAAGAGGCACAAGTTAAAATAGAAGTGGCTTCATAAACAAAATATGAGTGGTAATTAGACTTTTTTTTTTTTTATACTCCTTGTGTACTCAGGCCTTGCCTAATTACTTGGATTAATAAATCTTTTCTTACCTATCAAAACAAAAAAAACAAAAAAAACAAAATATGAGTCCTTTTCTTATGTGGCCGAGAGTGGCAATGCCTTTTTCCTTAACGCATACAGCTCACAAATTGCATGGCTACATTAACTTTTATTAACATAGTAACTAGCAAGTCATTTCCTTCCCAAATTTATCTAGTTCTCTGATCACCAAATGGTCTACACTCTACAGGTCCCAAAAAAAAAAAACCTCTCCCATTATGTGTCTTTTGGGAAATTGTTGTATCATGTAAGTTTATCTAATTTTCATCTTATGAGGAGCAATCCTCCTCTGTGTTGATTAGGGATCTTGTAGTACATGTTGATTGGATGACCTAGATTGCATCCATGCAGTTAGTTGCTTGATGCTGTGGAGCTTTGCAGGCTAACAATGAATACTGTGAAGCAAAATCTCTGGTGGGCTTTTGCGTACAATATTGTAAGATTTTCTGCATCATATAAGCACAGTTTTTTTACTCTTTATTTATTATTATTGTTACTAATTTAAGAAGTGAAAGTGCACATGAAATAAGCATCTAGGAAGGGATGGCCATGCCATTTCTTTTTCTTTTCTTTTTTTGGATAAGTAAAGTTAAATATTAGTTTCTACCCCTTTATGGTATGTGTTTCAAAGGAAAATTGAATTCTGAAGCTGCTATTGTGTTTCAACTTTCATCCCCCAGATCTGTTGGAAGACCTTTCTCCTTTTAGATAGGTGTCTCTTGTATACATTCTGTGTACTTTGGGTTGGGCTTTTTGCACTTTTTAATACAGATATCTTACTCATTAAAAAAAAAAAAAAAATCTGAGAGCTTTAAAAAGTCATTCCTTCTTTATCACTCTTGCAGATTAGAAATCCTTTGTGTCTTAATTTAGTGCCTGAGACTGTCACAACTTGATGTTCTCTGGTCTCCGCTTCGATTTGCTGTCACTGTTAAGCTGCCACTTTCCTCTTATTGAGGTGCTTACCTCAATTTACAAGATTTAGCATATGATTCTGACTTCTTTCACCCTTCTTTCCGATTTCGTGGAAATCTTTCTGAGATTTGAAGAAAAATTGGTCTTATGCCCTCAGTACTTTGCACAGGTTGGAATTCCAATTGCTGCTGGATTGTTGTTGCCGGTAACTGGGACTATGTTGACTCCAATTGCTGGAGCCCTCATGAGGTTGAGTTCTATTGGGGGTAATGGCCAATTCATTGCTTTTGAGATTCAAATTCCTCTCGCTACAGAAACAGATATATGGCTCATATGGAAATGCCAACATCCTTTTGGATTCTGATCTTGAAGGGGACCAAAAAGAGAAAATAGAGCATCGTTATTCTGATGCTAGTTGGAGAGAGACACGATAACAGAAACACATGGTAGTGCAGAGCAGCATAATGAGAGAAAGATTGGCAATCTTATCTCTTAAAAGCTTGAAGGATGAAAATAAATTAGCATTTACTAGAGGTTCCATTTAAATTATCCGCGAAGAACAGGTTAACTACATTGCTTCTGTGAATACAAATATCTATGTGCAGGAGGATAGAAATTGTTGCATACGCTGTTTTTGTTGCATACGCTGTTTCTGGATTAATTTATCCCTGGCTGAAAGCTACTTAAGGTCCAACTATTCTCTTGGCTGATTGATGGCTGATAATGTGATTTTGAGGGTTTAGGTGGTAAGAAAACAGTATCTATCTGGCTATACATGGTTGGAGCCAACAGTAAATGACTTAAAAAAGTATAATTTAGGAGTGTTTTCAATTTGACTCTTTGGGGGCTTTGAAAAAAATAAAATTTCTTATTGTTTAGCTGCAATAATTTGATATCGTGAGTGAGAAAATAAAATACTAACAATTATGGGTTGTCTTGGTGTACAGGAAACTGCCTACTGTATCATACCAACATTCTACAATATATTGCCCAATTGTGAACATTTGTTCATAGGACATAAGAAATTAACTATGTGCAAAAATCATTATTGCTAGTATTTTCTGCCTTGTCATCTCTTCCTCCAAAATCGTTCTTGCTGAGGTGGTATGTTTTCAACTCCATCGTAGGGTTTGACTTCAAGAATTAATTTACATATTCATGATAGGGTTTTGAACTCAATCCTTGGTTGAATAGTTTGAGATAAAATTATGAAGAGCGATGGCAGTAGCCACGATCTCCACAACCTGCCCCTTGTTTGAAAAGCTCACAATTTAAGGCAATGCTTGGTGCCCACTCTGTCGATAGTGCAAGTAACAAAGCTTGAATGATTAACAAAATGGCGTAATCTATGCTGCCTTCCAGTATGAATGTCTGGGTTTATCACAAACCTATATATGTTTGGGTGATATTGGTTTGGGACTCGGCACCATGATACAACCTAGTTTCTTCCCATCTGTTATTAATGTTGCAATCTTGGAATTTGTATTGCCTCGTCAAAAGGTGCAGAAAAACGGCGACTGGATATAGATATTTTTGAAAACTGTTACAAAAAGATCAAATCGAGACAGATACATCACATTAATAAAACATTGAACCACATAACAAGGAACTTTATGTACTCTGTGGAAGTTATGTGAGGTGAAAAACTAAGCCTATCCAACGCTATCTAAGGCAAAACAATTGAAATTGAATTATGTCGTGATGAATCATGACATTCATATTATATCTTTGAGATGGTAATCACAAGGCAACCCAAGAAATAGCGTAGAGACTTTCCCGATGGAGTATATAACAAAAAGTTTCTACCATAGGTAGATCCAAAAGGCCGGGCTAATCATGAGAACAGTGCAAAAATTGTGTACACTCTCAAAGATAAAAGTTGAATAAACGGCAGAGAAAGTCAGACAACCCTTTTTTGGAACCCCAATCGCCTGTGCCAACCCTTGATGTCGAATCAATTTGAAAATTGTTACTCGAGTAACAACATCCATCGTCAAACCATGTATGTCATGCCAACCTGCATTAGATGTGAGTGGGGCACGCTCAAATTTGCAGTCCCCCTTCTGCAGTTCTTTCTTAAGAAAGCATAAAAGTAATTTATGACTAGCTTCTTAATAAACCAGGAATCTTTCCTCGCTCTAATATCTCCATGACCAAGAAGATAAACTACCCCAGATTCTTTAGCCTTATGTATAAAAGAAAGTTCTCTGTCAAGACTTTGCTCTGTATCAGGCATTGCTGGCTCAGCTGGTGGTGTTACTGGTCTCACCTCCTCTGATGTGCTTGATTCCAAGATGGGCTTGATTGTGTCCTTGAACTCAGCTAGAAGTGAATAGACACTCCCGTTGGGAGCTATAAGAACCCTTGAGCTAGATGACTCGTCCTCAGAGCCTGTGTCATCATCCCCATCACTCTCCAATGACCGTTCCTGAGCTTCACGCCGAATGAACTTCTCAAGGCTCTCAATCAGCAGCTGCTCAAAAGTCTGGTGATTTTCTTTTCGAACATCTTTATAGCCATACCTGTTCAGTTGATTAATTGCACTTGTAAGGTTATGGGGTAAGCATAGATGTAAAAGTAAAAATATAAGAGAACTAAATTCAATCAAATGAAGCATCATATAAAAATACTGATAAGATGCCACCTCGTTCCTTGCGGGTCATTAAAAGAAAACAGACTCTGCCTTGTGGAGTTGTTCAACTCGATAACCCGTGCTTCAGATGTAAAGAGTTCACAAAGAGTCCGGAAGAAGAAATGAAGCTATTGAATTAGCTACTTCAATTAGTTGAAGGCATTAGCTCCCTCAGCCAGTTTAAGGCGGTGACTTTCCCGGAGATGACTTAACTATTTGGCTTCCACATTAGGAAGGTCAAGGGCTAAGGTTCATAATAGGTTCAATATTACATGATGGATCTCACTCACCAACAGATGTTTATTATTATTATTATTATTTAGTTTTTTTTTTTTTATAAATTTTATTATTGAAAAGTAACTCACCAACAGAACTAATAAGAACAGCGCCCAACTAGCAGGAATTTTACCTGGCAATACAACGAAATATATGGTAGCTCTTTGGGCAGACACGCCGGAAAAGGAACCTTTCACTCTGAGGCACTACTGGAACTGGAACGTACTTTATGCAGACAAATATTATCATGGAGTGGATTGCTGGGAGAGTTGTCAGAAAATGGCCAAAAATTGCAGGTATTCCCCTCACCAGCTCATTATAGAGTAAACCCATGCCGGGAGCTCTGATTGTCCCAAGATTGCAACCCAATTCCCTCATCAAATCCATTGATAGCTTTTGCTGTACCTCAGTTTCATACTTAAGCTTGCTTCCATAATTCCAGATATACATTATCAAAAACATGATAACGGAAAAAACTAATATTATCCAACTTCCATCTGTTACACTCCATAAAACCGATGAGAAGAAAGTCAATTCTAACCCCAAGAAAAACACTAGGAAGCTCAGCACAATTACAATGTTTATCTGCCATATAAGCAGCATAACAAGGGTTACTAAAATCGTTGTCATCATCATTATTCCTAACTCAGCAATGCCTGTAAAAAATAATCAATATTAGAAAGATCAAAGAGCTTGTACATGTTGCCACAAAGGAAGCACTACTAAGATCTGTTGAACAAACAAAGGGAAGCTTATAATTGATTTCTAATTTCTATACAACACTATCATTGATTTATTACAAACATTTCCCGGTCATTTTCACGAAGTTCTGATAATAAAAGGATTGTGAATCCAAATTAATAAAGTACAATAAGATAGGAAGGATTCATGGAAAGAGCTACACAGATGTTAGTGTACATGCTTCCTAGCCAATAAAGTACACTGCCAAGTCTTAACAGAAATCTACATGCTGTTAGTGCATATGCTTCCTGAAATACCAATTTAAAAGAAAATGTCATTTGAGTTATCTGCTTCCACTAAAGTCAAACAAAACACTGCTATATCAATTGGTGCAAAGCATTTCCCTGGATCTAACAGAAATCTACACAATCATAACCAGAAGCCTTGCAAGAAATCTTTATTGGTGAATGGCACTCCTGTGTGTTTTTTTAATAGCTCCCGTGGACTAAGGCAAGGAGACCCTTTATCTCCTTGTCTTTTTGTATTAGCTATGGATGCTTTCAGTGGTATGATTGAAGCAGCTGTGAAAAGGAATTTTTTGTCTGGATTTATGGTGGGAGATGACTTATGGGGGCAGTATTACAGTTTCTCATTTACTTTTTGCAGACAATACTTATCCTTAGTGATGAAAGTCAAGATCATCCCCGTGCTTTGAGAGCCTTACTGCTCTGTTTTGAAGCTATTTCAGGACTTAGAATTAACCTATCTAAGTCTGAAATTGTTCCAGTGGGTGGGTACGTTCAGGAATATTTTTGATTTGGCTAATATCTTGGGATGTAAGGTTACTTCTTTACCTTTAAAATATCTTGGATTACCTTTGGGTGCTCCTCATAAATCACTTTCTATATGGGATGGGGTCATTGAGAAAATTGGGAGGTGGCTAGCTGGTTGGAAAACACTCTTTTTATCAAAAGGGGGAAGAGTTACATTTCTAATCTCCCCACATATTTCCTTTCTCTTTTTCCTTTTACCCGTGGGGGTTGCAAAAAGAAATAGAGAGGATTTTTTGACATTTCTTGTGGGATGGTTATGGGGAGGAAAGAAAATTTAATTTGGTGAGTTGGAATAAGGTTTGTCAACTGGCTTTATGTGGAGGTGTGGAGGTTTGGGTGTGAGAAATTTAAAACCGTTCAATAAAGCTCTACTCAGGAAATGGCTTTGGAGGTGCCATTTTGAGAGTAATGCATTATGGAGACAAATTGTGGATATTAAATATGGGAGGATGTGGGGGAGCTGGTGCGCAAATGAAGTTAAGGGGGTGTATGGGGTGGGCTTGTGGAAGTCCATCCGGTTAGCATGGGGGGATTTTATTAAAAACATAAAATTTAAAGTGGGGGATGGAGCAAATATTTATTTTTGGCATGATACCTGGTGCGGGGATTCAGCTCTTAAGTATATTTATCCTAATTTATTTAGGATTGCTAGAGATAAAAGGGCTACAGTGGCTGAGTCTTATAAGATTTCTAATAACATGCTTCAGTGGAATGTGGATTTCAACAGAGATGTGCAGGACTGGGAAGTGAGTGAGGTATCTGATTTTTTGGGAAGATTATATGATATGAAAATTGATCAGAATAGAGAGGACAGCCTGCTATGGTTGCAAACAAATAACTCCAGATTAACTGTAAAATCTTTTTATAAGGCATTAATCAGTCAGGGAGTTAAAGACTATCCCTGGAAATGTATTTGGAGGGCAAAGGTGCCTAGCAAGGTTGCATTTTTCAGTTGGTTGGTGTCTCTTGGGAAAATATTAACCACAGTTAATTTGAGGAAGAGAGGTTTATTTGTGGTTGATAGGTGTTTTATGTGTAAGAAGGATGGTGAATCTGTTAACCATCTTTTCCTTCACTGCGAGGTAGCGACAATATTGTGGAATGAGATTTTAGCAATGGTAGGCATTGCTTGGGTGATGCCTATGCATGTTGTGGATTTTTTGGCTTGCTGGCAAAGTTCAGTGGGATGTAGGGGTGGTACAGCAGTGTGGAGGATGATTCCATTATGTTTGTTTTGGTGCTTATGGCTAGAAAGAAATGGGAGGTGTTTTGAAGATTGTGAATGTTCTATGGGGGAGTTTAGGGATTTTTTCTTTAGCACTTAAAAGTTTTTGGGTGAAGAATCTTGTAAGGGAAGGGTACATTTGTAAAGTTTTATTTAGTTTTATTTTGTTTTGGCATATATTTACGTGTACTCACTTGTATACATCCTGTGGACTTGGGCTATGCCTATTTACTTGGAATAAAGTTTCTGATTATCTATAAAAAAAAAAAAAGCCCAGAATTCATTCATACACGAGGAAAAAAAAGGAAGGGAAGAATTTTTTTTTATAAGTACAGAATGGATTAATTAAAAGAAGGTACGGAAGAATTATTACCATAAGCATTTCCAATCTCATCAATGCTTGAGATAAAGCAGACAAGAACCAGGCAAACTGCCAGCAAAAACCAGTTTATGACAGGGATATAAATCTGGCCCATGAACTTCCGAGATGTATGAACAATTTTAAGACGAGGGAAACAACCAAGTGCTGTCGATTGCTTTATACATGAAAAAGTAGCTGTTGTCATTGCCCGACTGGCAATTAATGCGGCAACGTTAGCAATGAACAAGACTGGCCAGAAAGCACCACCTATATACAATACGATTTCTCAACAATTAAATTTTGTTTTACTGTGTAAGCATGCAAATAAAATGTTTCAAATGACAAGGAAGGCGTTTAACCCAATTCTTACACATAAAATTCAATGATGTATTACAAGTAACAACTGAAGAAAAGAGAATCACACCTATAAAAAATTGTATAAACCTCATTGGTTCCTTACTGGTTATAAATGATGAACCTTACTTGGAATCGAAGAAAAGAAAGCTTGCTCAGCATCGGCATGGTTGTCCATAAGGTATGCAGCTTGACCCAAGTAACCCAACAGAAGACAAGGCAAAACGAGAAATACAAAGGTGAGCTGCAAACAGCCACTATCATGTAAATCAGAAGTGTAGCTAATCAAAATACCAATTAATAGTAATAGAAAAGAACCAGAAATACCACATATCAAAGGAAACATGTATTAAGCAATCTGATCCAGGAACCAAGTCTCTTTCTTCTTTACCTGAACTGATCGCACAGAAAAGTAGCAAAGGTCTGCAAACATTGCTTCGGAACCTGAAAAAATTCCATTGTCAGCAATATTGAAATAGCTGAGTCATAATTTGTTTTTTGAAAAAAAAAAAGTAAAATAGCGGAGTAACGGAATTCTGATAACCATTAATGGCATATTGCACCCTAACCATATTTGAATTAAGGCACAAAGACAATTCATAATGGTATAGGTTGTTAACTAATTCTATCAACATGAGTTATTAACTAATGATCCAAGAAATCCATAATTCATGTCTCAAAGTCCATAATCCAATATCCCTGCCTTTGGACTGTACAGAGTCGACCTATGGAAAAACAGGAAGGTTTGGTATGCTTTTCCAACTTCAATAGTTTTAAGATGGAAGATGGCTCTGCAGTTCATTTTGGCATGATATGTAAAGCAGAGATTGGTCTCTCATGGAAGCTTTCCTAGTGTTATTTTGTGTTACCAGATCTAAGGATGCATATGGGGTGGACAACTTCGAATTTTCTAATGAATCTCATCAGTGGAATGTCTGTCATCAGTGCTGCACAAGATTGGTAGGTGGATCTCTTCATTTCTCTTATGACCATTTATATGCCTACAAGTTGGGAAGGGTGGAGAAGACAAGAATCAATGGACCACTTCCAAGCACAAGGTCTTTGAAGTAGGATCTTTCTACAAGCCATACACCCTCATGCTAAACCAATAAAATCTTATTTACTGATATAAAAACACATTCCCTTTCCTTGGAAGAGTATTTGGCAAACTAAGGACCCAGAAAGAGCGACTTTTTTCATTTGGATGACTTTCTATGGAAGATTCTCCCTTTTGACAATCTAGGGAAGAGATATATGCTGGTGGCTGATTGGTATTGTATGTGTAAAGTAGTGGAGAATTTGTTGAGCATCTATTGCGCCATTGTGAGTTAGCTAGTGCTTTATGGAATTCCATCTTAGATTGGAAATTGCCTCGAAGTGTGAGGATCTCCTAACATGTTAGAAAGGGTAGTTTGGTAGCCATATTGCAAAGTTTTGTGTAAATGAATTATGTCTTCCTTTATGTGGCATATGGAGAGATAAATGATTGTAGCTTGAAGATTATGAAAAACCAGTGCAAGAGCTGAAGGATTTTCTCCTTAAAACCTTTTATCTTTGGGTGGCTGTTCTTTTTTTTTTTTGTCTCTAGTTTTCAGGATTTTCTTATTTTTTGCCTTATTTTGCTTAGATGAATCTCTTGTATACTTCATGTGTACTTGGTTTGCACCCTTTTCTAAATTGAATAATTTGTTACTTAAAAAAAAATCCAATGCCTACGGTTTACCTGTTGCACACAGGAGACAACCCCCAAGAGAATACCAAGCCTTAGTTGAGTTCCTCTTAAAGAAGTAATATATGTGAACAGGATTAAATGCCCTCAGGACGCTGCTGTCATATTTAACAAGGTTGTAGATCCCAATGCAGGCTAGAGAACAAAACCAAATGAATAATGCAGGGCCAATAGCGAGTCCCACTTTACTTGTCCCAAACTTCTGTATGCTGAACAAAATCACAAGAAAGGCAACTGAAATCATCACCACTTCATCTGCATAAGTAAAGAGAACAAATTAAAAGGTTATTAATGGGAAAATCCTAATAAATTCACTTCAAAAGATTTTTTTTTCTTGATAAGACTTCAAAAGATATTCGAAGGTAAACAAAACCCACAAATCTGAATTTATGATCTCACTTTCCACCCTTACTGTGATTATAAACTATACGACTACACAAATTCTATTGATCTCACAATTCTAGAAAATATTTAGCATGCCCCTTCCCTACGAGATTACAATACTCTGCAAACCCCTAGCCAAAATTCACTGATACTCCAATAGAACAGCAAAGTGTAACTGCATGAAAGCAGACAAAGGGCAATACTTTAAGAAGCAGATCACATTGGAAACCACCCATCCAAGACTAGAAAAATTTTCAGATAAAGTTATTAGTGGAAAGCTGTCTTTTCCCACAAAAAAGGGATTTCCTCCACAAATCTAGAATACAATATAGCTACAATATCTACAAATGATGAACTGAAGCCGGTAGGGGTGTAAGGAGTCTGGTCTGGACAGGACTGAACGCCAGACTGGTCGGTCTTGGTCCCATAAATTATGGACCAAAAAAATTCGGACCCATCCTGGGGTCTATAAATTTTGGACTGGACCGGACCAATAGCTACTGGTCTGGTCCAGTCCCTAGGGATGTTCGGTCCGGTCCGAGGAAAATGATGGACCGTCCATCAGCCCTCGGACCGGACCGATTTACACCCCTAACTGAAGGCATCAAAAGTCTAGCCTAAACTTTTGAATCAGGTAGTTATTACAACATTGAACCACCATTAATTTAAGCTTTTGGAAAAAGGTAATAATTTATCATGGTATTTTTTGATGATGTGGAACCTCAACAATGCATGGGCCTTCAAAGCCAACCATGGGGAGAAAACCCTGTATACACAATTCCACTGACCAAAACCATGTATCAAGTAATACAGGAGAATGCTTGCATAGACAAATCCAGGATATCTGAGTCTATAGCTCATAGCAACTATACCTTTTAACCACTAAGCTGGTAAATGATTTTTTTTTATAAGAAAGACAAACATTTTATTAATAGAAGTAAATAGGCATAGCCCAAGTTCATTGGATGTATATCCAACAACTAGGCTGGTAAATGAATATGAATTTATATGCGAAAAAGATTTCAATTTCTTTGACAGTGCCAATAACAAAGGTATACAATCACTATACGTGACAAAGGCCTCACCATATTGATATGTATTAATCTAATGGACCTCATGTCAAATAACAGGAAATTGAACAGCCCGATAAAGACTTGCAGAGTTGAATAACAGATTGTCACATCACCTTGCTCAATTGCATCTACTCCAACTTTTATACCACTAACAGCTGACGTTACTGAAATAAGAAAAAAAATCTGGACCAAATTATTACAAGGTAACAACTAAAACAAAGTGATAATTATGCAAACCACCAGTTCACAATAGAAGTGAAATACAAAATACAAACCTAAAACAGATTTTTCCTTGTTTTAATGATCAAAGTAGTAAGTCATCTAGAAATTTAAAAAAAAAAAAATGAAGGAAAACAGTAAATACCTGACATTGCTGGTGTAACAACTGCATCTGCTATCACCATAGAAGTACCAGCAAGCACCAACATCAAAAGAAGCCTTTTCAGAACCAGTGAATTCTCAAGCCTTTCCTTGAGTTTTAGTGATCTCTCAAGCTCAGCAGATGGCACCTTTAACCTGAAGCTTGATATACGAGCATCTGATGGAAGCTGATTTGGAAGAAGACTGACCTTAGCATGCCGACATATCAATGAGTACAAAGCAAAAGTACCACCTGAAGCAGTTAAGTGACATTATGAATTCATTTACTAATACAAAAAATTAAATTCACGCAAATGCTCATGCACACAGAACACCCGCACTGCATCTACTAACCCAACCACACATGCAAGCATGAGAGAGAGAGAGAGAGAGAGAGTTCACAACATTCAGCATACCTTCACCATCATCATTGGCCCAAAGAACAACCAGGACATACTTGACAAGTGGGATCAAGATTAAGGTGTACAGGACTAGTGATAATGCTCCAATAACATCTTCATTTCCATTAATAGGTGCTTTGCTAAACATCACACTGAATGTGTATAAAGGACTCGTTCCAACATCACCAAAAACGACCCCAAGGGTCTGGAAAGCAAGTGTAATCTTCTTTCCCAAGCTGAAGTCCTGCAAATATATTCACATAATTGAGAAAATAAACCTGGATCTTTCTATTTGTGGTCTACGTAAAACAAGTCAACAACTATATAATTAATCCATTCCTCCCCTACTAAAAACCTGGACCCTTTGATTTGTGGGCAGTTCTGTCCATGGCAGCATTAATGCTCTCACTTACTCTTTGTGGATGATACCTTGATACCGTGTAGCCAAATTCTGATCAGATCTGTTCTTTGAGGGCACTTTTGTTATGTTTTCAAAGCTTTATCTGGTTTAAAAGTCAATTTGTCCAAATCTGAAATGGTCCCCGTAGGTTTGGTCCATAATCTAGGGGATTTGTCCTCGCTTGATGGAGGGGTTGTCGATGAGTTTTTGTCCTCGTTTTTCTAGTATTAGAATGTATTTAGGTGTTTCTTTTGTATACTTCCTGTGTACAAGGGCTTCACCTATTGCATTTGATGAATAAAATTTTTATGTATAAAAAAATAATAATAATCTAGGGAATTTGGCTGATATATTGGGATGTAAGGTGTCTTTTTGGCCTATGAAATATCTGGGTCTTCCCTTGGGGGGCACCTTTTAAATCTAAGGCAATTTGGGATGGGGTTTTGGAGAAAATTGAAAGTAGGTTGGCTGGCTGGAAAAGGATCTACTTGTCCAAAGGTGGTAGAATCACCTTAATCAAGAGTACTTTATCAAATATCCCAACCTATTTCATATATTTATTCCCTTTGCTTGTAGGAGTGGCAAATAGAATAGAAAGGATATTCCGTGACTTCTTATGGGGTGGATTGGAGGATGAGTAGAAATTCCACTTGCTCAAGTGGAATAAGATTTGTTCTCCATTATATTCAGGAGGTTTGGGGATTAGAAAGCCGAAAACTTTCAATAAGGCACTTTTAGGGAAATGGTTGTGGTGGTATCATCAAGAAGGGAATGCTCTTTGGAGGATTGTTATTGATGCCAAATATGGGAGTATTTGGGGAGGTTGGTGCTCAAATGAGGTTAGAGGAGAATATGGATTGGGAGTGTGAAAATTCATTCGCAATGGATGGGGTGAGTTCTTTAGAAATTTCAGATTTGAAGTGGGTAGGGGTAATCGGATCAGTTTTTGGCATGATTTATGGTGTGGAGATGTGGCCTTGAAGATTGTTTTCCCTTCCCTCTTTAGAATTGCTTTGGATAAAGGTGCCTCTGTAGCTGATTGCATGAGCAACACTGCTGGTCTTATTCAGTGGTCAGTAAATTTTATTAGAGATGCCCAAGATGGGAGGTGGGGGCTATCACTGATTTTTACAGCTTGCTCTATGACTTAAATTTAAAATCTGGAGGGGAGGATAGATTAATCTGGAATCAGCTTGGTAATAGAAAATTTTTGGCTAGATCTTTGTACAAAGTCTTGGTGCCTCATTCTTCTAGTGATTTTTTCCCTTGGAAAAATATTTGGAGATGCAAAATGCCTCTCAAGGTCTGATTCTTTGGGTGGTTGGCTGCTCATGGGAAGATACTTACTATTGATAAGCTGATAAAGCATGGAATCATTGTAATGGATTATTGCTTTATGTGCAAAAGGTGTGGAGAATCAGTGGATCACCTGCTTCTTCATTGTGATGTGTTGAGGGCTTTTTGGGATGAGGTCTTTGTCAAGTCTGGCATTTCTTGGGTGATGCCTAAGAGTGTAAGGAATCTTTTGGCCTGTTGGAGAGGGATTCAAGGAAATTTTCAAATAGTGTTTGGAAGATGATTCCTCTTTGTCTCATGTGGTGCATTTGGAATGAGAGGAATGGACACTGTTTTGATAATAGAGAACGCTTAGTGGATGGGATTAGGGCTTTCTTTTTTCATACTTTGTTGCTTTGGGCTTCAGTTATTGTAATGGATGGATTTAGTTCCAATGACTTCCGTGCTGTTTTTCAGCTTTAGTTTGCAATTAGGTGTTTTCTCTTGTATACTTTCTATGTACTTGGGCTATGCCTAATTATGTTGTTTTTAATAAATTTCTTACTTATAAAAAAAAAGAGCGCAAGATCGCAACAACAATGCTCTAATAATACTATCATATCCTTCCAAAAAGAAATATTTCATCAAGAGAAGGGAAGTGGAGTACAAGAAAGGGTATAAAGAAGTACATATTACACCTCAAATCAAGCAAACAATGTTTCTAGATGCATACGTCACAAAAATTATAGTAAAAGGGGTATTAAGAAAAGGACACCATCTTGTATATATCGAAAAATATAGTTTTGTCAAATATCCTATTTTATTTCGAGTTTCAAATTTTTAAGTTCATCCAAAACTCCTTAAAACTTATGTAAATATAGGATGTATTCGAAATCCTGCAGGGGTTTACTTTGCAGGGGTGGGTCTAAAGGGACCTGCCTTGGAGAGGTTCCCTGAATAAAAAATATATATATAGGATGTGTCAATAGAGCGGGTGTACCAAAGCAGGATAATTGATCCAGCAGAGATCTAGTGGTTAGGTTGATTCAGAGCTACTTATATATTAATGCTTGATAGAATTTCTACTCAAACTTTACCAAAACTAAAATTCCTTGAATCGTTTTGATTAAGAGCTACTTATATATTTAATGTTTGATAGAATTTCTAGTCAAGCTTTACCAAAACTAAAAATCCTTGAATCGTTTTTACATCAGCTAAACATTTTTTTTTTGATCAGCTAAACATAACCAAGACATTCGATAATTGCATTTTTCTTCATAAAAGTCTACCTAACCTCATAATAAAGCTCTTGCACAACTAAAAACTCTAGACAAATGGATAAAGGGAAGTAGCTTACACAAAGTCTCAAAAGCCCATAAATTGGTGTCACCTAAAAGTGCATATAACGCTAACAATGTTTAATATAAATCATAAAATAGCATCGGTGTATCTATAGGGAAGTGTCCGCCAGTTAAACTTGTCCTCTTCCATGAATTTGCTCTACTTTAACTAAAGCAGCAACTCATTCTAGTAAATTAAGCAAAGACAGACATTAACCATATGATTTGAAATTCAATTATCTTTTCTTGGCAGCCAAACAGTCAGTGAGACCAAAAGTGAACGTAAAACAGACAAATAAATAAATAAATAAAGACATTCACTACAAGTAGTTTCACAGAAAGTCACATCGAGTAAGAGCTCTGGATGCTACCTCGTAGTCACTTCTGTGCGCGCCGGGGACCTCGAGGGCCTCGACGTCGAAGGAGTCGAGGCGTGGCCCGGTGCGAATCAGTCTCTGCGCGGCATTATCCTCTTCGTCCTCCGAATCCAACCCGGAAAGCGCCGTAGAGCGATGCGAGAGGTTGTCATCTTCGTCATCCTCGATCTCCGAGTCGTCCTCGTCCTGGAACACCCACCGTGATTCTGTAGAGTCCATCGAGGCCTGACCTCCATCGATGTCGGATCCCTCTTCCTCCGCCATCACCTTTCGAAACCACACTAGGACAGAGTTCAATTCGGAATCACGGGGAATATGATGAATAGGAGATTAAAGGAGGGTGTTTGGGTAGACAGAAAGTGAGGGAAAATAACGGAAAATTCAGATTCTATTTTCTGATTAGCTAATTTAGGGAGGCCGTTGTATGGTGTGTAGACTAGAGTGTTGAGCTTTTGCTCTAAAAGGAAATGAAGAGGATCCTTTCTGTAATAGACTGTCTCCCTGTAAATATATATAAATAAATCAACGAATAACAAATTTTTCGAAAGAAAAATAAAAACGGTACGACGTGCGGTGCTTGGTTAATCTTGTGGCGAATTTAATTAAAAGTTAAATAAAATAAAATATTTTAATATTATTTTTATTTTAAAATTTAAAATTTAAAATTATTTATTATAAAATTTCAGATAATATAATAATAATATTTTTATTCATATCTAGTGATAATCATAATAATTAAATAAGGTGGATTATAAGATTGAGAAGACTTTTTCACCATTATTTTAAGGTAAAAATTTGTTTAATGATGATTTTATGAAAAATAATAATTGGAAATGAGGGTGAAAAATGTTGACTTTTGAGAAGACGAGAGATTTTAGAGAGAATAATCAAATCTGTATTTATTAATATGAATTAATAAAAATTTTGAATTTTCTTAATGTTTTATGGAATATAATGCTGATTTTGGAAGAGAAATGCATCAAATAATTTTTAAGAATCAGACAGGTGCTGGATTTTAGATTGAACTTGAATCCTTTTTTCTTGATATTCATCTTAAAGAAAGTCTTCATTTTTTTATTTCAAAAAATGATTATCCATCCTCTTAATGTATTATTCACTATTTTTTTTCTTATTTTTCAAAATAAAATAAAATAAAATTATAAAATGTGAATATGCCATTAAATCTTATCTCTCTCTCAAGAAAATTACTTTCTTAACATGTTAAGTTTCTATCAAATTGTGAAAAAAATATAATTATGATCATATTTTAAAAATATTTTCAAAAATTATCAAAATATAATATAATTTTTTAATATTAATTTATTTTAAAATTTATAAAATTAAATTATTTATTATATTTTATATAAAAAATAAAAAATAAGAAAATATAATTTTGTATAACTAAACCAATACAATTACGATTATTTTAATTTATTCATATGTTATAAAATAGATAATAATGTTGAGACTTTTGTTTTTGAAAAAGGTTGGCAAAAAAATAAGGGCAGCCATCTTAATTTAAGATAAACTGAGGGCCATTCTTGCAGCCAGCTGCCCGAATCAACAATAGCTCACTCTCCGTACGATAAATGCAGACGGAGAGTAGAGTCCAAAACAATCGTGATTTTTTGAGCAAGTTCTATCCTCAGTCTTCACCCTTATTCCTCGCCACAGACCCTAACCCTAATTCTGAAGTCCCGACTCCCCCTTCCCCCCGCGCGTCTCTCTTAGCCCCTCGAGCCAAAAATGTCGCACTTCGGAAGAACAGGCCCTCCGGACATTACCGACACTTACTCCCTCCTTGTCCTCAACATTTCTTTCCGTGAGCCTTCTCTCTCTAGAAGATTCATTTATTTCTTAATTTTTGGGAACTTAAAAAAATGGGCACTAATGGTTATCTTGCACATTGTTCTTATTGTTTGGATTTGGGTTTTAGGTACGACTGCGGATGATCTATTCCCGTATTTTGATAAATACGGCAAGGTCGTGGATATCTTCATCCCTAGAAATCGAAGGTACGGCTACTTTTACTGATTGAAACAAATAATTCTTCATTCATGTGGATTATGAGCGACACTGATTATTTTTTGCATTAAACATATTATTTTGTCAGTTACTTTTTTTTAGCTTTTGTTTGTATATTGCAAAATTAGTTTATAAATTGGGAATACATCCATCATAGATTTTATTTTGCAGTCTTGTTCTATTTCATTTAGATTTGTTTTGGTCAGTTAATTGGGATTTAAATATTTCTATAGTCTCTTTTGCTCTCCTATGAGGAATTTAGGGTTTTTTAAAATCCTTTGGCTTCTCTGTAATTTTGGTACTGTTTCTTGCTGTTTAGGACTGGTGATTCAAGGGGCTTTGCATTTGTGCGGTACAAGTATGCTGATGAGGCACAAAAAGCAGTGGATAGGCTTGATGGTTGGTGTCACTCTGTCTCCCCCGTCTGTCTCTCTCTCTTAATGAACGTATTGTATCCTTGTACATACACCATATATTCTGTTCACTATTGTATTTTCCAATTTGTTAATTCGTTGCTTGCTCCTTTGACAAATTGGTTTTCGCTTCCATTTTAGGAAAAGTTGTTGATGGTCGAGAGATAACAGTTCAATTTGCTAAGTATGGGCCAAATGCAGAGAGGATGTAAGTTTTAGAATTTTTTGATCATTTTTATAATGGTGGGTTTTTTCCCCCTAGTCATTGTTGTGGTGTTGAATTTGTTATTATAATCTAATGGAAAATATAGGGAGGATATTCATAAGAACAATGATACTCTTCATCTTGGATTTTCATTTGAATGGAAATCCACTTAAAATGCATTACATCAGAAGGTGTGATTGGGGATGACAAACCATGATGAAGAACAATATTTCTCTATCAATATTTCTACCAAGAAAACCTTTTTTCTTGTCTATTACTACTACTATTATTGAATTTTTTTAAATGATGTTGTCCATAAAAAATTATGCTACTTTAGTCGAATTCTTACATGAAATAATATTTTTCCACCCTTTTGAACAATAGAGTGCCTTGACTACTTCTAGGTGATGCCTTTCTTGGCTAAATAGGTGCATATAGGTTGAAGTCTTAAGTTTGATTTGGATGTACTCATTCCCTCCCCCTTCTTCCTTTCTAAATGTTTAGTGCTTTCTTACTAGTTATAAATTTTTCTCCTCGATTGGACAGCACACATTGATTCAATATAGCAGTCATTTTATTCTTTTTTGAATAATGTACTTGAATCCAGCGAAATGATTGTGTGTGTGTTGATGTTGCATGTGGGAATCCTAGATTTCTTTGATTGTTGGATATTCAGTCAGTCTCTTATTTCTATCACAGTGACAAAGGGAGGATTATCGAACCGTTCTCAAGGTCAAGAAGTCGCAGTCCTCTTAGGAGGTAACCTTTTTTTCTTCTTGGTTCTGTAGAACACTTTTTAATGCAACTGAAAAGAAATTCTATTGATTTTTGTAGTTTCTACAGTGTTTAGATTGTGATAATGTATTGTGCTCTTAACATCTTAAAGAAAAATTCCTTTTATATACTTTTCTTTCCGACTTGCTGCTTTGCATGCAGTCAAGTGTCTCTATATTACATTAGTTGCCAGAAAAATGTCTTGGAAAAATTGAGCGTTCAATGGTTGTGGAAGGGAGGAGAATACAGCCTCCTGTTCATGGATTCTGGACTCTTTAGGGTTTTGAGATATATTTTGTAATGAAGATTAGTGACATTATGTCTACAAAGGATAGCCTTTTGTACATGGATTATGGATTTCCCACTGTTTCATTGTTGGGAAAACCACCATGAATTTTTTTTCTTCGCCACAAATTATTTTATTGAGTCCGTATCTTGCATATCCAAAGCATATTGTTAGTGTATTGTAATTTGAGGTATGTAGAAAAAACACGGGGTTAATGATCCTTTAGTACTTATGGTATAAGATGAATTGATGCCATTCGTGAAACTATCTTTTCTTGTTGAGCATGTGAAATATTTGAATTTTTTTTTTATTTAGATAAAAGAGATTTTATTGATCCACGTAAATAGGCAAAACCTGAGGACACAGGAAGTATACAAGAAAGAGCAAAAGGATAGCCTTTTGTACATGGATTATGGATTTCCCGCTGTTCATTGTTGGGAAAACCACCATGTATTTTTTTTCTTCGCCACAAATTATTTTATTGAGTGTGTATCTTGCATATCCAAAGCATATTGTTAGTGTATTGTAATTTGAGGTATGTAGAAAAAACACAGGGTTAATGATCCATTAGTACTTATAGTATAAGATGAATTGATGCCATTCGTGAAACTATCTTTTCTTGTTGAGCATGTGAAATATTTGAATTTTTTTTTTTGTTAGATAAAAGAGATTTTATTGATCCACGTAAATAAGCAAAGCCCGAGTACACAGGAAGTATACAAGAAAGAACTTAATTACAAACTACGTGCTACGGATAGTAGCGTAAAATTCATTAAAACTCATTCCATTCAATACAATAGATGAGGTCCACAATAACAATGTATGAAAGAAAAAGTCCCTAAAACCACCCGGAGAGCATTCCCTATTCTCAAAACAACGGCCGTTTTTTTTGTTCTATGTGCACCACATTAGACATAACGGTACCATCTTCCAAACAGTTGCAATCTGCCGATTACTCCTAATCCCTTGCCATCAGGACAATAAATCTATTACACTCTTAGGCATAACCCATGCAATACCAAGTCTCGAGAGGATTTCATCCCACAATACCTTAACTACTTCGCAGTGAAGGAGAAGGTGATACGCTGATTCACTGTTATGTCTATACAAGAAGCACCAATCCATTATGTATAGATTGCGCTTTCTTAACTTGTCTATAGTCAGTATTTTACCATGAGAAGCCAACCAACCGAAGAAAGCAACTTTGAGAGTGGCATTGCTCCTTCAGATGCTCTTCCCAGGAAAGGTAATAAGGGAGTGGGTTGTTAAGGCCTTGTAGTATGTACGGGCTGAAAATTTCTTGTTCCCTGTGCCTGTCCAGAATAATCTATGCTCCCCTCCTACCCTTCGCTTTAGCGCATATGACTTGCTATAGAAATTAGTGATGTCTCCCACCTCCCAATCCTGAACAGCACGAGTAAACCTCACAAATCAATGAATGGAATCAGCAGTATTGTACATATTCTTAGCCACCGAGGAGCCCTGATCAGACACAATCCTATAGAGAGAAGGGAAATCTTTTTCAAAGCGACATCCCCACACCAAATATCATGCCAAAATCTTATTCGCATACCCCTTCCCATCACATATTTGCAGTTACCGAGGAAGTCATCCCAACCATTCCGAATAAATTTCCAAACTCTCACGCCATACGCCCCTCTTAATTCCTTTGAGCACCAACTGCTCCAGATGCTCCCATATTTGACATCCAAAATATTCCTCCAAAGGGCGTCTTCCTCTTGAAGATAACGCGATAACCATTTTCAGAAGTGCCTTATTGAAGGTTCTCAATTTTCTTAAGGCCAACCCACTGCAGGACAATGGGGTGCATACTTTGTCCCATCTAACTGAATGGAATTTCTTTGCATCTTCTAACCCTCCCCAAAGGAAATCATGGAAAATCTTCTCCAATCTATTCGCCACCCCTGCAGGCAAAGGGAATGAGGAGAGGAAGTATGTTGGCAAATTAGATAACGTACTCTTAATAAGTGTGATTTTCCCTCCGTTAGACAAGTAAATTCTCTTCCAACCTGCCAATTTGTCTTCAATTTTCTCAACGATCCTGCCTTCAAATTCAAAACCTTATATTTGAATTTATAGAGCTAAGAACCTTATAATCCTTTTGCTTTAATTTAAATCTTCTTTCCTCTCTTTCATAACTTTTTTCTGTTCATTAAAAATCAATATCTTAGATCTTTTAAACTCCTGGAGTTCAAAACAAGTTTACACTTTTATTATAGGAATGGATAAGGATTGATGGAAATTTTTATATTTGAGAGGACCGCGCCGAGAGAGAGAGAGAGAGATAGAGAGAGAGAGAGAGAGAGAGAGAGAGGTGGGATTTGATCAAACAAAGAATGAAGGCAATGCTTTTCTGTTCTTCATAGTTTGAACTCTCTGAACAGGTTCAAACCTAGCTCCATATCTCTTTACATCAATAAAATATCTTATTACATATCATAAAAAAAACCTAGCTCCATATCTGCTCGGTTAATGCAAATTAAAAATTATTTTCCTGATTTTTTTTATACCCTAATAACCAATATATTTTAGTACCTGTTAGCCAATAAACTGGTCATCTAACCAAATTGAATGAATCCATCATGGTTGTTGTCCATAATTTTCTTGCCAGTACAAATCTCAGTTTCCATCTCGCACCCGTACAGGTTCTACATCTTTAGACCTGCTCATTAACAAAAATGATTTTGTGTTTTTAGACCTTAACAAATCTACAAACACTAAGTTTCATTCTCTGCTATCCCAAATCCTAAAATCACAGTTTTTTTTAAACTGTAAAGCCCACCATATAATTAACTGCAGGTTTTCCAGATTTTTCCTATGCTAGGCATGGTAATTGGCATTATGTGATCTGGTTTGATATCCAAACTATATTGATTTTTTGTTTCTAATACATCATTTCTCAGCTTTTGTGGAGTTGGTTGGCTTTCCACTGGCAGCTATTTGATAGTCTGAATATTTTGCAAGTCATATTTTGAGCAGCCTCTACAAAATTAAAAAGAGATGTCCTATATCTTACAGTTGCAATGAAGCCTTATCATCTATCAGTTGGCCGCATGACTTATTAGTTGTTTGTCTGCATCTAAAGTAATTTAGCACTCATGCTAATCAGATGTAATGTCAAAAAAGTTGTGGCCAGCTAGTTGTGTGTATCTCTACTTATTAAATCCCTTCCTGGGCTAGGTTTTCAACTCCTAAGATGCTATATGGGCACCAGGATTAGGTGTTGGACCTTTAGAATGGGTTAGGTAGTATCTTCGTTGTACATTGTATATGGCTTCTGAGCTGTGGAATTTGTTTCTGCAAACCTGTCAAAAATTAGCTTAACTTGCTATGCAGATATGTCAGCAATTTCTGAGTGAAATTTGTATCTTCAATGAAAATGGAAATCATCTCCAGTTAGCATTGCAAATATGCCTTCACCAGGCTTTCTGTTTTGGGAAGACAGGAACGATGTTGTTGGTTCTTTTAAGCTCACGCAATCTTGCACTTCGCAAGCAAATACCTGATCACTAATTATAATCTTTTCAGATACCGGGATGACTACAGAGATCGGAGTTCCAGGAGAAGAAGCCGCAGTCGAAGTTTTGATAGATATGATCGTGATAGGTATGGGAGGGATAGGGGTTATCGCCGCCGCAGCAGGAGCCGTAGCATTAGTCCTGATTACCATAGGGCCCGAGGAAGAGGTCATCATGATGATGAGCTTCAAATCCGAAGCCGAAGCCGAAGCCGATCAATGGATAAGTATAAACTAGTGTTTTTTTCATGCTTTAGTTTTAATTAATTATTTGAATAGTATGGACATGTTTTGTTTTATACTGTCTTCTGCTTATTCAATCCGTTTATGTTACAGTGCCTCCCCTGATCGGCGTAGCAGGCGTAGCCCTAGTCCTCACAGAAGTCCTTCACCACAGAAGTCTTTGTCTAGGGGTAAAAGTTCTGAAAGGCGAAGCGATGATGGACGGTCCCCAACTTCTCATAGTATTTCACCCAGGGGCCATCCTGCTGATTCTCGAAGCCAATCCCCGTGAAAGTCAGAGTTGATATGAGTCATTATCTTTGTTCATATCCACAGTTAGAGAGAGATTTTGAACTTTTTATAATTGTTTAATGAATTAAATGATCTAACTTATTTTTCCCGACTTATCGTTACAGGAATGATTATCCCGGTTCTTCAGAAAATTCATGGGGACATCATTCTGCTGTTCTTATCTGAATCCTAAGGGCTAGTTTTGGTAGGACTGTGGATTTCTTTGATTTTTTACTATTTTGTTCTGAACTTAATCCTTGTTTAGGTGTGCAATGTAAGAGGAAAAAAAAAGGAGACTATCCCTACCTGGCCATTTTCAAAATTGTGGACTTATTGTGAATTTGGTATTTCAATATCGATAGAGTTGTTATGGATGCTCTATATAGATACTTTTTTCTGTTATCCTTTTGATTTTGTTGCTGCTTCTAGTGCCTCTCCATCACTCTCTCAATTTAAGCTTGTTGGTTGTTTTCTTGTTTCTTCTGATTCATCATGAGCTATTTATTGGGTTTTATAGTTATGTTCGGGGAACAATGGTGGGGGCTTGATAGACGGATGTTGAATTTTAGCTGTTGATGCTGTTCCTAAAATGTAGATGGATGGTCGTGATATTGATTGCTGGTTGCAGCAGTGTGCTGGTTTTAGAAGTATGATTGTTTTAGCAGTATGCTGGTTGCCGAGAGCTATATATGTTAACTAGTTCCCTCTGGAAATCATCTTTGGTAAGATTTATATCGCTCAGCTCTTTGTTTCTGAGAAGTCATAAATCCTTCAGGATTCTGATTCTGACCTAATAATCCTTTTTGGTCTTTTTCACTGATCTCCAAAAAAATATGGCCCTATAAGAGGTTCTAGTTGCTGTGATGCTCTAAAGACAAAAGTTGAACGTGTACTTAACCTCTAGCTGACGCTGCACAATGTGATGGACCAATGATTCATTTCCGTGATCTGGCTACTGAACAGAACTACAAATCTATATGTGGGTTCTTGAGTTCTGGTGTTAAATTTTGCTGCCTGAAAAAATGAGACACGGTAACGAGTTCTGTGATTTTGTTTAGGGTTTATTGGTCTTTACAATGATTAACCCGTCCTTTAAGATTATAATTTATGGTTTTTAATGTGGTGAGATGTTTTAGCACACGGGTCCATGATCGTAGCTGTGAAGTGGTTGCTGATGCCTGTTGTTCTATGATTGGCTCGTGATTAACTCTGAAGTATTAGTGACTAAACAATGCCACCTGGCCGCAGCTGCCCTTTTGCTTGGTTCGGGTTGGCAATGTTACTGGCCACTGTGGCATTGATTGTAGCTACCTAGCTGTGTTGCTTGCTTGCTTGCAAAATATTTATAAATCTGGTCTAACAGAGGCCTGGCATTTTGCTTTGTGCTCCTGGATTAATGGTCTCATCTCACTGCCACAAGTTTTATGTGTTAAAAATCCCAATTTGATTTGCTGTCTCATTTTTTTTCATGTGAACGTAACTTAACACTTGTGATATTGCAGAAGGTCACAGATTCTAATCTTGGTATGCTACCGGTAATATTTCTCACTTTTTAAAGAATTTAACTTCTGTTCGAAAAATACGCGTGTATTTTGTTCAACTCCTTTTGACGGCAGGGTTTCTACGCACGTGGGTGGCCTGCTGGGGGATAGAGGGCTCTCTTCCAGGCCACATTTCTCTCACCTGTTAGGCGGGGGCAATCTTTGATTGGACTTGTAAACACAGCCTGTATGTAAACATGAAACAACAAAGTTAAAGTTGGACACAATTGGGTTTGGGATTGTTTGGATTGGCCTGAATTAACTCGATTGACAATGGGGCACGTTCTGGTCCTTGTGATCTCTTTCCATTAAAAATAAACCTGTTGCATCAGTTCAAACTACATTTTTGGTATTGACATTCCTCAGGATATTAGAACGGTTAATTCACATTGGGGCAATGGATAACTAAATGAGTCAAGATGCATTCATGCTATTGACCTGTTTAATTTTGGTTGGAGTTGAGTGAACTCGTAATGTGATTTGAATCGAACTGGTACGAACCTATTTGACCTAAAAATTGATGGTCTAGGTGTTCCAGTTGGGGCTGGATTTGTTGTGGAACAGAATGGTGGTGGGGGGGGGGGGGGGGGGGGGGGGGGGGGGGGGGGGCGTTGTCTAATCCCCCCAAGGGGAACTTGGGGGGGTCTTGCTTTAATCAAGCCACGAGAAGACACTAGTGTTGAGGTGCTCGGGGGTCCGGGGTTGTATGGCTGAAACTTAGGTGAAGAGCTGGGCAGAGAACTGCGAACATGCTGAACCGACTAGCAAGGGAATATCAAAGCTCTTCGTCGATCTAATGGAGGCCGAGGCCGGATGGGTTTTTTAAGTTGGAGGTCGTGTGAGTGAATGGAGGACATGATGAGCGTGGGGGCAAGAGGCTAACAGCCGGAATGATAGTACCGAAAGTGCAATCTAGGTGGGAAATAGGCCCATTGATAATGCGCAGAGCGTGAAGAGGGTAGAGCCTCTGATATGGACCCTAGTATCGGGCCTACTGAATTCTTGCGTAATAAAGTAATTCAAGGATCTATAGACTTGCAAGCCCAACCCAAAGCTGTTGTAGTAGGAAAAAATACTTTGAAGAACCCAAATAGTGAGAAGCGTTGGAATTAGGAGTTTTTAGAAGGAATAGAAGGTGTCTTATGGCCCATGGCTATTAGGCCATTGGTGCTTATTAAATGGCAACCGAAAGAGCCATGCATGTAAAATAAGCCCATCTGGTCTGAATCGAGTATTGGGATAAAAGCCTCCTTGGCATCTCAGTTATGCACGTGTGGAGTTGGTGAGAGAATTTTGACTTTGAATTCAATAATGGAGGATGAACAATCGTGCACATACATTATGACAGAGGAGGTCCTGGTGTATTACGTACGCTTCTCTGTGTCATTCTTTTTGACAATCACACCCATCTTCTTCTTTCTCAGCAGTGGTTACGATAGCTAGTGATACTCACCGGGGACATAGTTGATGATCTCTTGATTCCAAGTAGAAAAGTGGACGTATTATATGATTAATGCATGGAAAGTGGAAAGGGCCTTATTTTCTAGTCATCACATTCATCAGATCCACAAACGGTGATCTGTACTATCTACCCTAGCTTTAACATTAGCAACACCACTCCTTGTCCTTCAAGTAGTTTTATCCGTACGTTACGTAGTTCCAACTTGTACCGTTCTCAGAAATTTGTATGCAAGTACTTGAGGGCAAGTACAGGTTTAATGGTTTGATCTGTATCTCCCTCCATAAGTGAACATTACAGTTTTGAGATTTGCAGCTTACAATAAGCTGCATGCATGTCCATTTATGAAAGTGCCCTACCACTTCATTTACATTTAGTAAATTATTAGGCTTGTGTGGGAACCACACGATTGGTTGCTTAATTATAAGATCATTATATAACAAGAGATCAGATTGATTTATTCTCAATTTGGCCGGAGCAACGTCGATAGCCAAACAACATGATATTTAACAACACACCATGATATTGTAAAATAAAGGTATTTTTTTTTTGTAAAATAATGCTACTTTTATTAAGTATTTTACAAAAATACTCATATTTAATATTGTTGTGTTAAGTGTTGTGAAATGAGATGTGTTTATGAATTTTCAACTGCAAATGGAAGCTAGCCTACAATATTTAAGGAGGAGAACTGAGGTGGCATGGGATCCACAAACCATGGGGTGGACGATTAATAATTACGTACTGTCCTGTCAAGAGTCAAATAATTCCATGATCCTTCTCAAAGTGGGTATACTATTACTTTCCCCTAGTTAACAATAGGGAGATACATTTATTTTTGGTCAAAATCCTAATTTGTTTCAGTCTTCTGAGCTAATAATTAGCTCATTAACATTAAAATATTAAACAGCAGATTTATTCAATTTTCTCTTTTCAAAATTAAAGCTCCGCAAGTCTTCATGTCTAATCATGGTTACATGGCCATATTACTTAATAATGACTGATGTGTACCAATTTATGTGTATTAGACACGTTAAAATATTTGACTTGGCCTAATACAGGCTATACAGCCTAAGCAATCAGATTTGCTTTGCATCATATATGCTTACCGAAAGGAGTACTACGTACGTACTACTACATATATATATATATATATAAATTGATCCTATTGATTAATTATATATCGAGCTCATATCAAGTCATGCTACTCATCATCCTAAATATTCTTATTAAATGATTAGATACTATTTATGGGATGAATAATAGATTTTTTCATGTCTCTATAATGTATAAATCAGCTTGTTTCTTTTTTTAAATGCTGCTTGATTCTGCTAATTCAAATGTCAGTATCTGATTCAAAATCCTGATTTATGTAGTTCGGTGCAAGTTTGAAATATTATTCAGAAAACGTATTAAGTTACTTAATTGGAATGATCGTGATGTGTAATTAATTAGGAGTTTATTTATTATGAAGAAAGGCACTGCATGCATTTTGGGAAGAAATTACAAGGAAATTGTGGTGGTAGTACTGACATAGATATATACAATATTTAAGAATATTCAAGAATAATAATAATATTATGATTTGAACAATTGCTTCTTCTAGATTGCTGATCATGATCATATTCTGTTATTACCGTGAATAAAATAATTAATTAATTAGACTTGTAATGTGAGCCATTTGGGGATATTTTTGCTATTTTTTAATGCCAATTTCTTTGCAGCAGCAGTAGTAGTAATGTGACAGATCATGCACAAACACTACAAAAAATATGTTATTTAGCCACGATTTTCCTCCCCATGACAACCGCCGGTGGGAAATAGATGTCATTTACCACAACAAGTCAACAACGAGTTTGTTATTGTTTATTGTCACGAGTTATTGTGCGGCGACTCATAAACCGTGCCTATAAGTGGCCTTCAACGACGACATTTGTCTCGTGTTAAAAGGGTGAGTGGGAATTAAAACTAGAATACAGGCCGTTAATCAAAAGCCCTTCACACGGTCAGTGTAGAGGATTCGGAAACCATATACGAGCCGAGCCCCAACCTGCAATTTCGCCTCACCTTCGACTACTCTCAGACAGACTCGATCATCGACAGTGGTTTCCGAAACGTCGGCGTCCTTCGACGTCCACTTGCTGTCGATAGTTGCCGCCCATTACCACCTCACTGCCGCCAGTTCGCGCCACGAGCCGAGTAGGGCGTTTATTTCGCTTTTCAAAATCGAGCATCTCTCCCTCTCCCACTTGGTAAATCTCTTCCCTATTGCTGCCTCGTAAGACTTTCACGCTGTGTATCTCTGGCGATTGAGCCCGTTTCATTCTCTGGAAATTTTTCCGAATGCTTGTTTAGCTACGAATAGGGGTTTAAAGGGACGAGGGTTGAATACTGAAACCCAAAATTAGATTTCCTGTCTTGGAGGTAGATCTATGCTCATGCTAGGATCTTTATTATACAAGTCTAATTTCAGGATATTTAATTAGGTAAATATCCTGGTTATTCCTTGGTTATGTACTCCATGTAAACACCTGTTGCCGATTGCCTCCTTTAGTTCTTCACCCTACGAAGGTCAGTTTTTCTGAAAATTACCATAAATTGCGTGATACAGAATAGGTATACTTCATTAATTAGGAAATTAAATAAGTTTCAGGGGGCTAGCATCATGTATAGATATAGAGATTTCCCTGAGCATGTCTCGACTGATGCAAGTCCAGGATGATCAATAGGATTTCTCCTTGTGTTTTTCATTAGATCTGTAGTATGTTGATCCAAATTCACATACATGCTCAGCATACATTGAGGTTCATGAAGTACTTACATATACATATATAGGCATATATGCCTATATATGTATATGTAAGTACTGTACCAAGTTTTTATTGTCAAGGACTATTGGCACGAGTTTTTGTAAGGCACTGCATAACATCTCAGGATTCCACCAATGTGGAATTCATGGCCAAGAAAACATGTGGCCATTTCAATACAATGTCGATTGAGATTGTATTGAGAACTTGAATCATAAAGCATGAATGCCAAGAATTGGTCCATGAACAATTTTCCATTTTGGGTTTGAAATGTGAAACGTTGAAGGATATTGTGGCCTATCTGGCTTTTTCTTATGAGTGAGAAGGCCAGCAATTTCCTCCTCTTTTGGCCTTGTTTGTAACTCAAAGTTAACATATTGTTATAATGCTCCTGCCCTGTGTTCACCCAACCTATATATTTAATTAAATTGTCCTTTGTCAATCTCATAAGATTTTGTGGTCCTATGAAAATTTCTAACTTTTCAATTACCTAGTACTAATTACCATCAGTGGGCCATAGTCAAGCTTATACTGTGCTGTCAGCAAGCTGAACATGTTCACTAATGTTTATCTTGTGGGAGGCGCATAATCCTATATAAATTTATGTGTTACAAAACATCATCTTAAATGATTTGCTGAGACCACAATATTGTTTAATTTATGATTTTAGTTGAAAGCTGCTTGTGTAAATTTAGACAGTATCAAGTGTGATGAAACATAACACTTTCATGCTGTGGGAGGGTTATTTCCATGCTGTAACATTTCAGCATGCACTTCTTTCCAATAGCTCCATCACCAATTGTGATATACCTATGAACCTTGCCATATTGCATACGATAAGCCCCTCTTGGCACTAACTAAATCAAAAGGAAGCTGAATGACCAGATGGTTATCCCAGCTGTGCTTCCTGGTCTTTGATTGTAAAGGACCACTCAATGACTAATAAATCTATCTGGATAGTCAGGAGATAATGTCTTGTTGAAGTCAGATGGACTATTGCCAAATCATAACAATAATGTATGCATGTATTGCAGGTCTTTTCCAACAGAGGCAGGGGGAATTTTCTGACATAGAGAGCCAATAGGATATATAAGCTGGTGCGTATAACTGGTGACTAAAAGCCCTCTGCAAAGGCCAGAAATGAAGGAAATTGAGCTATCAGGATATGGAAGTTGGAGGAAGGTGAACCTGAATTAAAATGCATGTAGAACGGAAGCTAGATACCTGGTTGTGTAATTAAAGTAGTTGTAATCATGTGCTGACCCTCTTCTCCTTCCCACATAGTTGCAATTAGTGTATTGCCATTTCCATCAAACAATATGGGAACATTCCTGAATGCTATAAATATTTATGTTATGAGAAATTATGTTCCATGGTTGTGAAGAAAGTAATGTATTATCTCTTTGCTGCCTATCATTCATAACCATTCATGTATATTGAATTGGGGGTAGTCAATTTACATTGACTACCATATATTGAATCAGGTTTTGTGAGAGAATGGTTCCAGGTTTCGTATGGGGTTCACATGGAACATGGACCAATTCAAACTAATCTAGCAAGTACATGTTTATACATATTTCCTACAGGTGCAAACCATGGAAAAACGTTATTTCCTACAGGCGAATTTTGTGGGGCATAATTTTATACATTCATCTCTTTATTTTATCGGGTTTCTTGCCACAAGCCAATTTGGTGGGAAGTAAGGAATTCCCACCGTCACTGTCATGCCAAATGGGCAAGGATATGTTTCTAGCGGGGATTATTTCCTACCACAATAGGTGTGGCTAATAGATCTATACCCACAACGACCAAATATGTTATAAAACTTCTTTACCCACGAGTTCCTCTAATGGCAAAAATACATCTACCTAGGAGCTGTTATGGTGGTATTTGCTCTCTAGGCCACGAGTTGCTCTGGTGGAAGACATACCTCTACCCAGGAGTAGTTATGGTGCCATTTATTGAATTCCCACAATTTCATTTGGCGCTATTTAATATATTGCCCACGAGTTAATATGATGGTCTTTAATCCATTGGCCACGAGTTGATCTGGTGGAAGAAATTCTTCACCCACGATATTGTATGATGGCAACAGAAGCGTTATCCACGGGCTGGTATGGTGGCATTCTCTCATTTTCCATAAGTATGTTGGAAATCCAATGTACTTTTGCCATGAGAAATAAAGTCTTCAGCCACGGAATATGCCGTGGCTAAAAATGTTTAGTCCCCACCAATTACAGTCACCATGGCAAATAATAGTATTTGCGGCGAGTTATACGCCACGAGGCTCCCACGGGCCAAACTTGTGGGAATAATTTTTTACCCACTAAAACAGCATTTTTTGCCATGATTAGCACCCTTGGGGAAAAGCGATATATCTTGTAGAAGGCCCGACTTTAGTTTTTGTTAATCAACCCACCGAAATGAAACTGGCCGAGTATTATATATTCAAATTGTCGACGTCCGATCTTCCACATGAAATGCCAGGACTATAAATATAAATATAAGTGTATTGACTTGATTTTATAAATATGGATAATTAACCGATCGAGAAAAGACTTGAATTAAATATATAGAATAATTGTTAACGTATGATATTTGTACTGCCAATATATTGGTATCGTGTTTTGCAGCTTGAGCTACTGATCTGCAGGGGCCCAATTCACACACCTGCTGCTATGGAGAAGTGAGAGCTTCAGGGGTACATGATGGAGGCACTTTTGATACTTAACTTAGTATGTGGTTCTTGTGTGAGGATTATGAAAGTTTGAATATAAAAGTGTCTAAAGCGTCTCTCCTTACTGAGGAAGAGGGTATATATACCTTGCTGGGGTACTCTCCTTACAAGGGGATCGTGGGTGTCATTTTGTATTTAGGTTATGTCTCCTTGTCAGCTCCTGTTGTGCGACAGTCTCGCAGGGTATGATCGTGGTGACTGCTAACACCCCAAGATATAGTCATGGTGTGCGCGCCCCTAGGCGTCATTGAACGCAGTGTGGCTCCCTCGTTGTGACGTATCCGTCTCTATATCTTATTTAATGTAGAGTGGCCTTAATCAGGCGCACCCACTCTTGAGAAGTGCTGAGCCGCTGGGGTTTAGGGACATGGATTATCATTATCCTTGCGCACTGGGAGTTGTTGGCCAGTAGGAGTGTCAGACAATCCACCCTTCAACCCCCGACTAGCACGTGTTGTCCAGCTACTCTTCCTCTTGGGCTTCCTGGGCTGGCCTAGTCCGACCCATCCCTTGTCCTCGAGCTCTAGATCTGCTCGGGTCTCATGGGTCGGGCCCATTTGGCCTAGTCCAATTCTGGGAATAACTCCCCTCACGATATTATATATATATATTTTTTTTTATTTTTTTTTATTATTTTAAAAAATAATTTTTTAATTAATTATGAGCAGTAAATGATCCCGATCAGCCATGGCCACCCGTTAGTAATTTCATGAGGCTGGTGTAGTACTTACGAGGTCTATCAGTTTTTTCCTTTTATTTTTTTTTTCCTATTAAATATATTGACTAATAAATAAATAAATAAAAAGGTTAGGTCACATGGCCAGCTTGGAAAACCCTCACATTTTAGGAGCTTGCTTGGTGCTATACTTGGTCAAATGACGAAATATCTTGCAGATATCTTTGAAATCACCATGTCAACTAGGACTGTCAAGTGTCATGGCCTCAAAGAATTAAGATAAAACAAAAGAGCTTTCACTTGTCGAGCTGAGGCTGCCCTCCAAGTCTTCTTGACCAGCTATCCCGAAAGAAACGGACTTAACTGCATATTATACAGAACCTGCAACTTCACATCAAGAATATCATCTATTTATGATGCCACTCTCCAACCCTAAATAGAAAAATCTTGCATACTCTTTTTTAAAACCAAGTAAGCAAGCAAAAGCTGCCTTAAGGCCCATGAATCTTACCTGTTATCTCTATCGGAATCTTAGGTCATCGTCCCGATCTTGTGGGAAACCAAGATCATGCTGCCCAAGGCCTTCTTCCCTCTTTCTCTGATCACGATCATCACCTTCTTTTCTTATTCTTCCCATGTTGCTCCTGCTTCCGCCTCTTCAACAGCACAAGGAAGAGCAGAAGCAGAAGCACTGCTCAAATGGAAAGCAACCCTCCTAAACCAAACTCAATCTCATCTATCCTCATGGACCCTTTCTCGTAGCAACGTAACCTCAACTTCAAGCCCATGCATGAGTTGGATAGGGATCGGTTGCAACGATGTGGGAAGTGTCACCCGCATAAACCTAACAAGCATCGGTTTGATAGGTACGCTTCGTTACTTCAACTTCACATCCTTTCCTAACCTAAACAGTCTTGATCTCCACTATAACTTGCTTTCTGGAGAAATCCCTTCTCGTATCAGCAACCTTTCCCAACTCTCCGTTCTAAATCTGGGTTCCAATAAATTCTCTGGGATTATTCCTCTGGAAGTAGGAAAGTTGATGAACCTCAATGTATTAATCTTCTCAAATAACCTTCTTCAAGGTTCCATTCCTTCCAATATTGGATACTTGACCAATCTTTCAGTCCTAAACCTTGGAAGCAACCATCTATCTGGCTCCATCCCACCTGAACTTGGCAAGTTAAAATCTCTCGCTGAGCTTCGCTTGTATTTGAACAACCTGACTGGTTCAATTCCAGCGTCTTTGGGTGATTTGATTGGCTTGAAGGTCTTGTCTCTCTATGGAAACCAGTTGTCTGGTCCATTACCTGGTGAGATCAATAATCTCACCCACTAGACATTATTCTTCTTGTCGAACAACAGCATTTCTGGATTTTTACCGGAAAATCTATGTCATGGTAGCATACTTGAAGATTTTTGTGCAAGCAACAATCGTTTTGTAGGTACTGTTCCTAAAGGATTGAAAAACTGCACAAGCCTAACCAGACTCCGGCTTGATAGGAACAACCTCATTGGGAATATATCTCAAGACTTCGGTATATACCCAAAACTTGATTACGTTGACTTGAGCTACAACAATTTTCTTGGCGAGATTTCTTCAAACTGGGGAAAGTGCCAACTTCTGACGAGCTTAAAAATCTCCAATAATCAAATTACTGGAGAGATCCCCCCGGAGCTTGGAGAATCTACTCTTTTGCATGTGATTGACCTTTCTTCAAATAATCTTGTGGGAAAAATTCCTTATGAATTGGGGAAGCTAAAATCATTGTTCAACTTGACTTTGAGCAACAACAATCTTTCTGGCACAATTCCTCCAGAAATCGGAACTGATCTACCAGATTTGACGTATCTTGATCTGGCAGCAAACAACCTAAGTGGTCCAATACCTAGACAGCTTGGTGACTGCTCGAAAATGCTGTGCTTAAACTTGAGAAACAACCATTTTAGTGAAGGCATCCCCATCGAAATCGGTAATTTGTTGTTCCTGCAAGTTCTATTAGATCTTAGCGGGAACTCACTAACCGGGGAAATTCCATGGCAACTTGGGAACCTGGTCAAACTGGAAATTCTGAATCTTTCCCACAATGATCTTAGTGGTTCCATCCCATCTTCCTTCGATAATTTGCAGAGTATGAGGTTGGTTGATTTATCCTACAATAACTTGGAGGGTTCGATTCCGAACAACAAAGCCTTTGCAGATGCGAGGAGCGAAGCATTTAGAAATAATAAAGGCTTGTGCGGGAACCATACTAGATTGATGAGTTGTCATGCTCCTGTGAAAGATGCGAAAGATGGTGATGATCATATAGCCCTTTTGTTTATCATCCCTATACCTGTTGCTGTATTCTTTTTTACCACCATAACTGGTATGATTTATATACTGAGAAAAGAAAGGAAAAAGAAATTAGGCAACAAACTAAGGGATTCACATCAAGAAAATGTATTTTCAATCTGGAGCTATGATGGGAAATTAGTGTTTCAAGACATTAAGGAAGCGACTGAAGGTTTCAACACCAAGTACTGCATCGGAGTAGGAGCAACCGGAAGCGTTTATAAAGCGGAAATGTCATCGGGCCAGGTTGTAGCCGTGAAGATACTGCAGCGTGCAATATTGGAAGAGCGCAAGAGTTATGAGAGTGAGATTCGGGCACTGACAAAGATACGCCATAGAAACATCGTGAAGCTTCATGGTTTCTGTTCACATGCTCAGCAATCGTTTTTGATATATGAATACTTGGAGAGAGGAAGCATGGCTAAAATCCTTAGCAATGTGGGAAAATCAAAGGAATTAGATTGGATCAAACGAATCAACATCGTTAAAGGTTTAGCTAATGCTCTCTGCTACATGCATCATGATTGCAGGCCGCCGATAATTCATCGAGACATCTCGAGTAATAATCTATTGCTGGATACAAAGTATGAAGCTCATGTATCTGACTTTGGCACTGCAAGGGTTGTGAAACTTGATTCATGTAACTGGACAGGACTTGCTGGAACATATGGATACATTGCTCCAGGTAATTCATTTTCTTATGATAATGGATCATCTCAGTACTCATGAGATCCATCAAATTTCAAAAATCTAATTTTTCCTTTCCTCTTTAAATTTTGTAGAGCTTGCTTACACGATGAAGGTAACTGAGAAATGTGACGTGTATAGCTTTGGGGTGGTGACACTGGAAATAATTGTGGGACATCATCCTGGAGAGCTGATATGCTCTCTTTCAAGTAGTACTTGTTCAATGTCATCTTCTTCTTCGCCAACATCGTCTTTTTCGCCAATCAATCCCCACAGTATGCTACTGAAGGATATGTTGGACAAGCGTATAGCAACTCCTCAGGCCGAAATGGCTGATGAAGTGATCAGAATTGCTAAACTGGCATTCTCATGCATTAATGCAAATCCAGATATTCGGCCTACCATGGAGCGTGTATCTCAAGAGCTATCAACTCGTAGGCAATCCTTCTCTGAGTCATTTGACATGGTCAGATTAAAAGAGCTGATGAATCTTGATCACGGGGATTGACACAGGCCGGCAAGATCAGGAAGCCCCTCTAAAATGCCTACATGCAGTACCATATATGCATCATGCATGTACGCAACTTATAATAAGTAAACTTATTTAATTATTATTAACACAAGATCAGGAGACGTTATGATCTGCATATATATTTTATGTATAAAGATCGATCATATATAGTTTTGTTAGTGATGATGATGATCTTATATATATGCAGTACACTTTCACGTCTGATACGAACAGGTTGGATTTATGCATAATCTTTGTCATAAATTCTGATTCTCGTGGATGATCATGATCCACTATACCTGCAGGCATGATGCCTGAAATTAATCTGCTAATTCTCGTTAGGTCTTCCGGGCAGAAGTTTCCGCGTGCCGATCGAGCACATGATACGTACTGGTAATAGATAAGCAGCTTCCATACAAAACGTAATATATAATACCGTTTTGATTAATAATTTGATAGCTTTCAATATATATTGCCTAGTACTGCACCCAAAAAGAAAATTAAAGCTTATTGCATTACAAAGTACTGCCTATAATAATAAAATTATTACCAATTAAACTTTTCCACATTATAATTTGACGATTTTGAATTAATAATAAATAAATGTTTTAACTATTACTATAAAAATAAATTCATAAGCTAACGTGAATATGTACGTACAGTTACTTTTATTGTAAATTAAGTAGATGATCTAACATGCACATGCCACATCAAATTACGTCAATTTTTCTATTTTGATCTTCAATCTTGACATTTTTCTCTTCTTTTTGAGCTCGGATGGAATACTTAAAGAATTCGGTGATATATTTCATTCAGAATAATCTTCCTCACAGCTTATAGTATAGTTTCACAAACTAATTACATGACAATGATATTCGATCGATCGTATTAATTATGAGCACTTATGATAAATGATCGATCGTAATTTATAATGAGTTTTGTTATATAAGTAATAAAACTACAAGGAGAACTACCATTAATGTTCTATAGTAGTTATAGAATTCATTTTTCCATTTTTCCATTAATTACTAGGTCAAACATAATGATCGAGCATGTGTGGTTGATTCTGAAAGCCTTTGATCCATCGGTTTCAGACACGCATGATGTAGCTGGCCGAGTACCCCTCCAATTATCGACGTTTTGTTTGACTTGCTGACCAGTCAGTAGTCAATGGCGTTCGAGAAACGAATCCTACTTGCTTTTGATCAATATCGATCGACAGACTTTTGATGGTGGCCTTAATGGCCTTCGTGCTCATGAAGGGACAATCGAAGCATAAAATTCAAAGTCCCGATGTGAAATATCATATATATTAATTGTATATATGTGCGTTTAATTTGCAACGTCTACATTTTGCCCCACTAGTTCTTCATCATGATGAGACGCTGATGATCTTGACGTACGTTATTCCATTGATTTTTTAAGACATATATTACTGGAGCTGAATAAAAAACCTCTTGCATCGATCTGCATTCTACTTACCCAAATTAACTAATTATAAATGGATGATAAAAATGAAAACATACATCTTTCTTTGATAATTTCCAACTACTTTGTTGAAAAGTAAAAACATACATATATAACTACTTGAGTCGTCTTAATATACAATTAGAATGAATGACTCTATGATCAGTTGTACGTACAAGTAATTAGCTAGAATTAATCCACAATATATAATATAATATATATGCATGCTTTTGAATTAATAAGCTCCTTAAAATTCCTAATTATATATGAGAATTAGGACAATAATTAATTCTTTTCTTTTCAAATAACACTAATAAAAACCATAAATATTGATGAGGCATGCGCGCAAATAATCATAAAGGAAAATGATACTATACTCCCTAAGTTTACCTTCTCAATTTAGCTGTTTATGTATTTTATTTTATTTCTAAATATTTTTTTATTTAATAGTTAACGAAGTCAGGGGCGGAACTAGATGCATGCGGTAGCCCCCCCAAATATTTTTTAAAATGTAATATAGTATATAAATAAGTATAATTTTTCATAAGTTTTAAAATTTTTATTGAAATTAGCCTCCCAATATTTAAGATTTCAAAATTTTTACTGAAATTATTTTTCAAATCTCAACTTTTACTTTTAACTTTTCACATTACTTCCCTTCAAATATTCTGAATTGCTAACCAATACACCTTAAAAATAAAAATATTCAAACTAAGGGCATTCGCATTGGAATATGCAAATTCATACTTAAAGCCACTTTTTGAATTTTAGACCTCAAAGCAGCCTGCATTGAATTAGGCAAAATCAGATTTTGTAGTTTTTAGCTACAGTAATTTAATAAGAATGATCAAATTTGATATGTACTGTACAAAGATCAAATATTTATTTTATTAATTTATGTAACTTTCTCTCTTCCATCTTAACCCAGACATTGAATTAATAATTAATAATTATTTTATTAATTATTTTATTAAATAATTAAAAAGTTAAATATTTTTTAATTAAAATTACATTCATGATAAAATCAAATAAATTAAAAATATCCAAATTAAATATTTTTTTAGGTTAATATTATTTTATTACTATATAATGAATAAATGAATAATTTAATGTAAAGATTTGATGTGAATAGAATAGTCAAAGTTAAATTCATCTCATATCATTTTATTGTTATATAATAAAAAAATAGTTATTCCAATGTGAATATTTATATAAATGGAATAGCCAATATCTAAATTCATCTCACATTCATCAAAACTGTCATTTACATATGCATAATCCAATAATAATGCTCTAACTCTTTGTGATTAGACTTTTAGTTTTTTTCTTTAGGCTTTAGCACAGCTGCACCTCTAACTCTTTGTGATTAGACTTTTAGTTTTCTCCTTTAAGCTTTAGCACAGCTGCACCTGAGTACCTCTACGTGATTTGACTCTCCTTTACCACACTGCACCAAGAGCCTCACCTATGTTCAGACTGATTAGATTTTGTCAATCGCCCCCCCAAATACTAAATGCTAGTTCTGCCCCTGAATGAAGTGGTGTATTAATATTTTTTTAATGTTTAAAAACTATTTTTTAAAAAAAAAAAGAGAGCATAATTTACACTAAGAAGCATACCAAATGGATAAACTTGAATGGCATATATAGTAGGACTATCCAATCGTAATTCTAGAAGCTATTATTTCATGTCAAGACAAATTAAGAGCATATAGCACGCGGGAGGAATAGAGGTACGTAGACCAAGAAAATGGAGCTTAACTTCAACTTCTTCCTCTAATTTGGCCCATCCTGCATTAAACCTTTTGACTATGGATGGGAAAACGCGTTCAAGCCAGGCTAGCTAGAGGATAGAGATCGACACTGACCATGAAGAGGGACCCTCCAATTCTGGCCAAGAGATGCAGGGACGGTTCCCAATTTGATTGATAACCACAAATGCCCCAGAATATATACGCACCAATCACTTTCCTTTGATTTCCTTGTTTTTTCGTTTGTTGTCCTTCCTATCACCCATGATTGTCAAAGCTTACTTCTATATTCTTGTCGGGATCGACTTTAGACAGTTGGAATTTTTGAAAGAAATCATTGGGGTACTGTTGATTGTTGACATCCTCAGTCTCTGCCTAAGTCTACACAGATTGATCTGAGGCATCAAGATGGAGATTTTTATTTTTTCAAATAAAAACTTCTATTAGAACCTCTGGAGTACAGATTCTAAACTAAGAAAAAGAAGTTGTAGAAAGAAAGAAAAATGTAGTTAAAATGATAGGAATCCGTGTGTTAATTAGGCAGACGAAAGAATTGATTCATTACTGTTCTTGTAAAGCACAAGTTGAGTTTTGAAGAATCCATGCTTGTGATTGGGTCCTATAAAGTAAGAGCGAGCAATAAGCAAGAGAAGCACCCTTTCGGGGCCTTTTCCAATAAAACAAGCAAGACAATGTTACTGCCGAAGCGGGGCGAAGACGTTGTGAGGGGGAGATAACTTTTTTGTATTTCAAAAAGAGAGACAAAAGCTACAAGACTAGAGTGAAACCAAAAACAAAAACTCCACTGCAAGGAGCTCAAGTGCTTCCATCTTGTAATCTCATCCATGTGTACATAGGATTTGCCCTGGTCGGACTTTTTGCAGCTAATGGAAAAGATTTTCCGGTAGAAAATGTTTTATGCCAAAACAAGTACAGCCCAAAAGACCATTAACATAAGCAAGAAATAAGGACTTTCAATGAATTCACTTTAGTCTTCCTTTCATCAACAACAGTCAATTCAACTCATATATATCAAGTAATTGCTCATTAATAATCCGTGTGAAAACAAAGTAGTTAGTATCTAAAAGGGTACAGAGATGTTCAACGTTCCTGTGAATTTACATAGAACATAGGTAACACAAAGTATGCTCGGAAGAGCACGATTTACCCGTGTGTGGAATGTGAATCTTTTCCACCAAGTGTTTGAATAATAGCTTCCAAGAGTTTAATGTCCTTATCACGCTTTGAGATTTCATCCTGCCTTGCACGCAACTCGTCCATGTGTAGCTCAAATACCTCTGCAGCCAACAATAATGTGCTACGTGAAATTTTATTTTGGGGGTAATTGCACTGATAAACTCCAGAAATGGACCCTAATTTAAAGACTTTTGAAATTTCAATGGTATCAATTTGCACCCCCAGCTTTTAAACCATATATACATGTTTCTATCGATTGAAGCATTTACATTTTTTAACCTAATCAATTGTATTTGAAACATAATTAGAAAATTTCCTACCAACCATTTGGAGACTATCAATTTCTGATACATTGTCAAAGTGTTTTAGCTCAAAGGGTTTGGTAAACTTTGGTTAACTGGGCAGGGGCAGGACGGACACAGTATTTTTGTCTCTGTGAATTTCAGGGAAGAAAGGCTACACAGGCCTGGATTTACAGAGGATATCGGGAGGGAACTCTTTTAGGCAGGGCAGGGAGGGGGAAGGAGATGCTCACTCTGTGCATCCTTTGCCATCCATTAATTGCCATTTGGCTCATTACAATGAGAACTTAGATGAAGTAGCTTGCTACTCCAGGCTGTACTTACTTCATTCATCCTTAATCAATTGACAGATTCGGAAACAAAAGAGCACTAATCATTTTCCTCCATGTATGGAGCAACAGTTGAGGGACTATCATGTTATAACCCAGCCAGTTATCTCAGGATTAGGATGTGAAAATTATTGAATGCGATTACTACAAAACAGTTTGTGTATCAGTATGCCTTAATCTTTTTCAAGGAACTTGGATGCTAATATAAGAAAAAATGGTTCACAGTTTGAAGAGAGCCTTTTTAAATGCATGCGCATGAGGTGGAGGGAGGGGGCGGGTAAGTAATTCCCAGTTTATTGTTCTCATATTATAAGGAGAATGGGATGACGTGGATACAACATACTTGTGGTGTTCTCGAGCTCTTTTGTAACCTCTTGTGCATGTAATTCAGCAGCTTTCTGAGCTGCTTCAGCCTGACGTTTCTCAGAACGAGCATGAGCAGCAGCTGTAATGGCCGCATCAAGTTCTCTTTCCAAAGTCTCTACCCTTTGTTCAAGAACCTATACAGACAGTGTAGACTGCAATATGTAAGATTCCTGAAAGTGCGTAATGTAAGTTTCATGAAACTGCATAAGTAGTTCTTGCAGCTTTTTTTTTTTTTTTTTTGATAGGTAGTTCTTGCAGCTATTTGTGGAAGACAAACATGTGTATGCTACCAATGCATAGTAATAATAACATGCAACAAAATATTATGAACCCAGTAAATTGAAGACCACTTAACAATGATTTAAAAACAATCTTATTTTAGTTATTCTGCAAAAAAAAATCAAGTTCACCCGGAAAGAGGAACAATATAAGGAAGATCCAACAAAAATTGCTTGTAAATCCTATTGTTGAGAGTTATTGGGGCCATTAGATCCTTCTAACCATTTTGAATCATTAGGTGGTAACACACTAGTTGATACATGAAGACATTCAGGTTCAAGGGTCTCTTTCAACTCCAAGATTTAGAGGTCAAAAGGGTGATCTTGAGAGGAAAAGAGGGATTTTGAGAAAAATGGTCATTGAGAGGGCAACTGGGATCAGTCCCACCAAAATAAGCCAAAGATTCACTCAAATACCAATCCAGATCATCCCAAAACCAAAACTGAACTACATCCAACCAAAAAGTTTTTTCTTAATAAATTCATGCATTCGCTATATTACCGATGCCTTTTCTTCGGTTGCTGTCGCCATCAATGAAGTGACAGATCATTTGGGCTGGTTTTATTTAAGTTTTGATACGTCAAAAAAAGTGATTGGATAATCTTATAAACCTAATGGCGTATAAATGAATTGGTTTGAGTGTATGAACATACTGAGGGCCTTTAGTAAGGCTATACTAGGGAAATGATTGTGATGATATAATTATGAGAGGGAAGCCTTATGGAAAGGATTGATTGATACGAAGTATGGGAGTGCAAGGGGTGGTTGGCGTTCTAATGAGGGTAGGGGAGCATATGGTGTGGGGTTATGGAAATATATCCGGAAAGGTTGGTCTTTTTCTAGTAACACTAGGTTGTGTTTGGGGGATGGCAGTAGAATCAGTTTTTGGCATGATATGTGGGTGGGAGATATGGCTTTTAAGGATGCTTATCCCACTATTTTCATAATTGTACGGGAAAAAGATGCTATGGTAGCAGACTTGCGAGCAATTACTCATGGTTCATAGGAGTGGAACATTAGCCTCACTAGGGCGGCACGTGATTGGGAAGTAAGTGTTCTGGTGGAATTCTTCAACTTGCCATATAACATTACTCCTGCTGCCACAGCAGAGGATAAGATGGAATGGAGACCTTCTGGGAAAGAGAAATTTTTGGTATGCTCTTTCTATGACATACTTACAATTTAACCTAGGCATAATTTTCCTTGGAAGAACATATGAAGGAGTAAAACACCTACCAAGGCTGCGTTCTTTGTTTGGACTACAGTCTTAGGGAAGATTATGACCATTAATAACCTAAGAAGAAGTGGACTTATAATCACTGAGTGGTGCTGTATGTGTAGAAATAGTGGTGAAACAATGCACCATTTACTCCTACATTGTGGGTTTGCTCGGGCCATATGGAATTACTTTTTCAGTAGAATGGGATTAGCATGGGTAATGCCGGGAATGGTAGTTGAACTACTAGCAAGTTGGAGAGGGATCACAGGGACACCACAGATTACAACAGTGTGAAAGATGGCTTCCCATATGTATTCTTTGGTGCATTTGGAGTGAAAGAAACAATAGACATTTTGAGGGTCATGAACGCTCCTTGAAAGAGTTTTGAGTTTTTTCTAGAGGACTTTATTTATGTGGGCCATTGCTTTAGATTTAAATAGTCTTAGCTTCCATGATTTCCTTATAACAGTTTCTAGTTCCTAAATTGGTCTATTCACTCTTATAAAAAAAATGGTCTATTCACATGTATACTTTCGGTGTACTTGGGCTTATCAATCAAATATCTTCTTCATTACATAAAAATTAAAAATAAAAAATAAAAAATTGAATATAGTGAGTGTATGAATATAGCGAATTAACAACGACACATACAAAGTTTAGTGCGTGGACTTGATTAAACCAAATACATGCGTATCTCGTCGAATCTCGATTATGAAATCTGACGCGTCGTGGACCAAGTATTATCAAACAATCTATAACTACTCAATTCATCTGCATCATCCATAACCCGTACATCAATCAAAAACTGGTGCTCATATCCATGAAATCCATGGGAAACAACTTGAGAAAGAAAGAACGAAACAAAAACAGTTTGTAAAACCAACGAAGTCAATAATTACTATCAACATGAACATGGATTCGCCTTTCTTCCGCAAATACAGCTCAAATCAAACAGAATCACGAAATTTCATTCAAAAAGGAAAGAAAAACAGCATAATAAAGAAAGGGATGAATTGGATCGCAAAATCAAAGTCCAAACAAAGAGTGACCAACCTTGATGGTACGGGCTTGTTCGGAGCTGAGAGACGCTTTGGCAAAGGTCTCTTCCTCGAAAAAGACGGCTTTCTTGAGGAGTAATTTCTGAAGTGACTCCAGATTCGAAGCCATCTCCGTCAGATTGGTTATGGCTCCCGTCCATCTCTCGCTTCCTTTGCTCTTCTCCTCCGTTGCCATGCTTCTCAGATCCCTTGGAAAAAAGCCAAAGCAGCAAGCTTTATTGGGCTTTACAAGTTTCTATTGGGCTAAGCTCTGCTATCGTGGGCCATAGAGATTCACATTCCATAATAAATAAGAGAGGATATAGGCCGTATTGATTTTTCATAGGCCCAGTGTATAGCTTATTACGGGTCCAAACAACGAGCGGAATGTTAATAAAAATATTTAAATATATTTTTTTCGTCATGTAATATACAGTTTTACAAAAGAATCACGTACACTGATGTAGTACAATATTAATGTGCCACGTGTCCATTTCTCTAGCCCCTATTTCCCCACTTTTCCTCTCTCTCCTCTTTCCCATGTGCACCCCCTCCCCTCGGCAACCCCCAGCCCCTCTTCCTCATGCCCCCCCACCCCTCAGCAGTACCTAGCATTGCCACAGCTCATCAACGGCCACCACCAGCGGCTATTCCCCCTACCCCAACTAGACCTAGCCCCCCCACAGTGTAGCGTAACCCCTCTCATCCTCTAAAATCTAGTTGCAAGTCCCTTCACCCGAAAATCGAGCAGCAACCTCCTTATCGGCATTCCACACCAGCGGCACCACTTGGACTGCCGGCGTCTTTTGCCCAACATGATGTAGTCTCTGACCACCATGGCTGGCGCTGGAAGAAGGCACGGAGAGGGCAGGGGAGGGCACGAGGGAGGGGAGAAATATATATATATATATATATGGGACACGTGGCACACTAATCAATGTATGATATATTTTTGTGTCTAAAATATTTTCAAATATGCAGACACTAGACAATACGTTCTTCAAAAATAATTATTATTAAAAAAATAATTTTTTCATATAAGACTCGGATTTATCTTTTTTTTTTTTAAATGAATTATGTGAGGCTAGGCAATACTACCAAAAATATATTATTATTTATTTAAAAAATTATCCACCGTCAAGAGTGGGCAGAAAGGGTAGGCAAGTCTTTAAAGTATATTTCTGAATAATTTTGTAGAACATTACAGCCATGAGAAAGAAGGCAGCAACGGAGTTAAAACTTAAAGTATAGATCATGGGGGAAGTGAAGGGCGCTTTACGACCAAGCCATTTTAAGAATAAATTCCTCGTTGCTTTTACATGGTGCTCTGCAGCTAAACAGAGTAGCTTCATTCCAAACCTGTCCTTTTCGACAAGCCGTTTGTGCTACAAATATCATGGCGTCTGGCCACCAAAAAGGACGTTCCACGTCTGATCTGAGTTCTTTTTCCAACTTTTTAGCCTTTCCTCTTTCCCAACTTTACCCTCTGCACTATGCTCTGTTACATTTCTTGCTTCTTTCTTTTTTTTCCTCCTTTCAGCATATGGGATTTTTTAAGAGCAAATAAATACTCGTTAATCTTTAAAAGGTACAAAGGTTATTATCTACTAACCCTTTCAGAGAATGATATATATCTCTCTACTAACAAGTCAAATGTACAAGACCCAGCTTTTATAAGTGAGATTTTGAGTTCGATTCCCCTCCCCAAATTCTCTAATTTAAAAAATAAAAATAAAAAAAAAGTCAAATGTACATGAGGAATGCCGACTCTGGGCTCGTAATGTGACGAAATGGGCGGTGGGATTTTTTATTATTATTTTAAGATTCATTTTATTTTTATTACATCATTTAATTTATAAAATCTAAAATTTAAAATTTTATCTTATAAATTAAATTATAATAACAGATAATTTTTTTATTATATTTAAAAAAAAAAAAAAAGGTTTCGGCGAGCGAGTCAAACGAGAATGTTGCAGTTAGTTTCGATTTTTTCGATTCATAAGGTACAAGGATGTACACGCGTCAGACATTCATTTGAAAGCAAGCAGATATGCAGACATGGACCCATTATGCGAATCAACCTGTGGGCCCAATAGGTTTCTCGCTTTCCGGCTAAGTTAAGCCTACAATCCACTATTTTGTATGGTTATTGTATGCGTGCGTGTACGTAATTTTGTTCGCAACTTCGTCGATTCGCTTGTTATGCCTGACAGCATGAATAGGATCCTTCTTTTCAACTTTTGTTGACGTTACTTACCCCTCGGAACGGATTAAAATGCCCAACATATCCCATCGTGGGGACCAAGCAAATACGGATCAACGAGCAGCCACCTTGCATCAAGGTTGGTAACTTGGCAGTGACTCTCGTGGCCACGTCGCTGCTCTTTTTTACCACTTTTTTTTTGGTCTTTTTTTTATTATTATTTACAGGAAGTGCAAATTGATATATATTTCCTACGTGAAAAGGCCGTGACCGTCGAAATCAGATATGGGAATTATACCAAAATTAGTCATAAATACCGTGACTTTGTATGTGATTCCAAAACCATTTATCCTGCGGTTGGTTTAGATATATCTAAAAATCATTTAAATATAAATATTTTAAATTTTAAATTTTTTATTTAATTATTAATTTTTTTAAAAACTTTCAAACAAAATATAAAAAAAAATTCAATTTTTTGAAATCTTAAAATAAAAATTATATTAAAAAATTATATTCTAATAATATTTAAAATTTCTTATTTTTATTCAATTTTTTGTTTCTTATATTTTAAAATCTCATAAAATATATTAACTTAAACAATTTTATTATTATTTACAAACTATTTTATTATTATATACTGATTTTTCATCTAATCTCCATATTTACAAATTGATATATTGGTGTAAAAGATGGAGCTTTGAGAAAGATAACTAAAAAGGGGGAAAAGCAAGAAATGGTCAAGAATGCATGGAAAATGGACAATTCGTAGGAATAGTTTTATTATTAATATATTAATTTATAATGTTAAAAGTATCTTTAATTATTATATTTAAAAAGACAACTAATTCTTTATTTGGGTTTGTCAAAACTTAATACATAAGTTATGCTGTTAGAAAGCATTGGTGGTCTACTCTCAAAATAAGATGTTCTCTTTAATGGCTATGCATTTTTTGTTTTTACAATTCATAATTAAAACTTTTTACTATATATACATGTATATATATTGTGTGTGTGTATATATATGTGTGTAGTGGGTAGAGACAACATACTTTTGTATTTAGGAGGGATTTAGATAGTGAGATGAGATGAGATAATTTTATATAAAAATTTAAAATTGAATAAAATATTGTCAGAATATTTTTTTAATATTATTATTATTTTAAGATTTGAAAAAGTTGAATTGTTTATTATATTTTATGTGAAAATTGTAATGATGAGATAAGATGATTTTGGTATTCAAACTAAGCCTTAGTATCATTTGTTTGAAAAGTGAAGCACTACAGTAATAAATGAGTTTTACAAAAAATAAATTTAAAAATTGACGTAATTTTATATAATATGTCAAGTCTACTTTTAATGTATCGTATTAAGTTATGTTAATTTGTGAGTGTATTTTATAAAAAATTATTTATAGTTAAAATATTTCTCGAGAAAAACATATTGGTAGGAAATCTAATATTTTTTGAGTAATGATAGATACAGTTTTAAAATGTATAAGCTCCACGTATTTAATTTGAAAAAAAGTAAAATTTACTATTAAAAAATTAATTTTTTTTATATGAATCTCGTACATTTATCTATTTTTTCAAAAATAAAAGCAAGATTTATATATCATAAAATTATAAATATCAATTTTCATAATTTTTATATCTCTATAAAACGATATAAAACGGCATTGATATTTGATACCCCAATGATAAATAAATAAATAAAAAATACGAAACTTACCAAAGGAACTGGCAAGGAGGTGAAAGGAAGAGTAGGTCAAGGGTCTGGTAATTTCGTCATAAAGAAATTCAAAAAGTTATTGAGATATATTCGAAATCCGTTATTAGAGGAGAGAAATTGGGATGGGTTGTTGAGAGATGGATACGAATAACAGTAAAATCAAAGCAAATAAAAACAAAATCTTCCGAATTTAATTCTCATTAATTATTAAATGAATATTAATAATTAATATTCAAAATAGTTTATTTTAGCTATAAACTCTTTCTCCACGCGCCGCCCCCAAAGAAATACCATATCTCCAGAGACATCGAGTCAAGCAATGAAGCTCGGAGTGACAGATGTTCAATGCGAGGATGAACTGTCCCGGTCCCACACTCGCTATCGAGCGTGCTATACACGCATCGTAAAGGAGTGTCAGTCAGGGGTCATAATTTTCAGATTAAAAATTGTGGCAAAAAGCATGAAAGTAAAATGCTTTTAAAATAGTGTGTTGAGACTCACACAGTATAGTGTCTGTGTGCCGATGCGTGTGTTTGTGTCGCTTTGCTATCTGTGTACAATATTTTATATATAAACATCGTGTGTGTATATATATTTCTATTGGGGGCCTTATAGCGTCTCTTGCTCTTCAGCTTTAATGGCGTGAGAGACCGTACCGGGTGGGGGGTGTATGTGTGTATCTACGGTACCTCAGTTAACCGTATGTAAAATCCTTCAATCTTTGCATGCTTCACCAACTCCTCTCAAAGAAAACCCAGGACCCAAATGAGATGATTTTTATCGGAATGAAATGCGATCGAAATGTTTCTCACAACATCACAAACAAAAACCACATTCATTTCGATTTCTGAGCAAAACCCAGATGATAGAAATTGGTAATCTCTTCTGGATATTTGCTATTTAGCGTTTGTGAATCACTGTCTGGTGTGGGTTTTCTGATTCCTGGGATTGAAGGGTTTGATTGGTTTGTGGTCTCGTTCTCTATTGCGTGTGTTTCTATTTTTGTTGTTGTCGCTGCTTGTTGTTTGTTTGCTTGTTTGATGTTTGAAAGAGTTGAGATTGGAGGAAACATGAAGAATGATGAAGAGCTCGAAACGTTGTTGGACGAGATCCCGTATGCAACATCACGCAATATCCATCATAATCATCATCTGCATCAACAACGCAACGATACTCATCGTGTCGGCCTTGGTCATGGGCCGTTGGTAAGTCAGAAAACTCAGGGCATGTATGGTATGTGTTATGATGACCCTTCATGGCATTATAAGCATACATGTGCATCATCTCCTGTTAGTGGGCTGTCTTTGCATTCAGATGGCTCTTCCTCAACCTTATGCTCTGGCGGGAATTCTTTCTCTGACAATGGATCACCTACCCCACCTCCATTAGAAGAGCCTAAACCCCATACGCCTTTCCACTACTCAGATGGTTTATGCTTGGATTACAAAATCCCCGATTCATCTGTTAGGACGAAGACCGACGAGAATTTGATTGATGAACTGAGTCTGTGTAGAAATTTTAGTGAAGTGTATATTGGCAACGGAAAAGATCATTTTTTAAATTCGAGAGATTTCTTGATAGACCGGGATAGGAGTCTCTATCGTGATTGTTCTTTCAGTGGGAGTAACCAAATTAACACCGATGAATATGGGGACTATAGCAATGTCGGGAGAGGATTTTTTAAATATTTGGGCCTTCAATCCCCTTTTCCATTAAGTTCTACAAGTTCTGATGGTCAGAGGCGCTCGACATTGTCCGGATTGCAGCAAGAATATGACAGGGCTAATTCATTGGGGTCAAGATTGTCCCCCAGACCGCCCGATAATTTTTTACCTCAGTTCAATTACTGCAATAGCTCGATGAAATATCCGAGGCAGAAAACAAAGGAGCAGACAGGAAAGTATTACCTGAGAGGGAGTCCGGTATCGAATCTCACCACTTCTTTGAGTGGACTGCCAATGGTTGAGTCTCTATTATATGCAAGACAAGATGGGATGAATTTAAATGGAGAAAAAGGTATATTGACTCTGGCCAATTCTCCTGCATTGACTAACCCGAGGCCTCCTCATCTGAGTGTCGAAAACATGCTACCCTTTGGCCTGCCACTATCTAGTGGGAGGACAATGATTTCTCCAAACCTGAGCATCTCACAAGGTGGTCTTGAGTCTGTTACTGGCGAGGAGAGCTTCATTTTTCAAGGTGAGGCTTTAAATCATGCAGGCAGCAACGGATTTGATCGTTCAAGGGGTCAGAGTAAGGGAGCCTTGCATGAAATTGGTGCGAGCAAGCATGTAGGAAGGTCAAATCTAGATGGTCGGCATCAAAGCGCTGGAATTTGTGATAATGCTCGGAGTACTAGGATATGTTGCCCATTCTGTGTACCTCCTAGTTATAACTCCTTGGCTGACGCTCAAGGCTTCATCTATTTGCTAGCAAAGGATCAGCATGGTTGTCGATTTTTGCAAAGGATATTTGATGGGAGTACTCCAAAAGAAGTGCAAATTGTATTTAATGAGATCATCGACCATGTTGCTGAACTTATGATGAATCCATTTGGGAATTACCTTATGCAGAAGTTTTTGGATGTGTGTAATGAGGAACAGAGAAAGCAGATCCTGCTCAAGGTAACTGAAGAACCAGGGCAACTTGTCAGAATCTCTTTAGACCCCCATGGGTAAGTCATAAGCATAATGTATCTTTATATGACCTTTTCTAATATCTATGACCTTTTCTTATATCTATTTTAACACTTTTTCCTATCAGAACTCGTGTGGTACAGAAAGTTATTGAGACTCTCAAAACCAGGCATGAGATTTCACTGGTGATATCAGCCCTTGAACCAGGGTTTCTTGCTCTTGTCAAAGACCTCAACGGAAATCATGTAGTCCAGCGTTGCTTGCAATGCCTTAGCATTGAGCATAACAAGGTGAAGCGATTAATCTTTTTAAATTGCCAGGATTTGCTCGGTATTATTCTAAAGACATGCATAATGTCACCATGGTTGACATGAATTTAGAATATGCTTTAGTAAGCCTGATCTGTCCACAACTGTAATAAATTTGTTAGTAAACTATTGGATTGGTTTTTTTATCACTTATCTTAATGCACATCTTTAAACCAACAATCGCGCATCCCTTAAAGTCTGATATACTCTCTCTCTATAAGGTCTAAAGCTCCAATTTTGTAATATCAAATTTGTTAGAAAATACATATGGCAGTTATTTACAATTTTCTTGTGACTGTTTTGTGATGATAACTGTTCTTTTAAATTAGAATCACATGGAAGAATGCACTTTTTATTTTACCTTGCATATGTGAATGCAGAATGTGTTTTCATCTTATGCAAAATTAATTTCCAGAACGGAAAACAATCCATGTCACGGTTATTTATTGATGAGAAAACAAATGTTTAATCAAAGACAGTTGACTAGCTACTCCTCTACTCGCAATACATTTACTTATGCAATGTTTAAATCATGAGATTTTGGCAAGTGTGGCAAAATATTCCAAATGAGAATATATGTACTCATATGGTTTATGATGGTTCTCTGCATTGTCATCTTATGTACTCATATGTATAATCAGGCCTCATTTTGTTTGAGGATAAATTGTCATTTACTGCTATTGAGGTCATTTTTTTGGTCATAAAATCTTACCGATTACTGTGTAAATTGCATGGTATGGGTGTTCATGTAAAGGTTACAATATCTAGAAGAATTTGAGTTACGTTTTCATGATTTTGTTGGATCTTGCCTTCATCCTCTATGACATATTGCACTCAAAAATGGAATCATGCTTTGCAAAATAAAGCCAGTCATAGTTCTGTGTACTAAGAAGAGCTGAGATTATATATGAACACATCGATCCAGAAGTGATATGTGTGTGTGTGTGTGTAAACAAAGATATTGTATTTTAAAAATACGAAATCAGTGGCCTGTTAGCTGTTTCTACATGCCACCTTGTACATATTTCGAGTACTTGGCAACAATAGGGGAAATAGGAGACTTAAATTTAGCCATTGAAACCAGGGAGGTCCTAGAGGGAACATCTGATATGGGATTATGGGTTCATCCAAATTCTCCTTATATGTTGAATGCCCTTGTGACCAGGAAGTCTTATTCAATGATTATAGAAGGAATGTTGACAAGATGTAGCAAGAAAACAATGATGCCCTTGTTCGATACAAGTTTCTTCCAGGAGTTGGATTTGGTGCTTCTTTCTTTTTGGTTGAAAACAGACAAGAAAAGTTTAGCTACTATAGCTATCAATGGGATATAGTAATCAACCATATGATATATGTTGGAGTATTGCCTTTTGGGGCCATTTACACCTAGTTTAAAGCAACATGATCCTTGCATGATGATTTTTTTTTTTTTATAATAGAATATCTCTAGAAGCTTCTTTTACATATAGTTAGGGCATTCCCTCTGTTCACCGAATCACCAGACTGACATCTGATTGTGGGCATAGGAGTATAAACATAAGATGATAAAGAGCTTTATCAATGTAAAGATTGGTGGAATGGCCCTTCTACCACAGATAAAATGCAACTTCCAGGAAAGAGTCGATGATAATTCACCAGTCTCCCAATGATTTTTGTTGTGGGTGCCATTAGAAATTGTAAATGCTTGTAATACTTGCTCCAAGATTGAGGAATCTATTCTGATTAAGTTGGTGTGCTAATTTACTATGAACACTTGGATCAGAAGGTCTTAATTGTTCTGTGACTGAAAAAACGTTCTTATAGATGCGAATCAGATTTGGTTACTAGTGTTTAGAATCACATTCTCTCCCTTTCCCTCACCTTGTGGCCAAAAGGAAAATTAGAATGTTAAGAGCCATAATTTTGTTTATACACATAAGATGATAAAGAGCTTTATCAATGTAAAGATTGGTGGAATTGGCCCTTCTACCACAGATAAAATGCAACTTCCAGGAAAGAGTCGATGATAGTTCAGCAGTCTCCCGATGATTTTTGTTGTGGTTGGCATTAGAAATTGTAAATGCTTGTAATACTTGCTCCAAGATTGAGGAATCTATTCTGATTAAGTTGGTGTGCTAATTTACTATGAACACATGGATCAGAAGGTCTTAATTGTTCTGTGACTGAAAAAATGTTCTTATAGATGCGAATCAGATTTGGTTACTAGTGCTTAGAATCACATTCTCTCCCTTTCCCTCACCTTGTGGCCGAAAGGAAAATTTGAGTGTTAAGAGCCATAATTTTGTATGCAGTTTCTGCGTATTATCATGCGAACTTTCTCTTCATATATAGTTTACACTTCCCTTTATATCTATATTTGGCAGTTTATATTTGTTGCTGCTGCAAAGTATTGTGTTGACCTTGGAACTCATCAACATGGATGCTGTGTTTTACAACGATGCATCAGTCATTCAACTGGGGAGCTTGAAGAAAACTTGGTTGCAGAAATATCTGCCAATGGACTTCTGCTTGCTCAAGATGCATATGGGTAATCAACATGAAAAATGCGACTCTATTAGTAATTACTGATTATATTTTTAGCTAAAGGACATTAAGAAACTTGCTTTGTTCAAGTGTCAATAAATCAAAAACTTCTTTTTTGAGTTCTTCTTAGTACAGAAAACATGTCCCACGTCAAACCATGTGTTTAATTCATGATAATTTGATGAATCTAGAGTTAAATATTGGGTGGTTAAGCTATCTTTGAGCTGGGAAGTTGGTAGACATGTATGCTAGAAAGATCTGTTTGGGTTTCAGACTAGGACCTTTTTGCATGTAGCCCATACCTCCTGCTAAGCTAATGATAAAGACACAGCTTTCATATAATTATTGAAAATGTATATTAGCTGCATTCTTATAAGCCTCCAATCCAAACTCTACTTGTATGTTAATTGTGATCATCATTGTCTTCTTGTTGCATTGTAATAAAATGGCCTATCATAATGGAACTGCATTTGAAAAACATTTACTTATCACCATAATGTTCATTTATGTTCTTTGAAGTTTTGAACCTCTTTTTGTGGGCATGCATATAGGGGATCGTGTAGCTGTGAATGTTTATGAAAATTTTTTGTGTTTAATGTTCTTTATTACTTTCTTATGACAATAATTTTTATCATTTGGTTCCGTAGAGTGAATCCGTGGAACATGTTGTCCAAACTTTTGAAAAGTTTCAATGCTTTTGTTTTGTCTAGCCTTCCTCCTTAGTACCATTTTGGTTTTCTTCTTCTTCTTTTTTCAGAAATTATGTCGTTCAGTTTATCTTGGAGTCAAGAATCCCTTATGCCACTTCAAAGTTGAGCTCTCAATTTGAAGGGAACTATGTGAACCTCTCAACACAGAAGTTCAGCAGCCATGTGGTCGAGAAATGTCTTGATGTATTCAATGATGAAATCCGATCAAGAATCATTTATGAATTACTCTCTGTTTCACGCTTCGAACAGCTGCTTCAACATCCACATGCCAACTACGTTGTTCAAACAGCTCTTCGAGTTTCTGAGGTATGAGAATCAAATATGATTTTAGGTTGTCATGGGGCAAAAAGGGACAAAAGATTGTTTGATAATGCCATGCCATCTAATTGTTTTATTAAATGAATTAGAGCTGTTCAGTATTTATTTATTAATTAGTCCTAGTTTTCTGTTTCATGCATGTATATCAGAAGAAAAATGGTGCTCCTAGATATCTTAGTGCATATTACTAATTAGGTTATCTCGTCTTCAATAATGTACTGGTTTTTTCTTATCAGGGTCCTGCACACAATTTACTGGTTGAAGAAATCGAGTCCCACAAAGCAATTTCACGCAACAGCCCATATTCTAAGAAGATTTTCTCTCAGAAGCTTTTGAAGAAGTGATGTACATTCGCATTTTCTCCATTTGAATTAGTGTTGTTATCTTACACCATGACTAGCATGTTAACTCTTCCACTACCATTCCAATCTATCTGTAGAAAATTTAATCTGTAAAGTCTGATGCTGATAACCGGACAAAGAATTCGTCTTCAGGACTTGCACAAAATGGCCTCCATGTGCTGACCTGAGCGGCCGGGGAAGATAAACCAATTTTGCTTCCAGTCTAATCCTGGACATCATGTATTATTTTGTTGTGTTGTTGGCCTATGTTTTGGATATTTTCGTTTCGTTCATTGTGGGACTTTCACTGTATTATTGTACAGTATAAATCGATTAGGATCCGGTTGCTGTTGCTGTACAAATTCGGATGCTTTTCCTGTCATTTTCTATTGATTTTGTGTATGCATGTTATGTCCTCTTGCACATGAAAATTCATACTGTGAGCTGAAGTTATGCTGGTAATGAGAGGTAGCCATGAACAACAAATTGGAGTTGTGGTTTCAGTTTAGCCAACTCTTGAATGGGGAATTGAGTTAATGGCTGATACAGTATGTAAAGGAAGGCGCTGAAAGGGTAGTTAGGGTAGTTGCTGTCTCATTGCAGAAGCAATAGATACTCTAATCAACGGTGTCTCTGTCAAGCTCAATTGACATCGAATATTCTCCTAATTCTCACGGAATCTTCCTAATTCTCATGGAATCTTCCAACAATTTTTGGTTTACATATTGACTCCCAAGAGTTGGATGTAGAATGCCTTTTCCATTTACATTTACGTTTATATAACATCTACATTTATATATATATATTTTTATATTTCTATTCCACTATTTAGATATAATATTTTTATTAAATAAATTTTATTTCTTATCTTAAATTTTACGTCTTATCTTTTGACATCAACTGTTGCCCCCTACCAAGTTTCAAAATCAAAGGATTTTCTAACGAGGTTTTGAGAATGAAAGAGTAATACTATCCACCATTTTTTTTTTTTATAGAAAAATTTAGTTGCAAGTATAATTGTACACTAATATATGTACCGATCTAATATGATTAGTCAAAAAGTAAGTTTTATTGAAAACAGTGCTAATTTAAATTTTGAATATGAAAGAATCAGTATTGGTATGCAGATTAGTACGCAATTTTGCTTGTACGTAAACTCTTTTATTATTATTATTTTTCTTATTATTTCATGATGATTATTTGTTATATTTTATTTACGAATCAATCATTTAATGTTATATTAAGAAAAATTAAAATTTCGATCGAATCATAAAAAAACTTATATTTTTCTTTTTCTTATATTTATAAAAATTGAGTTATACTACATATAAATACTTTTGCGTATTCTTTTTACACTCTCACTGATGTGATTGGTAAAAAAAATTATTTTATATTAAGTGATACAACTAATCACATTAATATAATGTACAAAAAAATACACAAAATAACTGTACATAAAATTTTTTATTATTTTTAATAATAAAAAGAAGGAAGAAAAGAATATCGAAAACTCTGCTCCAGTGCTTTGTCGATTTACTTCTAAGTTTTAATGACGTTTTGAGAATGAAATGATAAAATTGAGTAATGCTATACAACATCTTTTTTTATTATTATCTTATTATTATTTTATAATGATTATTTATTATATTTTATTTACATATCAATTATTTAACGTGACATTAAAAAAAACTGAGAATGATAAATAGAATTTTGATCGAATCATAGAAATCTTGTATTTTTCTTTTTTTAAAATATTTTTATAAAATAATAAGATCGCATTATTAATAATAATAATACACCCTTCATTAAAAAATCAGCTATTTAATCAGTTTGGTATGGGTAAACTTTTAAAAATGTGTTGTACGAAACGAGAATTTACTCGGTGGGCCCTTTGGCCTTAAGAGAGCTTTCCGACATTTGAAAAAGATAATAATAGTAACAAAAAAAGAAAGAGAAAAGAAAAGAAGTGCTCGGGACTCGGCAGTATACCGAAAGATCTGGTCCAGTGCTCCGTTGTTTTACTTTTAAATTTTAATTCAATTAAAAAAATGAGGAAGAACAAGTGGCCACATCATGGCGCTCAACCACGCACGCTCTCAGTCCACGACACGAGGGCACCACTAGACTCCCCCACCAACAATGCGTCCCCAGACATGTGTCGTGATTCCAAAACCTACCAAGTACGTGGACCAATCACCTCGTCGAAACTGATCGGATCTCATCGCCCACCTCTCGTCCACGAATTCTGATATCCACCCCCTTGTATTGATCTCCTCACCACGTGTCGGCCCCTGCGTCACCCTTTTTATTCATCCTAAAAAAATAATAAAATATTATTATCAACTTTTAATTTAATATTTTTTGCCCGAGCGCTCGTGCAAGAGGACGACTCTGGAAGCTCCGAGAAGTCCCTGAATCAGATAGCCAGATTAGGGAATAGCTGTTTGGTCTTGTTCGCCATTTTCTCTCAACTGTTACAGGGAACTTTCATTTTTCCGGTAATTATTTATTTTTCCAGGATGTTTTTGTTTTCCCTGTGAGCTTTGCTCGAAGATCGTTGCTGATGTAGCTTCAACTTTACCCTTCTAGTAATTCCGGAATATTTTAGTTTTCCGGGTAAGTTTTGCTTGGAGATCGGTGCTGATTTGGTTCTGTAGCTTCAACTTCCCCTTTTAGCGACTAGTTCTTTATTTTTTGGTTGGACCAGGGGTGGGGGCGGCTTGTGTATGTTTAAATTTCTTGGTTGTGTTGGATTTACTTGCTACTGAGAACATATCGTAACTTGAAATGGTCTTTTTTGGAGTTTTCCTCGTCCATGTTCAGACGATATTTATAAGTAGAGAGATAAATAGATAGAAAAAAAAGGCCTGAATCTGATAGAACCCAAGGAGAAAAAAATTGATAGAAAGAGAGAAGGAATGATTTTTTTGAGGGGACCGGGCTTCCTAGTATTTCTCCTGCAAATGAATTATTCCTTGATAACCTGGCATACGGCATGTACAGCTCATTATAGGAGCAAATCACGCCAATATGGTAAATCAAGCATAAATGCATAGTTGGTAACATATAGAAAAATCAGTAGAAATATGTGGGAAAATATTCAGTAATATTCGGGGATCCTAACTACCCCAATCTGATTCTAATATTTTTAGTACTTTGCTCAATGAATTTGAGCCTTTCCAGTTTCCCCCCCTCAAAATAAGCATATAATAGTATAAACTGTGATACATATTTTCAATAATTAATTTACGACGTCATTTTTGCATTGTTTGGATCATCAGAAAATGTTGGTTATGAAATGATAATCAAGTACTAAGCCTTAGGGCTTTCAATGCAAGAAATTTCTGAAATTGCATTTAAATTAAGCATAATAAAAGGATTGGATTAATAGGCAAGAACAGAGAAAAGGAGGATCATAATTATTTCTCTTTCCACATACACACATTTTCTTCCCTTCCTCTAATTTCCTAATAGTTATTGGGGTTGTTTATTTAAAATTTTTTTTTTTTTAAACTTAATTTTTGGTCTCTTGGCACGTGCTTCATTTTGTTGTTTTGAAATGCGAAGATCTGGAGATGCGGACTACTTGCAGCTGGACAGAAAGATCCTATAAAGCTTCACTGTTTCCTTCTAAAACTTAACAGGACCCATTTTTCATTCGTTCTTGGAATCCAACAGATATTAAGTGTCTGTGTATTGGTTTGGGTTTGTGTTCCTAGATTTCTGTTGTTTTTTATTTGTTTAATCAGGTAGGACTATGGAAACAGAATGCGTCAATGGGAATACTGCTATTTTGTTTATTTTTCTTGTCTATAATATTGCACTGCTGTTTATTTTCTAATTAGTGACATCAGTGCTATAAATTTTACGACTAAATTGTAAGATTTCCACTTATGTATCCTTAGTTTATTTTTGACTCAGAAAACAGTTTTTGGTGAGAGGATTTTCTCTTGAAACATGACATCATATAAATCAACTGCATCTTTCTGGGGTGGCGGATAGAAGATCTGGAGGAATGTCAGACGTGTACATGTGTGAGGTAGTGTGTGTATTTATGTACATAATTTTTTACTTATTTGCCATTTGGTAGGACTGAATATGTTCAACTGAAAGGAATCATACATTTTAACAAATCCAAAACCATCAGAATTTAGAATCAAAAGGAAAAAAGAGGACTTTAGTCTAATTCCACTAAAATACATGCATCGTAATGAGGATTTGATGGGAGAAATGTCTTGAGACTCAAGTGTGCTGACTTTGTTGGTTATTTTAAATCATATAATGGTATATCAGGGCAACTGAGTAGTTTCTGTTTCTCGAATAAGAAAAGAAATGGATTTATTGAGAGAGAGGAAAGGGAAAGGATAAAAGGAAGTGGTTTAGTGAAAATTCAAAATACTTGCAGGAGATGCAATGTACGACAAAACTAGAAGAAAAAGCTAATTAGCAATGGTAGTCTTGACGTGAACACATTATATTCAACTGAACAAACCTCTTACGCCGTAGGTTACATGAGATCGAATGCTTTGAAAAAATGGGAAGAAAGATCCTCCTAGAGAGAAAAAGGGAAAATAATTTTTTCTGGGTATGAAGTTTTCTATGTATGTTTATGAAGACTTTTTTATGATAGTCTTTATGTTTATTAACTTTCCTTTTTCCAACTGCCTTAATTTAGTTCTATTGAATCCTGTCTGAAGTTTTTCGATCATTGACTAATTTATGAAAGGCATTTTAAAGTTCCATTCTATTCCTTATCAGAGAACAAAAATGAATTTCCATTTTCCTGTTTAAGTTGAATACTGTCAAATTTTCTCAGCAAGTTATGTTGGCCCTAGAATTATAATGAGGTCAGACAATATAAATTTCTCTGAGTTCTACCTATGTTTTTGGATTATCTACCATTCATATGAATTTCTATTATGAGCTTCTTGGTAATCCAGCAGTAAAAGCTTTCTTTCTCCTTTGTTGTTGAGTATATACTGTTCATACGAATTTCTATCAAATGAACAAGGTCTTATGGAATGATTACTATATGTTTTTCTTTTTCTTTTTCCCTTGTGTGATTTCTATTATAATGGATAAGAAGAAAGAAAAAACCTATCATAATGGATAAGAAAAAGTTAAAAAAACCGAACAATCTTTTCCCTATAGATCCTGAATTGAGAATTCTATCTAATATTCTGTCTAAGCCTCTGGTCATGATGTTGCAGCTTGAAGATAATTTGTGGGATGACTTTGGTGGGAGTGACGATCATATAGTACCTCATCATGGCAACGAATGTGAGGATCGAATTGCTGTACAGGGTGATAGCTGTAAGAAGCCACGAGGTGTAGGAATTGGTGTTGCAAGTAATGCTGCCAATGAAACTAAATATGGTACACGAGGCAAGGAGGAAAGGAGTTCACCAATATTGACCAAGAAAGACACGATGTTGGAAAAGGATTCATGGTCTCAAACACCTGATGGCATGTTTCCTTCTTCATGTGATGGCGACTCACTTAATGGAGTAACAATTATGGAATCTGATGATACGAGGATGCCCAGCCATTGTTTAAAAAGTGAAAAGATAGATTCTGGTGGCAGTGAGTTTTGTGTGGATGATTCTATCTTGGGTGAGAAGTGTGCTGCAGTTGAGAACAACTTGTACTGTTATCCACTTAGTAACATATCCCAAACAGATAATGATCTGAGTTTTTTAGACAATGAATGTGAAGGCGAAGAAAGCAATGATCTCTTATCCAGTTGGTGGCCGAATATAGAAAATTTTGAGGATGTTGACAGGATGTTTAGGTGGTCTTCAAATTCATTCTTATAATGGTTGACGTTTTCTTATTGTTTTTCTTTTTGTATAAAATACTACTGCTGGTTCTCTTTGTAATTGATGATTTAGTAGGTTTATGTGTTACTTTTGATCTTACAGAAGTTGTGATTCAAGCTTTGGGCTAGGGTCACTTAGTAATGAAGACGATTTGTGCTGGTTCTCATCTCCACATGCTGCTGAAGTATCCGAAGATGCATTGAAATCTGACAAGTTTATAGGTCATGAGGCAAGTGTGTTCAAAAGTATTTCAGAATGTGATGAAACTTCCAGTCCAAAAAGTGCATGTCTTCCGATCAATTATCCCAACAAGAAAAGTGTTTCTATACGTGGTGAAATGAATTCTTATACTTCACATATTGACGACCCTGCTGATACGAAAACTGAGCATAGGGATGACTTAATGCCTAAAGAACAGGTAGTTTCTGTGATTTCAAACGATTGTATATATATATATATTATATTTTAATTTACTCCCTGTTTTGGGAAAAAATTTGAGATTCCAACATCCACTTGCAGTCACTTGACATCAGTTGTACTAAGTTCCTTTTTTTTTATTTTTTATAATATATATATATATATATATATAAAAGGAGGAAAAAGCCCCAATTTTATTATTAACTCCTCACTTTTGGCTTAATGGTTGTAGTAAGTTGAAGCTTATAACCATCAACTTGTTTAAAAGCTAATATGAAATGAAGATTATGATACATTACCTTACAAAACATTGAAAACACTGCATTGTAATATTTAGACATTGGGGACTGCCTTTTCACTTCAATTTAGTTTTTGACTGATTAAAAAGTGATAATGTGGTTGGCAACAAATGTTCTTATTAGAATAAAGGCATTGTGTGTGTTTGTCATAGAACTTGCAATGGAAAGTGATTGTAATTTTTGTTTTTGTGTTCCCCTTTCTCTTGACCTCGTTTCCCCTATTAGGGATGTTATTTCATGTGGTTTGTGTTTAAAAAGTGATTATGATATATATTTTCATATAAATTTAAATGTTTAATCTATGTGAATGGCTGACAGCTGCTTATCCATTCTCCCTTATATTGTGAAGAACATAACTACTTGAAATCCTAACAAATTTGATGCTTCATAGAGGAATGTGCATAGAAAGAAGTCCAAGAACCAGAGCCAAATGGAAAGAAAAAGGAAAGATCGATATCTGGAAAATGGTGATTCTTTTCACTATTATGGTAAACATGCGGATCTGGGTCATCACTATGGAGACTCATTGTGTGAAGTTTTTTCTACCCCCGGAAATCATCAACATAAACAAAACGTAGGACCTGCTACTTCGTGTTATATTCGGACACAGATACCCTGTATGCACCTGGAATGTAGTCATCCTTCAGATAAAGTTTCAGTTTGTCCAGCTCCATTAGGTAACAAATCTGAAAACAGTGGCCATGCATATTCTCCTAAGGAGTCTTCCTATGCATCAAATCCAGTCCAGTCCATGGACAGCTCTCATTGCCCTTCATTTGAGGTTCCAGCAAAAACAGTCAAAGAAAAGAGAGACCAGCTATGCCAGGATTTACAAACTTCTACGACTAGGAAGTTTAAAAATGTCGATATGTCTGCTCCGATGGAATTTTGTCATCCTGTTTCAGCTCATAAGCAAGTTCAGCACTCTGAAAATGAGGTTGAAGTTCATAGTGAAATCAAAGGAGTTAGTGTAGGAATTCCTACAGACTTGGATTCTTCAAATGTACAGGAGAGCTCTTGCATGAGCTCTGTGGTGGATGAAATCTCACTAGAAGCAACTAATTTTCGCCAGCTTCAACAAGTGATGGAAAAGGTACAAATGTTACTGAATATTCATTTACTACCTACTTTTGAATGCGATTCTATGAGAACTTAAGTGCTTGCATGTGAAATGATAAATCATCTAGTGTTGTTCATTGTACATCTCATGTAAGAGCTGAATTCTGTCATTAGTTTCTGATAGTTCTTACTTGCTTGAACATGTCAATATTTGGCAAGGTGGGGAGATCAAAAAATTGTGGGAGTTGGTTTCCCAAAGTTCAACATGGCCTTCAATCACCCTTCTAATCCTTGACAAAAATGAAATTCCAATTCATTTTTTTTTCCAATTTCTGATGTTGCAACAATTTTGATCTTTGAAGTTATAGAAAAATCTTTGAAATATAAAATTATTGAACTATAAACACCAATTAGCACTTAGATTTATAAAACATAGACCATGATTCTCATCACCTTTGTTTTTCTCTTTTTTTTTTTTTTTATAAGTAAAGGAAAGATGAATAAACCTTTGTTTTCTCTTTTAATGTTAGAAATGTTAAAAATAATAAAGGAGCAAGCATTGGTAAAAAGAAGAAGCGGAAAAATACAATGTGATACCCAGATTGGTTTGGATTGGATTGTAAAAGGTGTTTTGTGGGCACGTCCTAAGCTGCACATTAGTTGTGTGAAAGTTGAGTTTAGGCTGTGGAAGCAATTATAAGAAGCTTTATTGTGATTATTTGTTTTAGATTGTGGTGCAAATATAGCTAGCTCTTCACTAGATCATGACAATTGGTATCATAACCAATCTAGTAATGCCCTGTGGCATAAGGGCCCTGCAGCAAGTGATAGGACAAAATAAGCAAACGTGTAGCATATTAAGTTGACATTGTCTTATAAATTAGAATTTTCCTTGAGTGAAAAAGGTGCTATACAAATACGCGGTGTATAAACTTGACCTTGAACGATCAACTCTATAATTATGTTTGTAAACGTTTTGTGGCTATTTGGTTTCAAAAACAATACCTAAGAAGAAAATTACTGAAGTTTGGCCCATATATTTTGATATGTCGGTTTGCATCATCATTATCTAAAACCTACAAATGCAGTTTCTAAAACATCTTGTTGAAGTATTGGAGGATTTTTTAGACATTCTAACATTTCAGTCTACTGGTTAATACGCATAAAACACATACAAGTAGTGACAGGTGAAAAAACATTGAAGTAGCATCTGGCTTGCTAGTAATATTATATCACAAGTTTGGTTTGGGCTGAGATTCTACGTTATTAATGTCAAAAAAAGTTTTAAATAATATGGATGATTAAAATTTCTGCTATTGTTCGTGTGCAACTTATATTGTGAAAAATTGTCAGAACATGTTGACGCACAACATGATCACTCAGAATGTTTCAATATCGATGATTACCCCTTAGATAGTTCCAACAGTATAGGAACAATAATCAATTTTAGCTAAGGTAAGTGAATAAGATAATAAATTTTGTCTCAATTCTTACGTAGATTTACAATTATTCATTAGAGAAAATACAAAAAAGAATTCTATTGGGGGGATGAATCAAGATAATTTTTGAATCAGAGCTTTCTGTTTCCCTCTTGACGATGAAGCTTATCCCCCATCGTCTCGCTGGCCAACCTTGACCCCTGTTATTTTGAGGTCATATCTAGTATTTAGAGTTTGCCTCGATTTGGTACTGCCCTCGTGGCTGCTGCAAAGTGCTTTACCCCTAAATGTTCTGTCAACTAATCTCTTGATATTTAAACAGTTGGCATTGAAAGAGAACTCCTCAATATTCAATGAATGAATGTATGTGACATATGAATAGTTTCTCATCACATGCAAACTCTAGCATTCAATATTTTTCAAATTGACTGACCTGAAACTGCTTGAATTCAGTTGGATATCAGGACTAAACTGTGTATAAGGGATAGTCTGTACCGCTTGGCTAGGAGTGCTGAGCAAAGGCATAATTGTGCAAATTTGATTGGTGGCAATGGAGATGGCAGAGATGCAAGTAGAGCACTGACGTTTCAAGAGACAAACAAGTATGCAGTCGCTGCTTGCTTTGGCTTTACATTTTGTTTTCAATGCTTGCTGTACTGCTGTTGACTGGTTTTAATATAATTCATTTTGTTTTTGTTTAGTAAGATAATAAATGGTGAAGTGGGTCATATTTCTTTGGACTGGGAGTGTTAAAGTTAATTCCTTTTTCATGATAATCACCCTGGATGATGTGTATCTGTCTTGCTCTTTCTTGTAGTTGCTGAATTTCTGCTAAGAGTGTTCTTCAGTCTTTGATTAAGTTTTGTTGTGCTTTTAATAATTCCCCTATTTAGGTGCACTGGATTTGTGGATATGGAAACGGGTACCAATCCCATAGATCGCTCTATAGCACACCTACTGTTTCACAGGCCCTCTGATGCATCCGTAATGCCTACTAACAATACCGTCTCTCTTAGGTCTCAAGGCTCGGTAAGCCTTTTACACTTCTAATGCCATATGCTGTATGTTATGTGTCAAAATCTTGGGCTTATGCTGTGGATCTTAATTAGCAGATTCATGGGTCTGATAATAGTCCACCTGTGATGGCTGAGACACAAGTTTTCCAGGAAGATAGTGTTGCCAGTGCAGATAAAAAATGCTGATGACGGACAACAAAGAAGGAAAAAAAAATGGTTAGCGTTTGCACCATTTTTGTTAAATATTTTTATTTTTGAATTGACTGCAAATCAGAATGTATAATCAAGCTTTTGAGGCCCAACATAGATGCCGGGTTTGGTTCGAAACGTGTTTGTTAGAAGGCTTACTTGTCTATGTTGGTGTATATCCTTGCAGCACTCATCTTGATGAGCTAAATATTTATCCTCTCTATCTGTCTGTCACTAGAATTTCCTTGCAACTCCATCTCACCCTGTTGGTACCATTTGATTTGTTATCTTAACATGTCCTTGGCTCATGCCTGTTAAATTTCTTAGGATAAGACACTGTTAATTCGTACTTATCAAAAAAAAGACACTATGTTAATTCTTCTGTTGGCATCCTATTATTTTTTCACACATGTATGAACCAATATTTACGGTCAAACGTACTAAAGCACTCGGAAATAGAAGTGCCAAGCGCAAGTATTTTGTAGTTTCAATAGCTTTTCCGCATGTCAACTGATGGCACACACATGTCAACTAGGTGTATGACACTTCGCTCCATCAATAGCGTTTCCTTCTTTTAACTTCTTTTTCTTCCTTCTTTCAATGGCGTAGTCTTTAATTACAAACCAAGAAGTACCCCATATTGTTCATAACACGACTCGGAAGAAATGAGTAAAAGCAGCATCGTGAGGGTACAATAAATCCACCGTTTGGCTGCTGCCACCCCAATCACCATGCTTTTCAAAAAGGAGTCACGTCTACTGCGGCGGCGAACGATTCTGATTCATTTTCCTCTCTCTGTTGCATGATATTTACCGAACGATTACGCATGCCATACTTTCACAAGGTTTGATTATGATCCATGATCCAGTGTTCACGCATGGATTCTGCCTTTCTTGCTTGTCTCCGATTTTACATGTACATGCCAAACAAATACGTGCTAGCCAAAAAAGCACGTATCCGATTTGACCTAATATATTGTTCTAAGAACTGTCCCAATCTAACTTAACATCCACCTTAGGAGGCACGTCCATGATATATTTTCGTGGTAATCTTGACCTGATTTGCAAGCACAGATTGAAAAGTACATTTGCCAGCGTAAAAACCTCAGATTCTAAATTTATGAGTTCATTTTAAGACACGTCACACGTGCATAGGGTTAGGCTCAACTTATGCCCTCCTATCTTGAAACAAACAAATTGCATAGTCTTTCAAATTGTCACGCATGATGGAATTTCGTCATCCTCAGGTAGGAAAGACTGTAGTCTTCCCTTAAACTTCGAGAACAGGGAGAACATGCATAAAGACCAAGGAACTAAGAAAGCAAAAGCACGAGACATCCTAAAACAAAAACTAAGATATATTGTACATGCACATTCCCTGATGGACCTGACCTTCGCCTATCAAACTGCTAGCCCGTAGAACACCATTAATTACATGAGTGTACCTACCTTCATAACATAAAAAATGCTTGACCATGCCAAGGAAATCTGTAAAGAATGAAATCCACTAATCAAACTGCTGGCGAAGTTGCATCTCTGTTTCACTTTTCCATGTGGCATGAGATGATTGGCCTTTCATCCTCTTATTCTTCTCCTTGTCTTTGATGACAGACCCCTTCTTCTTGGGCTCATTGCTAGCATCATCAGGTGGGCGATCGCCACAAACTGGGCAGACCATTCCTCTTGCATTCGAGTAAGTCTTGGGAATTCCACATTGCAAGCACATCCTACAAATATAAACATTTCACACTCACATAATGATAGAATACCATTGTGCAGAGTGCATGCATGGACATCTTTGGTCTTCAAAGATGAGAAACTGCATGCAACACAAGGATTTCTTTGATCCTTAGAGAGGAAAATTATGAACTGACACGAAGTGGGAGCTTAAGACATCAGGAGATTCTATCTTTAGAGTTGTATCAGTACAGAGACTAGACCCGGTAAAAACAACTGCTCAGTGTTGCCAAAATAAAATCTTCTTCGCTACATATTTATAAACCCTCCATGCATGCTCGGCACTTGAAAGAATATATGTCATGGCCATCAACTTAAAAACTGTTCAAATAAACAAGATTTACCTCAGTAGCTCAGCAGCATCCTCTGCATTAGGATTGGCTGCAGTGGCCACGCGCTTGCTTCCTTGCATTGTGCTTGAAGCTGTTGATGCAGGAGGTTGGTTACCCTCAATATCACTTCTTACTCGCTCATGGATTCCAACTAGTTGGGCTTTGGCCTCAACCACAGCACCTACAGACAATATCAGGCAAAGTCAAGCATATTATCTTAGAATTGAAGGAAGCTACCACTAAGTTGAGACAAAAATTGATTAAAAGGAAAAACTAAGCTAAAAGAAAAAGAAAATGCAGAAACCTTTATAGAATTGTATGTATGATTCGTAAATACTTGAGAATCAATTTTAATGTGGCAGTGATGTTCTGTTTAGTAATGGGGTGGAAGGTGGTGTAGGTGGTGGTGGGGAAAGGTGGACAGAGAGGAAAAGGAAGTTGCAGTCACAGCTAGAGGAGAGGAGGGAGGAGGGAGGTGGTATGGATGAGTTGGGGGGTTAGTGGTGGCAGTAGGGAAGTGGGAGGTGGAGGGGGGAGTGATGGAGATGGTGGTGGTGGTGTCACAGACACAGCTATTTTGAAAGGGAGGGGGGAAACGGTGCATAGGGATATCAAGAAAAGGGATGCTGGAAAGAAGCATACTGTAATCAGTGTAAATTATTCCGCCTTTTTTACTATAATTTCCTGTTGATCATGAAAAACTGTTTGGGCCTCCTTTGTTTTCACAATTCTTCTCAACTCATCTTATCTCATTTCATCTAATCATTATAACTTTTTTAAATTTCCACACAAAATAAAATAAACAATTCAAAATTTTCAAATCCCAAAACAGAAATAATATTAAAAAATATATACTATCAATATTTTATTCAACTTTTAACTTTTATTCAACTTTTAACTTTTATTTCAATTCATCTCATTTTATCTTATCTATGAAAACAAATGAGGCAGTGAAATGGCAACAGGTAGGAAGTCAAGGCCTACATCAAGCAAAGAAAAATGATTATATACTAAAACAGTTTGCAATATTAGATTTTTTTTCTCTGTGTGAAAACTAACAGAACAAAGTAATAATTAAATTTTTCTTCCGCTTGGTAAGATTTTCTGTTTGATACTACGGGAGAATGGGAAAAAAAATGCTTTTAGTTGAGCTTCGGCTGAAAAATAAAAGGAATTTTAGTAGAAGAACAACTTAAAGTGTGGAATAACCGAAGTGATGAACTTCTCTCGTGCTTGAAAAGGTAGCATACCCAAACGTTTTTTTTTTTTTGGTTGGTAAAAAGAAAATCAAAATGTATGTCACCAAACCATACCCAAACGTATGTTATTGAATCATACATCGAACAATCATAAGCACACAATTTACATGGTCTTAAACTAATTTGACCTTGACGATACAAATATCAGTCCCTGAAAGATGGTTGAAAATAGATTCTAGAGTTGTTGTGCCTCTTTGGGATGAGTTCCAATAGTAGAAATAAGCGAACCCGCTCCCCTCCAGAAATGGGCAACCAGAAAATGTTGCCTAAGTAGATATCATGTGGTCCATTACGAGATAGAAAACTAAGGAATCATAAATGATAAAACCAAATCCCTAATCGCCTATATCTGTGGTCTAATTCAATAGCTCCAAATAATGACTTTTCAAACAAAAATGAAGTCCAAGGAAACATTTACATTAACATAAATTTACCGGTAGGTAAGTCTTTCTTCTCCTTGCGGTTCCTGCGGCCGCCGCGCCTCCCTTCATTCTGATCCACATCTTTAGCGGAACCATGTTCCTCCACGCTATTGTTCAGAAATGCCGGCGGTCCTGAAACCTCCGGTAACGAATAAAAACAAAGTCAGGACAAAAAGATAAAAACTTTTATATCCACGATTCCCGGATGGAATCACGATAAAGTGAGTAGAAAATAGAGGGAAACGAACTGGAGTCCGAAAACACTGGGCAACCAAAGGGAGTAGTAAGAATTACTTGGGAGAATACATCGAGGGCGGAAGGAAGGCCGGATACAGAGGAGGGTTGGGGGAGGTCAACGAAGGACTTCCTGCGGACCGAATGGTTACGGGCGGCAGAGGCTTCGTCTTCGTCGTCATCATCGTCGCCGGACGAGTTAGGGTAATGGAGATGAGCATGGTGGGGTTCTTGTTCTTGTGCTTCTTCTTCTGCTGAAGAATAACCTTGGAGGAGCGACAAGCTCATTGGGCTCGCCCTTCGAATTGCAAGTAAAAGTGGCTTTTTGCAGTACGTAAGGGGAAATTTTGAGGCAAGACGAAGGCAGATTTTGGTTTTTGGGGGGGGGGGGGGGGGGGGGGGGGGGGGGGGGGGGGGGGGGGGGGGGGGGGGGGGGGGGGGGGGGGGGGGGGGGGGGGGGGGGCGGGTGTGTGTGTGGGAGGGAAGGAACGTAGTACTAGTACGGTGCTGCTGTCTTGGATAATCAGGTAGCACTAGTAGTGGGCTGCTTCGTGAAGAATAGGAGGTGGATCGTTAAAGCCCGAACATCACCTTCAATGGGCCTATACTATTGGTCCACAAAGAAAGACTTCATCTTGTAATGATGTGATACATTTTTAACAACACTTCTCCGAGGATGAAAACTCAATCACTGACAAAAGAATGAAAACACATCAAGAGCTTGAGGAGAGAGAGAGAGAGCTTGATGAGAGAGAGGGGGGCTTGATGAGAGAGAGAGCTTTAGGGGAGAGAGAGAGATGGGTTCTGAGTTTTGGGTTCAGCGATGATAGATCTAATATTAAAAAAAAACAAATAGAAGAATATGTCGTGTGAGGTGCAGGGGTTGGAAACAGTTGCTGATGTATAGTAAAACTTTCTCGAATCAAGAAATGTTTTGAAGAAATTGAATAGCTGCTAGAGACGTTATGAATATACTTGAAATGCTCAATTCAATTTTGAGTAATGCTACACATAGTCACTTTTGTATATTCTCTACGCACTTCACTGATGTGATTGGTTGCATCAAATTTTTTTAATACATAATCAATCATATCAATAGAGTGTACAAAACAATACGTAAAAGTAACTATACATAAAATTTTTGTTTAATTTTACTTTTTGTAAATATGTTGGTGAATATGACTCGGGGAAGTTAGAAACGGAGGTGTATAATGAACGGGAAACATCACATGGGAATCAAGTCTTTTCAGGCTTCTTCCAAAAGAATCTTTCTTCTTAACATTAACTTGGATCGTTATGCAGCATCAGAAACACGATAACATCACTTCAACGATATTTCCCGTATCCTGCAGGACAAAAATTCCAATTCTCCGGACGCAACTGAAGAATAATCATGATCATGTCTATTGTTATCTGGTTTCCCAATCCAGGTCCCCCCCTGATGGCAAAAGGGAGATCCAAGAGTATAGCCATCCTCAAGCTGTGGTCAGCTAGTGATGTTGGCATACACAACTGCTAAATGGCCAAATGGAGTTGGAAAAGGATCCGCCATCTCAACAATTACAGTGGATTTCATTTCGCTTTTGATGCTAGATAGCTCCTAAATTTGGTAGGAACCTGTAGTTTGAATTCCAAAACCAAGCTCCACACGATTTTCATTTCCATGAAATGGAAATCAGTTTTAAAGAAAACGGTACCAGTGAAGAGGGTAGAAAAAAATTTGCATAGCCAACCTAAATTAGTTTTGGTTAAAGCTTTTATTAATATAGCAATATAACAAATCTAGGCCAAAAAAAAAAGAAAAAGAAAAAAGAAAAGAAAAGGAGAACTGAAATCTTAATGTTACACAGCCTGCTAATTGAGAACAAAGCAACAAATATGACAATCATATGTTTCCGCATCTTGTTTGATCCTTCAATGTCCCAACAATTGTTTTCTAGGCATATATTCTATTTAAAAATAAATTTGGAATAGCTAGAATGTTAATTAGTTAATCTTTGCGGATGACTGCAGAACTACCAAAAAGGAAGAAGTGAAAATGAACTGAATTGGTCCCTTGCCCCAAAAAATAGAAAATACAAGAAAATGAATTTGATGAACGGAATGAATATCATGGCCCAGGAAGAAAATTGGTTCAGATAAACAACTCAGAATCAAATGCTCTCAATGGGAACCTGAATGCCTGCCTGATTGATAGAGATGTTGGAAAGCTTCAACCTGATGGCATCAAACTCTGCATTTTGCCTCTCTTCATTTGTCAACCACAAAGACAAGCAACGATCAATTAAGTCCTTGCCACAACTCAAGGGGGAACCTCCTTTAACAATCCGGGTCCTCCCAAATCTCATTATCCTTGCTAAATTTGAATCAGAAGGCTCCTCAGCATAACTCTCCAAATTGTCCCTGATGGCCCCGCACCAAATTGGTCTAGCTACCTCAAGGAAGTCACGAACAGCCAATACCGGTAGGTTCACACTTCCCAGTTCAGACTCCCCCTGCCCACCTCTTCCATGATAATCTGATCCTCCAAGCTTCAATAGACCATAAGCATCTGCTAGGTCACTGTATGCTGTTGACCAAACAGGTGAACTCCAGTTCAAGTGTCAAATAGAGAATATAAGCAAAATATTTGGCTCCATAAGTTTAAAGGAGATCATTTTCCATCAGAATATCAGCTTTACAAGTTTTCCAGTACAGCATAAAAATATTAATCTGGCCAACAAGGCTCTAGAGTGTAGAAAGCATAAAAGGAGATTTTCATGGATATCAACAAGTGAATGAACCATACAGTTCCCCACATCAATAACAATGATGATGGAAGCAATTTCATACCAGAACTTTTGAAAATTTTCTGCATTATAATATCGAAAACTTGAGGTTGCACATTACAAATGATGAATTTTAAGTCAACTGAATTCCATCTGTTGATTTATTCCAGAATTGTTCTTTGATGAAGTTGATTCATTCCCAAGATATGCAAAATACATCAATTACATGACTGAAGTTGGAGAGACAATTTTTAACATTCTCTGGCAATTGCTTGGACAGTCACCAAAAAAATATTATAACTCCATCAAAATGATAAAAGAAAAAGTCGGAGAAAAGTAAATAATGTACCTGCTAGTTTTCCATCACTTCTGTAAACCTCCATCCCATGAAGGCCAACCTCTTTCAGCCTCCTGATAACGGCAACAGGATTCTTCAGTGCCCATGGATGAGCTAGAACGGCCATACCCCCCGTATTGCATATCAATTGTATTGCTTCCTCTGCAAGAGGCTCACTTCCCCTGAAACCATATGTTAAAAGAAAACATAAATAAAAAATTTGCATCAAGAATGAGGAAAGATTTAACAATAAGTTCAGAATACTACATAGAGTAAGCAGGTCCACCATCAAAAAGATATCGGGCAAACGCTTGTTTCAGATTTTCCACATAACCTGCTTCAAGCATAGCACGGGCCACATGCATTCTCCCGGGAGCAACTCCCTTGCCTGCTATCCTGGCAACATGCTCCCACTTAAGAGGTAGCTTAAGCATGTTCAGCTTTGACACCATGTTCTTTGCACGGACAAAACGACCATCTCTTATATTGGCCAAGAACTTCTCCAGTTCCTCAGACCTTGTTGGTCCACAGCTACTATAATATGCAAGGATGTGCACTGGCTCCTCTAGTTCAGACTCAGTACTGATATAAGTGTCCAAACATCAGAGATATGTATAAGGAATGGATGAGGATAAATCCTGAAAACTAGGTTCTCACAATTCTTGCCATTTCCAGTCCCAAACATGGTTTTAGGCAACTGCACTCTCTAATGTAAGGAAAAACCAAAATTAAACACTTCAAGCAACTACATGAACACACTTGTCTGCATGTATAAGCCTTCCAAAGCCAAAACTTGAGAAATTTACCTGGGAGAGAATATTGTACTGATTTCAACACCTGGAATTATCTTGATGCCAAATTTTCGAGCAGCTTCTAGAGCCTCGGGGATGCCCGACATTGTGTCATGATCTGTCAGAGCAAGAACGTTTACCTGTTATAAGCAAATTTATTAATTAAATTTCAAACATCTTATGATTTATTCAAGGCAAAATATACTAACAGAATAGAAAATAAGAACTAAAAAACAATCAAATAAAACATCGGCTTAATAATTATAAGTACTACCAAATAGGCTGGAATTTTAAAATCAAGAATAAGTTTGGACTTCAATCACACAACACAAAGGTCCCATAACATTAACAGGCGGCATTGCAGGATATTATCAGAGGTTCATTGTGAGGCATCCCCAAGTTGATTCAAGTCTCTAAATTTCGTTATAAAGAAATTGAATTAAATCTTCCTTTAATATTATTGTTGTCATTGGTAGCTGTAAACCAGTGGTATTCAAAAATCATTTTGCTGACTATAAGCAAGTAGACAATCTTCTTGAAACATATTTTCTGGGTCATAGCTAGATATCATCTTTATCCAGCATGCTGACATTGTATGCCTCAAAAGCCATATAAAACTGAAGTAGTTATACGACCTAACCAAGCTGTAATCCCAGTTAATTGGGGTTAGCTTTGTGGATCCCAGTTATTTACGTCTCATCTAAAATCATATTCTTTGTCTACCTAAGTTGTTCTAGACATCCCTCTAACTATGTCAATCCTTCAACTAACATAACTCTTTCTCCTTACACTTTAATCACTCTCCCTTGCACATGTCCAAACTATCTTAAGTGACTCCCAATCTCTTTCCTTAATAGGGACTGTTCATCTATTCCTAGACCATGGATCCATTTCCTTAAGCAAGTCCAAGGAAGTGACATGACGGAAGCCTTAGGTAAGGAGCAGACGAGATAAACAGGTCTCCATGTCTTTTGGTAGTTAATTCCCCTAATCCTAAACCCACATCTCCTTATCTTTTTCGTGGTCGCAATAAACATACTATGCAATTGCTCAAAACTCCAAGCTCTACAACATATTTCAAATCTAGGCATTTATGCATCCGTTTCTTACTTTTTAATATTATACACATTTATAAAAAGAGCATCAAGTAATGAAAAAGAACCTCAGATAAAATCTCAACTAGAAACATTTTTTAGATTCTATAATTTGCCATCTCATAAAAAAAAAAACTAAAATCCCTAATATATAATAATTAAGCCTCATGGTTTCATTCACTACTTCAAACCACAAATAAACATACGATGCAATTGCTCAAAACTCCCAGCTCTACAACATATTTCAAATATAGGCATTTATGCATCCGTTTCTTACTTTTTAATATTATACAAAATTGTAAAAAGAGCATCAAGTAATGAAAAAGAACCTCAGATAAAATCTCAACTAGAAACATTTTTGGATTCTATAATTTGCCATCTTCATACAAAAAAAACTAAAATCCCTAATATATAATAATTAAGCCTCATGGTTTCATTCACTACTTCAAACCACAAATAAACATACGATGCAATTACTCAAAACTCCAAGCTCTACAACATATTTCAAGTATAGGCATTCATGCATCCGTTTCTTAATTTTTAATATTATACAAAATTGTAAAAATAGCATCAGGTAATGAAAAATAACCTCAGATAAAACCTAAACTAGAAACATTTTTTGGATTCTATAATTTGCCATCTTCATACAAAAGAAAAACTAAAATCCCTAACATATATAATTAAGCCTCATGGTTTCATTAACTACTTCAGACCACAAATAGAGAATCTGTTTTTTCTCACTATGAAAAGAAGTTAGGAAACTTTAGTCTCTGACGACGGTACGGGAATATATTCTTACATCTTTGATGATGGAAGAGGAATGAACACTTCTAATCAGAATGGATTTGTAGCTTTACGTGCTATAGGTATTGTGTATTAGACCAAGCTCTCACCCAGACAGCAGCTATATAGTGCAGGACAGTTTCCAAAAAACCAACTTAACTTCTATACTTAACAAATATAAAGTGCAGCCGGAAATGAGAATACTTGACAAAAAACTATATCATTATTTGCAACCCTATAAAACTCAAAATAGATCAAATCCACGGTCAAAAGGAAAATCCATTTCGGTATATCATTCAGAAACTATAGAGCAACTGGAACACCGATCATATATAATCGGGAAAAAAAAAAAAACAAAACCTATTTCAGATTTTCATTTAAAAGATAAAGTAACACGGACAATTTCGAAGAAACTGACCCCATTTCCATGAGCTCTCTCAACCAGCTTCAGGGGCGACAAAAACCCATCACTGAATTTCGAATGCGTATGCAGTTCGAACACCAACTTCTCCCCACCTTTTCCAAGAGCCTTCTGCACGCCAAAGTCATCCACAACAAAGGACGCAGCAGAGGAAGGCAAGGAAGAAGGCTGATCCAAGAACACCCATTCACTCACGGACTTGAAAGCCAGAGTCTGCTCTGCGGTCATCTTCTTCTTGCTCCCACCACGCTTCTTCTTCTTCTTCTTTTCTTTTGCTTTCTTCGAGTTGTGGTTACTGCAATTGGAATTGCTGAAGGTCTGAAGCACGTGGGCGTCTCCCACCATTGCGTCGAGATATCCGGGCCCAAAGAGAAAACTGGGATTGGGGAGTTCTGGTTGTCAGGCCATTAGGGTGCGGTTCCTGGAGTATATATGCCTATCTATTAGGCAATCGGATAAGTACGTCAGGGATGGAAACTGGGGATGGGTAGACCGTAGACGGCCTTTTAAAAGGAAATCTTATTCGTATCACAGGTGTCCTCACGCTTTGCTCAAAGTCCGACACGCCTACTCCGTTGTTCAACCTGTGCGCGCGTGGGTGTGTTAAAAAGATTCACAAAATAGGAATCTAAAAAGGTATTGTCGGATTATCAAGTAAATCGTTTTTTTTTTTCATGGTTGTCGTGATGGAATATCATGTCTTGTCAATAATATTATGAGTAATAAAACTCTTTTTAAAAATATAATTTTATTTATATGCATGTGTTTTTACACACAACACACTATTAAAGTCTAAATTATTTCATAGTTTTTATTATTTTATATAAATAAATTATTAAATTCATGTTTTTAGGGCAAACAACCGGTGTTTAACCATACATATATAATTGACAAAAAATATATATATAAATAATAAGAACTTCGTCTAAGAGAAAGAAAGATAACCAAAATTAAAGTAGGACCGGAATTTTTCCCACCCAAGCCGTTCGTGAATGCTTAAGAAATCAACCTTTGTATATATGCTGACTAAAGCAAGACAGCTAGCCTGGCATATACTTTATTAAATATCCGTTGAGCCTGCGCAGCGCAACAGATATTTTAATCTGAACATGTGTATGGAAGAGATCAGAAAATGGTAAACATTGCTTTTTCGAACTCCAAATGGATATGTATATGTTTGTTGAGTGCCAGGACGTACGTAGCCGTTCAGACCCCAAAAAAGTTAAGCTGATTGACATACATATATATACACATATATGGAGGTAGATAGTGTTTGTTTTTTACCTTGCAGCAAATCAGTATGAACATGCATTGTGGTTGTATTCAAGTCACAGAGTGATCTGCAAAAAAGGTATCAGACCGAGGGAGAAGGCTGGCATGGGGGTAAAGAGACAAGGATGATGCGCGCCCTGATGTAACACGCGCGAAGTACCGATTGTGCAACGTCGTGGGCGTGCATGATTAGCCGAGCAGTGTACGTGCATGCCGTGACTCCCAAGAAGTGAGAGAGAGGAGATATCAGGAGAAAGGAGTCCTTGTGAAAAACCATCGGATATAAAGGGTTTGTTTGACATGGAGAAATGTAGTCACAAGCATGCACCCGGCCATGCTTTAATACTTTTTATTTAACCACATGCAATATTAATGAATTCAAAATTTCAAACGGACATGTACAAGCTCAGACTCAGAATCAATGTGGCTGTAGCTGGCTGGCATTGAAACTCTTTAACATCGAATTGTCTTCTATTATATATATAATTATTACATGGAAAAGTGTCCTAATTTCTTCTAAAAAAGCACAAGTGCCTGCACAGTAACCCATAAGTTGTAGCTGCAGGCCAGCAGGCACTGCTAACAATCATTCTTGCATGTAAGACTACTGCTTAAGAACCCCTGGGTAACTTACTGTACGTACGTACTGTCTCGCTGGAGAGACAAGACGCTCTCTTCTTAGCAGATGCCAGAGAGTTCGTTGCATGTGAAGAAGATCTGCATGCAGTAGGCGTACTTTGTCTGAGATCAGGCATGCAGAGATCGCCCTTTTCACGTTATGAGCATTGGGTAATAAATCCTGGTGCCAGGGTCAGGATCAGAGGTAGGAGTACTACTGCAGGAATGCCAAGCTTGCCCACCCCTCCATGCCAAGTTCATGGCTGGTTTAGTCACAGATAAAAAAATTTCTCAAAGAAAAAGAAATCCCCGTGAATTACAAACCCAAAAATATTATGAAGGTGGGCCCATTGAACCAAATTCTGGCCCGCCACATCGCATACTTCAAATCGATTAAGCTCGGCCCATTCACAAATTCTGGCCCATTAAATTGTTCTACGAATTAACCCGACCAAGATAGAAATTAAATTGACTTCCTCCACTATAATTAAGATACTATAGTTTCATTTACTTATATTTTATCATTTGCTTAATTTAATGTATTTATGAGAATCGAGAATAAATATCATTTTTTTTTAAAGATAGACACATCAATAAAGAAACTAAGTTCTTTATTAAAGATATACAAATCTCTATGTGCATTCATTTTTGTGTATTCTTTACGCACTCTACTAATGTGATTGACTGTGTCACCTTTTTAAATATAAAATAACTATTTTGACCAATCATATTAATAGAATGCATAAAAAATATATAAAAATGATTGTATGTAACATAAATATATATATATATATATATATAACACATAAATGCAATATTTCAACTACGTTTCGTTAGTCCTATCAAGATATCAGCTACAATGTTATTAGTCTTATGATCTTTACTATTAATATTATTGAATTCCCTTCTCACAAGTTTCTCAATGGAACTGCCTGTTTTAGCTGCAAAAGCCTTGTTAACGTCTTTAATATCTATCTCGGACCTAGTGATCACTATCCGGATCAAAATCTCCCGAGCATCAGCATTCTTCATCCTTAGCTGTTTGGCAAAGAACTTTTCAGGATTTTGTATGCATCGAATCACGATTCGCACCTCTCTTCCAAACTGCCCGCATTTGCTTTGTTTCAGCGACTTGCAGAACTCATGGCCATATAGCTGTTTGTAGGAGACGAGAATGGCTTTGATTTGGCCAGAATTCCGCTGACTTAAAAGCGAAATGATGGTCTTCTGGTCCACAGTCCTCCCACTTTCCACAGCTTCATACAGAGTCTTGGCATCGCACATGGCCATGCTCATGTCCACTCTCCCACCACAGTTGCGACACGACTTCAAAACCGCCAGCAGAATCTATGGATCAACACCAAAAATTTCATGACATGATCTTTTAAAGTAATTGATGTTTTAAGAGAGATGCATGCTAAGTAGTTACCTCTTTGAATCCGCCACTGACTTTGGTTGTGACTGCTTGCTCAAGTTCAGAATTGTATCTTGAGCGGTAGGTTTGCTTAATACACTGCAGCTCCGAAGAAGGTCGGGTGCATGCAATCTCAATGAGAGTGTTAAGATTCACACTCCCTCCGAAAAGCGAGTTCCTAGTTATCTCGGCATCACGCTCTTGCGGTTCAATCATGCGAAGGTAGGCTGCTCTCTGTATATATGCAACATATTTTCAACATTAGTGAGGTCTTGCTTGTGAAGGGTGAAAACAGGAAAATGAAAGTTACTTAATCAAGCAACCATACTCACAGCAAATGGATTGTTCCTCTGGATATTTGAGAAGAGATGAAGAACATTCTGACCATAAAGAGCAGCATAAGTTTGACGAATGAGCTTGAACTCAAAGGAACTTCTGTGTACGAAGATATCCACAAGCTTTTGGCTGTTGATTGTACCATTGCCTACAATTGATTGGCATTAGCAAGACAAAAGTGATGTTGTTGAAGTCTAGATGATACTGCAATATAGAGAGTACTCCATTAATTCTTATAATATCTTGTTAAGCTGGAGAGTACTCCAACGCCAAGACTGTCTGTTTATGTTTCATAATAATTACGGTTGGAAAACAGTTTCTTTCCACCCAAACACAAATGAAGAATGAAGAAGGGGAAAATGAAAACTTACCAGATAGATAATGATGAAGAATTTGGCAATCGAGTTCATATCGTTCATTGCCTTGAAAAGAACTGCTAGCCATCGACAAATTCCTCTAAAACGTATGATCTTTGTATGTCTCTTGTGTGTGATGCTAAAACCCAAGAAACCTGACAGGGACTTTTATAGGTGGAGCAGCTGTTGTAGACTACTCCAAGGAATAATTTGCTTTTCGCTCACTAGAACTCTTAAGAAAAAACAGCCACGTCCAAAGTGGAAGAATATTAACAACGGAACAAATCCTCATTTCCAATATCAACCATACCATTTCTACCACATTTCGCTTTCTCATTCATGCCAGCTTGAGCTTCCTCCCTGTGCCGTCGACTTCCTTTCAGCTAAAGAGTGGTGGCCATCTGAGTAACACCGCTCCATTTGACTGCTAGACCATTTTGTAATTTTTATTTTTTGATTTTTTTTCTTTTCACATTTTTTAAATATTTTTAAAAAATAAAATAAAAATATACAAATACACTTAAAAATCACTTTTTTAATTATTAAATAAATAAATAAAAATTTGCTGAGTTGTACACTTGAATGGGCAAGCTAGCTTTATTCTTTAGCTAAAATATAACACAAAAAAAGGGTAAGTACTTGAGAGCGTGTGTTACATCTCTTACATTGTTAACGGCTATAATGTTGGGTACTAAATTAGAGGAATCCTTCCCCAGCTGGTTTTAGTCAAAAGGGTTCAGTAAAAAAAGGATCTTTATATGTTTGTTAGCAACCTATTGCGGAACTCTATGCGGACGTGAAAAATCAAGGGTCCATGTATGGTTTTCTGAGTTGATTTGTGGTGCACAATTTCTCTTCAACATATGTGCACACATCCTTACACTATACGTTATATTTTTATTTTATTTTAATTTTTAAAACTAATTAAATTCTTTTACTAATCATTCATATACCACGTATTTATTAAAAGAAAAAAAAATAATATATATAAAGGTAATGAAGATAATTTTTCTTTTCAAATACATAGGTTACACTTAAAAACACTGATGCAGCCTCAGTATCTATCTAACACGTGGTCGAGACACAACCCCCCTCTTTGGACAATGGACGGCCCAACTACACTCCTGAGTTGCCCCCCAACCCCCACCCCAAACGACATCCACTTTAACAATGCCACGGAGTCACTATGTCAAAACCGCGTAATTAAGTAATTCTATTGACGTGTTCATAAGATTGGATTGGATTCAGAATACATTTCATTTTATATTATTTTAATATTATAATTTTTTTAAATTTTTATATAAAATATAATAAACAATTCAACATTTTTAAATTCTAAAATAATAATAATATTAAAAAATAATATTTTAACAATATTTTACTTAATTATTATCTTTCATCTAAAAATATCCCATATCATCTCTGAATCCAAACTAACCAACCATGTGTTTTTCTTCTTACATGCTCGAGGGACATAAAACAATTTAATAGATTGGATTAAAGAAATTTCCTCCCACTCAATTTCAAGGGTAGTTAGTTAGTTAACATTTTTCTTGAGAAGAATAGGCATATTTCTTCCATGGTTACAACTAGCGACTCACGCCCATTTAGGTATGATTTGGTAAGTAAGAATTTTGAGTTTTAAGATAAAATATTAAAATATTTTATTTTAATATTATTATTATTTTGATATTTAAAAAAGTTAATAAAAAGTTGAATTATTTATTATATTTTGTATGGGGATTTAGAAAAGTTGTAATAATGAGATGAGAATTTTGAGTTTGAAATGAGAATTTTCTTGAGTTTAATATTAAAAAATTCTATTCATTATCTTCACACAACATACTATACATAATTTTTAATTTTTTTTCCTTACCAAATGCATGATATATTGATGATGAATTGAATAATTCAATGAATTTAAGAAAAATAAAACAAAAACAAACAAAGAAATAAATAAATAAAATAACTATGGTGTATTTTGTGTGGAGATGATAGGTAGTAAAGCTCTTTGTTATATGATTTATTTTTTCTGTTTTGCCACTTATCTTAAATGGTAAATTAGTTTTAAAAAATTTATAAACAAATAAACTTCAGACATGACAATTCCCATGAAACTTCGTCAACTGCATTCGTGCGCGAGAGGCTGGAAAATAGTGTAAGGAAGCAAAAAGGAGAAGAAGTGAAAGACTAAATTGCAGAGAGCATGATACACGAAGGCCTGGAAAATTCTGTACTCTGCTTTCTGAATGAATATGTCACGATACAAAAAGGATTCCTCATATAGGCACTCTGCCCTAACAAACTAACAGAATCGTACATGCCAAAATAGAATAAGCCAATAGAATATTTACTAAGAATAAAAAAGAATAAAACAAAAATACATGTAAAACAGAAAAACAGAAATGAGAGGGATTTTATCCTTTTCCAGAACGACTTGTAGCTGCTGTGGAACGACTTGTAGCAGCTTGTTCAAGCTCAGTGTGCAATAGCCCCCCGCAAGATGGAGAATAGAGATTCACTATTCCCATCTTGGATAGATGTGATTGAAGAAGATAAGAAGGTAATGCTTTGGTAAAAATGTCGGCCAGCTGACTGTGAGAAGCAACATGGGACGTGATAATACTACCCTCTTGAATCTTGTCTCTGATTAGGTGACAATCCAACTCGATGTGTTTTGTTCTTTCATGAAAAACAGGATTTGCAGCGATGTGTAAGGCTGCTTGGTTATCACAGTAAAGTAAGGCAGCTTGAGGGTGTGAAATCCTTAGATCAGTAAGCAAGTACCTCAACCAAGTAAGTTCAGAACAAGTAGAAGCCATGGAGCGATATTCGGCTTCAGCTGAAGAGCGAGAGACCACTGACTGTTTCTTTGCTTTCTAAGAAACAAGTGAGTTGCCAAGGAAGATGCAGTACCCAGTGATTGAGCGACGAGTGTCAGGACACGAGGCCCAATCAGAATCACAAAAAGCCTTGAGTTGGAGGTGAGATGTAGAGGATAGCAAAAGGCCTTGTCCTGGAGCAGCTTTGATATATCGAAGTATCTTGTGAGCAGTGGCCAAGTGTGTAGATGTGGGGTGATCCATAAATTGGCTTAAAAGCTGGACAGCATAACATATGTCGGGTCTAGTAATTGTTAAGTACAGCAAACGTCCAATGAGTCTACGATAAGAGCTTGGATCAAGAAGGGGATCACCAGATGCTTGACTAATTTTAAAATTATGGTCAAGAGGTATTTTGAGAGGCTTGCTTCCAAGTGTACCCGAGTCGGCTAAAATATCCAAAGCATATTTTCTTTGACATATATAAATGCCTTTTGAAGATCGGGCAACCTCCAACCCAAGAAAGTAACACAAGGGTCCAAGATCCTTGATCTTAAAATGAGTGTTTAGAAAGGCTTTGAGGGATGCAATGGAAGTAGAACAATTTTCAGCCACAATGATGTCATCAACATAAACTAACAATGCAGTAAATGAAGTGCCATCTAGTTTAGTAAAAAGGCTGTAATCAGATTTAGATTGCTCAAAACCAAAGGCTATAAGAGAAGAAGAAAACTTTGAATACCATTGTCTTGAGGCTTGCTTAAGGCCATAAAGACTCTTAAGTAATTTGCACACTTGGTGAGGGCCTCCTTTGTTGTAGCCGGGTGGTTTACGCATATAAATCTCCTCGTCCAAATCACCGTGGAGAAATGCGTTGTTGACATCAAATTGGTGTAGAAACCAACCTTGTACTGCTGCCACCGAGAGGAGAACTCTGACTGTGACCAGTTTAGCAACTGGAGAAAATGTCTCAGTGTAGTCTATCCATTCTTGTTGTGTAAAACCCTTAGCAACAAGCCTTACTTTCAGTCTTTCAATAGTCCCATCAGAATTGAACTTAGTTTTGTACACATATTTGCAGGCAATGGCTTCTTTTCCAAGAGGTAGATCAGTGAGGATCCAAGTATGGTTTTGTTCTAAGGCTTACAGCTCAGAATTCATAGCTTCACACCAGCCAGGGTCCTTTACTACTTGCTTATATGTTTGTGGTTCAGAAATAGTGGAAATGGAAGTGGAAAAAGCAGTAAAAGATGGAGAAAATTTTTGGTATGTAAGAAAGTTTGCTAAGGAATAACTGTTACCAGATTCAGCAAGAGGAGACTTGGACAACAATGGGTGGGAAGCAGGAAGTGAAGTCTGTTGACAGTGGAAGTCTTGTAGGTACTGAGGAGATGTCCTTGTTCTTGTTGACCTGCGAAGGGGTGGATTAGGAGAGGGATTTGGAGTGGTGGTTATGGGAAATGTATGGTCAGAAGGTTGAGGGGAAAGAAGAGGATTTGTGGTGGCAGGTACTGGAGAATTGGTACAGGGGGGAAGTTTGTGCAGAATCTGTTGATGGGAGAGGATTGGAGATGGGAATGAAAGGTGGAAAATCATGGAGATTTGGTAAAGGTTTGGTAAAAACAAAATCTGGTGTGTGAGATGTAGGATATGTGTTGGAAGACAATGAATGAAATGGAAATACTAATTCATGGAAAACAACATCCCGAGAGACAAATGTTGTTTTGGTTTCAAGGTCAAGAAGTTTATATCCCTTAATAGCAAAGGGATATCCAAGGAAAATACACATGCGACCTCGGGGATCAAACTTTTTCCTACCATGAGGAAGGGTAGTGGCAAAGCAAAGTGATCCAAAAACTCTTCGATGAGCATAGGTGGGTTTGGAGTTGAATAAAAGCTCATATGGAGTTTTGTTTTGAAGAAGGGGACTAGGAGTTCTATTGATAAGGTATGTGGCTGTTAAGACACAGTCATTCCAGTATTCAAGGGGAAGACCAGCTTGGATTTTCAATGCTCGAGCCACATTAAGTAAGTGTTGATGTTTTCTTTCCACAATACCATTTTGTTGGGGAGTGGCAACACAACTCTTTTGATGTATAATGCCTTTATTGTTGAAAAAATCTGTCATTTGGAATTCACTACCATTGTCACTTCTTAAAATTTTGATTTTAAGGTCAAATTGAGTTTCAACCAGATTAGAAAATGATATAATGCATTTTCTGGTTTCTGCCTTATGTTGGAGGAGGTACAACCAAGTGCTTCTAGTGAAGTCATCGACTATTGTTAGAAAAAACTTGGAACCATCATGTGCAACAACTGAGCAGGGTCCCCAAAGGTCACAGTGTATAATTTCAAAGGGTCGAGAAGTTTTATGTTGACTGTGGGAGAAAGGTAAACGATGAAGCTTAGCCAATGGACAAATGCAACAAGGTTTTCTATTAGTGAATGAAACATCTTTCTTTACAAGAGGATCTGTAATTGAACTTAAACAAGGAAATGAAAGATGACCTAGGCGACAATGCCATAGGTCAGTAACATCAGAAGTATTAAAAACAGAAGCTGAACTAATAAACTTGGCAGGTGAAAATTGTGAAATGGTGTTGACTAAAGTGGAAGGAGGAACAGCAGTGCTTGACAAGTGATAGAGTTCATTCCTGACTTCACCCTTCCCAATCGTTGTCCAAGAGGAAAGGTCCTGAATAAGGCAACAGTCAGACATAAAAACAAGGTAGCATGTGAGAGAGGTAGTCAATTTCTTAGCTGAAATTAAATTGAAATGAAAGGAAGGAATGCATAAAACCTCTGTGAGATAAATGGATGGTGTAAGTTGGACAGTGCCAATGTAAGTGACAGGGGCTTCAGTACCATTTGGCATCTTAACAGAATAGGCAACATGAGCAGTAATGGTTGTAAACAATGAGGTGCAGCAGACCATATGGTCTGTTGCACCTGTGTCAATAATCCAAGGGATATTAGTGGAGTGAAGTGATCTGTGTGTGCAAGTAGAAAGGCAAAAAGAAATACCAGAAAGGGTGGAATGCCTGTTAGGCAAGTTGGCAGAAGTGAAGTTGGATTGAATCTGATGAGTCGAAGACTGGGCAGCAGAAGAGGACTCCCTTGGCTGAAGTAAAGCTAACAATTGCTGATACTGAGTCCGAGTTAAACCCACTTTTTCATCATTAATCTCGTCAAGGTCAGAAGTGGGAGATAAGGTGGTTTGTGTAGCAAAAACAGCAGAACTATGGGATTTGTTATAGAGTTTGTGACCAGGTGGGTAGCCATTCAGCTTGTAACATCTCTCCATTGTGTGGCCAGATAAGTTGCAATGAGAGCACATAGGGGGTGCTGCATTTCCAGCTTTGAAACAAGTCTCAAATGAATGACCAGAAATCTTACAGTGTGTGCAATAGGCTCGTTCTTTCTTAGGTGAGGGTCGTGGCTGATTGGTGTGTTTGGTAAAGGGAACAAAGGGTTTTCTGGTGGCTAAGGCCATGGAATCAGGGGATGGGGTATGAGAAATGAGCTGGTGTTGTCGCTCCTGCTGTTGAATAAGGGAAAAAACTTTGGTAACTGATGGCAAAGGGTCTAAGAGCATGATCTGGTCACGAACATTAAAGTAAGTATCATGTAGACCCATAAGAAATTGGAAGACACAGTCACGTTGGTATCGGTCTAACAAGGTTTTCATGGTGCCACAATTACATACAGGAATTGGATCATAAATTGAAAGCTCATCCCAAAGAGTTTTGAGCTTACCATAATAGACACTTACAGAATCAGTGTCTTGGAGAATGCTGGCAAGGGATTTCTTAAGCTGGAAAATGCGAGGGCCATTTTGTTGGGAGAAACGGTCTTGAAGGTCAAGCCAGATGTCACGCGCATCATCCACAAATATCACGCTGGATTTGATAGTGGGACTAATCGAGTTCTGGATCCACGACACTACCATGTCGTTGCAGCGCTCCCAAACCTCAAGGAGAGGATCCGCAGGGTCAGTTGGTTGAGGGATGGTGCCGGTGATGAACCCCAACTTGTTCTTGGCATGGAGGGCAAGTCGCATAGCTCGCGACCAGGTGGCGTAATTATCTGTTGTAAGCAAGTCGGTGACTAGAATAACAGCAGGACTGTCACTGTTATCTAGCCGAAATGGGTTACTGGGATCACTCAGGTTCAAATAGCGAGCCATATTGATGGCACGAGGGGTGTTTGTAGTTTGGTGTGAATGAGCAGAAAGATTTTCAGCGTGGGTAGACGATGAATCACCAGAACTTTCCAAAGGGTCCTCCATGAAAAATTGCTCTCAGGCTCTTTATACCATGTAAGGAAGCAAAAAGGAGAAGAAGTGAAAGACTAAATTGCAGAGAGCATGATACACGAAGGCCTGGAAAATTCTGTACTCTGCTTTCTGAATGAATATGTCACGATACAAAAAGGATTCCTCATATAGGCACTCTGCCCTAACAAACTAACAGAATCGTACATGCCAAAATAGAATAAGCCAATAGAATATTTACTAAGAATAAAAAAGAATAAGACAAAAATACATGTAAAACAGAAAAACAGAAATGAGAGGGATTTTATCCTTTTTCAGAACGACTTGTAGCTGCTGTGGAACGACTTGTAGCAGCTTGTTCATGCTCAGTGTGTAATAAACAGAGGCATAGACAGATCCGTAGTGAAGTATATATGAATAGAATTGACATCTTAAATAAAACAAAGTGGGAGAGTAACTAATTTAAGTACCGATCACAACTAAGAAAACAACATAGAAGCCATCACCAAAACTCGTCAACCATGTACATATGTATCTAACCATGAGATTGGGGGAGAGAACTCTCAATGGTGAACTCAGTCTACGAGGACTGGCCGTACCGATTTAGAACAGGGATGCGGCGAGAAGTATCTCAGTATGTGGCCAGGCCACGAGGAAGAGAGTATGTTCGGTCATGCAGGCTTTAGATTTTGTTCTAACTTCTAACCACACCTTGAGCATGGAAAAGAAATGTTGAACCCATTTAGACCAGAAGATAGAAAATCAGGATGAACGAACAAAGTCAAGGTGGACCAGACACTCCAGGGAAGAGTTCTGATATTTTATTGAAAAGATCCATGACCTGGAATCGAAAAGAAAAAATTGTGATGCAAGCATTAGATGCAAGTGTAAACTAATCCTTGACCAATATTATAGGATATGAAAGAAATATTTATAAATATATAATCCCTTCTAATGTTAAAACAGTTTGGCCATACCTCCTTGTCATTTTAATATTTTGAAATGCTAAGTGGGTTCTCTGAACACTGGAAAAGAAATAGAATGTTCAGAGATTCCGTATGACACATTTAAATAAGTGTTTCAGAGTAGGACATACTTCCATGATCGCTGCTTGAATTCTTGGGTTTTGGAAGGCTGGTCTAAGTTCAGGATCGGCCATGATTTTTACAAAAGCTTCTTCAGGTGAATGCCCAATTTGATCTGCCCAATGTTTAAAAAAAAAATCAGAATTAAACAGAGGAAGCTAAAATAGAATACTGATTGTCAACCAAGAAAACAAATTATAATTACGCAAGACAATGGCTATCCTCCATTACTATTAGCTTTGAATATCTAAGTGAATGATGTACTTTTATCAGTAATATCACATAAATCTTGAAATAAGGCGAATTTCACCATGTTCAATAATATATCTATATATTTCAACATGGTGTTACGTAGAACAGTTGAAATTTTATGAAGTTGATGTATCCAGGAATATCCTGTTCGGTAACGGAACAATCAACCTGGATCAAATTCAGTTTAACATATAGGGGCAACAGATGAGAACAAACCAGACTATTTAGATAGAAATACTTTCAATAGCATATAGGCAAACAGAAACACAAGCATAAGCAAACATCAAAAGGCTATCTATGTGGTTGGTAATGAACAATCCATCAATACGTTCATGTACATTATGAATTTTTATTTTTTATTTTTAAATCCAGAAGATTAAAATGCAATCATAGCCATCATCCAACTCAAATAACTCTAATTCAAAATGAATGGGACATCCAAAGCTTATAGAAAATATATGGAACATTGAAAATAAAGTATGAAAATTTGATCCAAACTTACCAAACTGCTGCTTAAGCTCAAGACTGTTAAGATCAAAATTTTTGAAAGAATCTATCAGATGCTCGTCCCACTCACCATTTTCACTCATCATGTTATTTCTGGTAACAATACCAAGTATAGGAGAAGAATTAAGAACCATCACAAATTAGACAATATTGTGGGCTATCAAAATTTAACAAAAACTACCCAGAGAACTGCAGCCTAGTGAGACAAAAGGGGACAAATTAAAAACAAATCAGCAATACACATTATACCAAAGCAAAATATTGATTGCTTGGCATATTTTATCACAATATTAAGTTATTAACACAGATACTACGGCATGTTGAAAGCAGCTGTTCCCAAAATCTATCCATTACTGAGCACAGCAGTTTCACAACAATATCAAATGCATATAAGGGGAAAAAGGTCTTACATCATCTCCTCAAGTTGTTGACGATATTGTGGATTTTGTAGCATCCCTATTAAACAATATGCATAATAGTTCAGGGTCACTTAATAATGACTAAAGAATAACATTTGCATAAAAAATAGTTCAGGGTCACTTAATAATGACTAAAGAATAACATTTGCATAAAAAAACTAGAACCGCAAGCTCTTGATTGGGTGCAACAAAATTAATTCTAGCCTGACACACTATCTAAAGCATACTAAAAATACATCCCACCGTTGACATAAAAGAAATTATTTGCATGCAACAAAAAGACAGTGGAAATGTACAGAGAGGGGACGATATCCCATGCCACAACGATGATAGTGATGTGGAAACACTTAATAAACAAAGATACAAGCATCAGATCTTCCAGAAAAAAATCATAACAAAGTCAGGCTCTAGTCAATTGTATACAAAACTGACTTCTAAATGCTAAACGATGGAGATACTGGCTTTTTCCCGAATAGAACCATGGCCTACCATTCTCAAAAGGGGAAATAAAAGAGAAAGTGAGACTATTGTATTTAATTATTTAAAATGGAAAATAAGTATAGACTTACAATTGAAGGTGTCAGGATTCCTCAACTCCTCAGGTAAATGACTGCAAATAATATGAATAAAACAAAATTACTTCAGTTCCAAAACCAATAATACTGGTATATGCTAAAACAAGATGATGATAGAGGCATAGCAGAGGATACGATGTTAACAATTTCTACCTAAGTTAATTGTGTTTACAATATAACTTTTTTCAAGCAACTTCAGTCATAGCCACCGTGACAATAATGAAACAAGACCAATGATCTAATTATGTACAAACAGAAAGAATCATATGAAGTGAAAACTAACAGATTGAATGAGGCTTATTCTAAAAATTGGAAGAAACCTATCTATATCATACTAAAAGCATTGCAATATTAGACCAGCCACCTTGGCATAATTGTAGAGTGTAAAGCATATGACCACAGTACACTGATAAATCCTATTGTCCCAAATAAGTAGAAAGTTCCAAAGGCCACGTATAGCGGCCTTTGGAACTTTTTCTATGCCATTTAAATAACTTTTTCTATGCCATTTAAATAAACACAGTAACAAGGCAACATAAATTATTATAATAATTAGAAAGCATATAATTGTTAGATAGACAATGAATCCATATTACGGATAAACAAGCTTCCGCACTGCTGGATCTTCCATCATTTTCTCCAAAGCTTCCACTGACAAAATAGAATTTCCTATACAAATATAAACCAGAAATACTTAGAATGTGTAAATCTTAAGAAACACCAAAATTGAGAGTAATACAGCAAAGATTTGTGATCATAGGACAACATGGGACTATATTCATAGCATTTAATTGGACAAAGAAAAAAAAGCCAAAGTAGGCAGGCACTAAGATCTTTAAATTTAACACTTGATAAGCCATTTGCCAGTTCTCATTTTAATTCAAAGTCTGCATTGAGGATCTGCAAAATAACCACACTACTTGATTGATGTTAGTCGTTCCATATGTTTTAGGGGAAGGTGCTGCTAGTGCTGATCTTTACAAGGAATGTTACCGACTACAGGAAACAAGCGCATGAATAAATTAGGTGAAAACAGAGAGTGAAAACAGTTCTCACATAAATTACACTCTAAACCTTAGAGAATTAAATTACAAGAAGCATAAGCATGCTCAGTAATACTTAAGAAGCATGTAAAGGAGCCTCATGAAACGGAGTCAATCAGAGAAGAGTAGGGTGTTAAGAGTTCAGGAACACGCCATGCAAGCCAGAAAATCAATTCATTCCTTAGGACGATCATCTATGAACCACTTCAAAGGCCTAAAAAATTTGAGCATCTGAAGACAAATGCCCCAGTTTGTAGAGTGATTTTAGAAGCTCAAAACATCAGAACTCGAATTGCTTCTTTTTCTTGTCTAATATGTCGGTTTCTGAATTCAGTAAAGGTTGTTAGAGATGGGAGAACTTACACACACGAACTAAGACAGAGTAGGAACGTAAGACAAGCAGTAATTCAAAGACTTCATGTCTTTCACACTGTTTATTTATTTAGATCACATACAACTCTCAGGCTCCCAAGAGCATGTACATGAAAAAACAAAAGACACAAAAGCTACAAACCCTTTAAACTTAACAACCGACAAGAACCTCAAAACACCTGGGGGAAATTATTAGAATTAAGTTTGCCTCTCTACAAATTAAGGTGCCGTCGATTCAAAAGACCACGAGCGAAGAATGTGCAATTCAGAAAGCAATCCTGTAGAGGAAGAGAAGCCAAATTCAACCCGTTCTGGTAAGTAATCTCTCAAATCAACTATTGAAGAAAGGTGCTGTTGAATTGGAATGATACCATTACTGAACCCAGTGAAGGTGACACTCAAGTTTTGGGAAGCGGAATCGTAACTAATACTAGCACTATATGTTCTATTTTCCTTGATAACACTAGACCAAGGTGCGTAGTTCTGAGATCTAATACTGTTGATATTGATACCGACGTGTTCATGAACAGGCTCTGGAGGGTCCAATTCATCGTTGCGAAAAGTATCGAACTCAACTGCAACGAATTTATTTGCATCTAAGAAACTCGAGTCTCTCGCTTGGTCGCGGCTGATAAGGCCAATGCCAGCGCCATCCGTTGGTCGAGGTGGTGGGAAATTGGAGCTTGCAAGGAAGAATGTGATCCCATCTGAATATCTGTCTTTACCTTCCGAATCGATGATAAAGGAGAACTTGGTTGTGAATTCTGCCAGTTTTCCGGATTCTTTATCCCAAAGATGCAACGGTTCTGAATATGTGGCTCGACCCCAGTTGTCCACTTCGTTTGGCGTGAGCTGGATGTCTGAACCCGAGACTGTGGCGTTTCCAGTAAGTATTAAAGTTTTGCCGAAATCCGAATAGCTGAAGGATAACTGAGTTGCAGAAGGGATTATGAGAAAGAGGAAAATGGTCGTCATCAAGCAGGGAAGAAGCAACTTCGGTGGAGGGATACCCATGGTTGGGAGAGACTCCAGAGAGAGATTTGAGCTCGGAGGCTTGCAAATTGTCATGAAATATGACTTGAATTTGCAGCTGAGGTATCTAGCCTTGCATTTTAGAGCGGAAATTGATTACAATTTATTGAATTATGGAAAATCATGCTCACCAAGTGTTCGGGACAAGTGTGCCATGAATACCTCTCTTTCTATTGATTTCAGAATATAATACAAATGCCTTTGTTTACAGAGTATATAGAAGAAAAGTTAACACCAACTGTTTTCCTTAAGAAATGGATCTGTTGCCAAGTGTCCTTTCCAGATTGTTGCTGGAATAGTCTTCACTGTCATGCCGTATGCTTCTAGAATGTTCAGAGTCCGTTGTGGTCCTGCTGTGCATTTCCACTCTGCTGCTTTGCTTCTCTGGTATGGCAGAATTCTTCAATGGTGCATCTTTATCCTTAACACAATTTGACTAAGCAGACGGATGGTAAAACCATCTCATTTCACTATTCAAATCGTACCTAAACGTAATCTGGCTAGCTGCCAATTAAGAAAATGCGTTTGTAGATATCATCGTGATAACGTTTCCAATCCAAAATCTTTTTCTTTACCAGCCGCCAATCAGGAAAATGCATTTGTGGATATCATCGTGATAACGTTTCCAATCCAAAATCTTTTTCTTTGAAAAAGAATGGATATGTTATTAAAAAATTAATTAATTTTTTTTCTGTAAATTTTATATTTAATTACTTTTTCAAATAGAGTGAATGATGCTACGTTAAACTATATGTATAATTTCTCCTGTTTTCAGTGAATGCTTGGCATAAAGTCAATACCATCATAAAGAAAAAGAATGGATATGTTACTAAAAAATTAATTTTTTTTCTGTAAATTTTATATTTAATTACTTTTTTAAATAGAGTGAATGATGCTACGTTAAACTATATGTATAATTTCTCCTGTTTTCAGTGAATGCTTGGCATAAAGTCAATACCATCATTTATGGCTTTATATTCTTTTACAGCTACTATAGCTCTGGTAGCAATACCCAAGTGTCTATGAAAAAAATCTTCTCGATCAGGTCATACCTAAGCAGGCAGAGTTCATCTTTGATGATTTGCTTTATTTCTTTCTTTATAAAGTGATTATTATTATTATTATTTGATAAGTAAAAGATAAATATTATTGATTAGAAGAAACATGCATGGCCGTGTATATAGGAAGTATACATCAAGTTCCTAAATACATTCTATGAGCGAGGAATTAAAGATAATATATTATGGACATTGTCCCCATTTAGTACAATAGCAGAGAACCAAAGCAATAAAGTTTGAAAAAAAAAAGTTCTTTAGTTATTCTATAGTGCGTTCCATGTCTTCGAAGCAGCATGCATTTCTTTCCATCCAGATACACCACATGATATATAGTAGAATTATCTTCCATACTGTTGCCACTTGCGGACAACCTTGTATCTTCCTCCAACACCCTAGAAGGTTCACTACCCTCAAAGGCATTACCCAAGCAATGTTGACCCTTTAGAAGATCTCATCCCATATCTCCCTTGTAATCTCACAATGTAATAGAAGGTGATCCACATATTCTCCATTCTTTTTGCACATATAGCACCAATCTATCACTACACACCCCCTCTCTCTCAAATTATCTGTGGTCAAGATCTTCTCAAGTGCTACGTTCCAGACGAAGAAGGCTACTTTGGAGGGTACACGCGACTGCCAAATTTTCCTCCAAGGGAACGGAGGATGGTTTTGTGCGGTCAAACTTTTGTAGTACGCCTTTACCGTAAATTTCTTCTGATTCTTAGACCTCCACTTCACCCGGTCACACTATGCCATAGGAGTCCCCATGGAGTATAGAAGGCTGAAAAGATCTGAAACAGAAGCTAATTCCCAATCATGAAAGTCCCTGTTGAAGAGAACATCCCACTGAAAAGTGCCATTATAGAGGTACCGCATTTCCGCAACCGAAGCCTCTCTATTAGCAGCAATACGATAAAGGTTCGGAAAAACTTTTTCCAAAGCATGCTCTCCACACCACACATTCCGCCAAAAACTAATTCTATTGCCTTCTCCCACAATGAATTAAATATGTTTCTCGAAGCAAGACCACCCTCTCCTTATAAACCTTCCATAAACCCACACCATACCCCCCCTCTTCTTTCGTTGGAACACCAACCACCCCAAGTATCTCCATAGTGAGCGACAATGATTTCCTTCCACAATGCATCCCCCTCCGATTGGTATCTCCATAACCATTTCCCCAAAAAAGCTTTATTGAAAATTCTCAAGTCACACACTCCCAACCCCCCCAGTACGACTGGAGCACAAACTGTCTTCCATCTAACCAGATGGAATTTCTTCTCCTCCCCCATGCCCCCCATAGGAATGCCCTAAATAGTTTCTCGATTTTGATACCCACCCCTACTGGCAAAGGGAATAGAGATAGAAAATACGTAGGAAGCTTCGTAAGGGTGCTCTTAATAAGAGTGAGTCGGCCCCCTTTCGATAAGTACATCCGTTTCCAGCCAGCCAGTCTTTTCTCTATCTTCTCCACTACCCCATCCCAAATCGTTCTAGCCTTAAAAGTAGCTCCTAGAGGAAGGCCTAGGTATTTCAAAGGCAACGAAGATACCTGGCAGTCCAAAAAACTTGTTAAGCTGCGTATATTTGAGACCGCACCTACCGGGACCATCTCGGACTTGCCAAGATTCACCTTAAGACCCGACACTGCTTTAAAGCAGAGTAACAATGCCCGTATAGTTTGGATCTGGTTCCTATTTGCTTCACAAAAGAGTAGGGTATCGTCTGCAAATAATAAATGAGAAATCATAACCGTGCCGTTACCCACCTTGAAGCCAGACAAGAAAGCTCCGCTAACAGCTGCCTGAACCATTTGGCTAAGAGCCTCCATAACTATAACAAACAAGAGGGGAGATAAAGGGTCTCCTTGCCTCAAACCACGAGAGCTATCGAAGAAACCAGCCGGTGTACCATTTACTAAAACTGAAAACCGAGCTGTTGAAATGCAGTGATGCATCCAAGCAATCCATCTATCACCAAAACCACTCCTCCTAAGCATATACAGAAGGAACTCCCAATTCACATGATCATAAGCCTTCTCCATGTCAAGCTTGCATAAAATACCTAGTTCACCCTCCCTCAGTCTATGATCCAAGCACTCATTTGCAATGAGTATTGAGTCAAGAATTTGTCTTCCTAGAATAAAAGCGTTTTGAGGCTTGGATAGAATCTGTTTCAGCGTCGGCCTTAAACGGTTGGCAAGGACCTTCGAGATAATCTTATATACACCACTAATCAAGCTTATAGGGCGGAAATCCTCAATAACCGAGGCCCCATGTCTCTTAGGTACGAGAGCAATGAATGTCGCATTAAGAGATTTTTCAAACTTTTGAAAAGAATGAAATTCATTGAAGACTTGCAGCACATCACCTTTAACTATGTCCCAACAAGTTTGAAAGAATCCCATTGAGAACCCATCCGGCCCCGGCGCTTTGTCCTTGGCCATACCAGAGATGACCTTGTAATTCTCATCTTCCTCAAACGGTCTCTCCAAACCAATCACGCTCTGAGGATCGATTGTTTTAAAGGACAGGGAATCCAGCTTTGGCCTCCAACCAGCCGATTCTAAAAGAAGGCACTCATAATAATTCCCAATATGGTTTTCTAAATCAGAAGCAAAATATATCACCTGGTTATCTGAGTGTAAAGACTCAATGGCGTTACTGCGCCGGTGTGAATTGGCCACTTTGTGGAAGTATTTCATGCACTTGTCACCTTCTTTCAGCCAAAGAGCTCTAGATTTCTGTCGCCAGGAAATCTCCTCTAACAACAATACCCTCTCCAGATTTGCTAATACCGTGCCCTTTCTCATAAGCACCTCCTCTGAGGTCTCTCCCAATATCTCCCTCCTCTCTAGTTCCTGCAATTCCTCCAGGATAGTAGACTCCTGATTGTCAATGTGGCCAAATACTTCCAAGTTCCATTTCTTTAGATCTTGTTTCAAAGCCTTCAATTTACTTGCAAGAATAAAGCTTGGGGTGCCAGTGAACTGATACGAGGCCCACCAAGTATGGATCATCTTTACAAACCCCTCCGCTGCAAGCCACATATTTTCAAACTTGAAGTACCGACGCTCACTATGAATACCCCCACAATCTAATAGAATAGGAAAGTGGTCTAAACTTATTCTGGCTAGCCGTTTCTGACAAACCTCCGGATAGTGTGCTTCCCACGCAGGAGACACAAGGAATCTATCCAATTTCGACCAAACCCAACCGTTTGACCAAGTGAATTCGCCCCCTGTAAGGGGAAGATCCATGAGATCCAGCTCAAAGATGAACTCGGAGAACTCCTCCATGGCTGCAGAATTCCGATATTGCCTTGATCTCTCACTAGGGAAACGAGTAATGTTGAAATCCCCTCCCATGCACCACGGTACATCCCACAAAGAGTGCAGACCCGCCAACTCTTCCCAAAGCCTCCTTCTTTCTCTGTCCACATTCGGCCCATAAGATCCTGCAAAAGCCCATACCCATCCGTCAACCACATTTTTGAATCGTGTCGCCACCGAGAACTCCCCGATACACTCCTCAATCGTCTCAACCACTCTTCTATCCCACATTAATAATACTCCACCTGAAGCTCCCAATGAGGCCAGATATGCCCATCCCACATACGAGCACCCCCAAAACTCTGCACAATTTTTCTATCAATAAAACTAAGTTTAGTTTCTTGAAAACATACCACATCCCCCTTCCACAGCCACAACAAAGATTTGATATGAAGGCGTTTATTGCAGTCGTTAAGCCCCTGCACGTTCCAAGAAATTATCTTAGGCCGCATGTAAATTGAGATTGCACCTCCCTTTCACTCTATCCCTACTACCGCTTCCCTCCTTTGCATTATAATTAATGGAACAAGTTAGCCTTTTAAGCTCCATGTTCTGCTTAGTCTCTGACTTTGATCGCCTCTCTTCAATTGCCATAAGGAGAGCCATAAATTTATCTTCATCTCCTTCATACATAATCCCAATGACAGCTTGTATCTCTTCCACCTTTTTAAAAACTCAGTTAGAAGGGCATTTATCAAAAGTAAAACTAGGTGGGATTGTGCATAAGGGAGTTAACACGGCCCCCTCCTTATCAGAGTAGTCTTTATCAACTAATGTCAATGGAAGGGGCACTGATTCTGAAACTGCATCACAGGTTCTAATAAGCCCATCCCTGGCTTCCTCAACAACGTCAGAAGACTTCACTACATCAAGAGAATGGCTTTCCTCCAACATAAAACCATCGTGCCCCTCTATATCTTGAGAAAACGCATCTGTCGGAGGCCCCGAGAGCCACGGTCCACTTACGAAATCTCCGGCCGGCGTGAAAGGGGCGGCGAGACCTCCCTCCATCTCGGTCGACCTCTTCTGTGCACTTTCCAGCGCCGGACTGGCCACCCAAGGTTCAGTCACTGGCCTCTCATCCCTTTGCACAATGACAGATCTATCTTTTGAACTTGCCAGCGCATCCTCCAGCACGTCTGACCTTTCCAGCGAGCCTTCCAACCCCTCTAGCCTCGTCGGCGAAACCCCTACCTCCGGCGTTGACCCCTGACCCATGCAGGTTGTCGAAGAACACACGGGACTGATCTGGGCTTGAGTTCGTATCGGCTGGAACCTGAAGGAAGATTGAGAGGGCTGGGCCTGGGCCTGGGCCTATGCCGAGTGATGAGTTTGAGCCTGCATAGGCATATTCAAAGGAAATGGGCCTGGATCTATATTAGGTCCTTCCTTAGGCCCTTCTGACCCAGCTATCACCAGACCCTTTCCCTTTGAGTTACGCCCAATATCTACTGGGTCTTCAGAAACCAAATAAGAATCTTGTTCATGATCCAACTCGGCAAGGGTGCTCATCTCCTCAATGCAGCATTTCAGTTCTCCCAAATTACACTGCAAAGTCTCCATCTGTTTCTTCATTTCAGCAAGTGCATGCAGCACGTTTGCCATATTAAGCCTCGACACCCTCCTGTCAAACTTCCCACCAGTCTGAGCTATCACCGTAGGGGATGGCTCACCTGACCTCTCTACATGTTTTGGGGCTCGAGACAACACTTCCCTGTATAAAGGAGAGGGACCCTGCGACGGAAGTAAGGCCTGGGACGATGAAGGCCACCACTGTGATTTTCCTCTGTTTTTCATTTCCACAACAAAGGATGCTGTAGCCATTTCCCTCAGTAAATCCCCAAGGTTCCTCCACCCTACCCCCCTTCTCCCTTTTGGTATCACTAGCATACCACTTCTCTTCCCTTGACCGAATTCTGATAAGGATAAGAACCTCCCATGAGAGTTACGCTACCGCTATAAGACCAAAACCTGTGAACCACTGCGTCTTGATCTAATGAACTCAGAAGAGCCCCCATAGCCTAAAACTTCCTGCACTGAGGCAACTAACCAACCCATGGAAGCTTGGGCTATGAAGATGTGCTTCACTGTACGACAACTACTCTCCATGCATCTCCACCATTTTTCATTGAGTTTTTCAAACTCAAAACACTTCTGTTCAACCACAACATTTCTCAAAATCCCCATCTCTATAAAGTGATTATAGAGATGTTTGGATTAAAAAATAATCTCATTTCATTTTATATAATCATTATAATTTTTTTAAACTTTTAAAAAAATATAATAAACATTCAACTTTTTAAAAGTTTTAAAATAAAAATAATATTAAAAAATAATATTATAATAATATTTTATTCAACTTTCATCTCACTCCATCTCAATTCAACTCGCTATTCATTCGTCCCCTAAACCATGTGAATGATTTTCAATCCACAGATAGTTATCAATAAAGGTTTATTTTGTTTTATATAGGTGATTTGGAGACTCATATGTCTTATGTAGTATTGCCGTATGTTTGACAAACTGCTAATAAATGTCAGGCTAATTGAGAGGTGTCTTTGGTTTCTTCGATAACAGTTACCACTCCATCATCAATCTTAAAATTTCTACACCAATATTTTCTTCATCATAAGCTTTCATTTTGTCAACCAATCTCAAGACAAGATTATTTTTACATAACCTTTCATATTTTCCTGTTCTTTCATTCTTATATTATCAAAACCTCTTCTAGAAGTATCTCCTTGGAATTCTACTTTTAAGTATATTACAGGTTTCTTTAGATTTTCTTGTTCCTAATTTTCCAGAGATGATAAATTCTAACACACTTGCAATCATTCCAAAAGCACTCAGATTTTTGTTTGCGTTCACCTTCAATTCTCTGTTTGTGTTTGATATTTTGACTAGAAAAATAATATTCTTCATTCTTAATTTTGTCATTCACAACCACACTGTTTATATAGTGTATTATAGGTGGTTTTATATGTAAACTAGTTAAAGCGTGCCACCTTAGCAAGCGTGACTGAGGATGACAAAAATCAATGATGAAAAGTAGCATTGCTCGACTGACTATGATATCCTATATTGTGAAGAAGTTGTGTTATGTTTTATTACACTGGGTGAGTGGATTGAATATGATGCATAGGTGCCAGGTCTCATGTTAGTTGCATGCTAGGCAAGATTTGTCCTTTTTTAGGTGGTGTTACCGATTCTATCATGTGTCATAGATATAAGGAAACACACAATGTCTTTGCTTTGATGCCTATTACCTAGCAAGCATAACACAAAAACAAGAGAGAAAACTACAGCAGAACGGGTCTAAAAACGGAGGAAAAACTAGGGATGTAAAGACAGTTGCTGTCAAATTTTATTTTTCCTTCTACTCTTCCAGCCATCTACGCAATTTTCTGTTCTTCACTTAGAAAAATTTCAGACCATACATATGGGTTGATTCTAAGCCATTCATCTCACTTTAGTAAAACAAAACTCAAAACTAAACCAAAGCTAATATTAGTAACAGTGCTGTGCAATCACATTAACCATAACAAGTTTAATTTGTGAAAAATTTAAATAATGACATAATTTATGGTACAAAGAGGTAAATCATATCATACATCCCAACTGTGTAATTTCCCAAGACAAGTTTACTTGGTATCAACCAAGTGCGAGTGAGGAAGTGCAGAAGATGAAGAAGAAGCTGCAGAAGATGTAACCTGTGAGGAACTGGTGGAACCGGAATGGCTTGCAGATTGAGAGTGCTTATTTTCTGAAGTGGAAGCTGAAGATGCAGATGCACGAACTTGGAGGGGAAGGTAGGTTAGTAGGGGCCTCTCTGGTGCCAGAACGGGCAATGAACCTTCATAAGTAAGCACGTGAACGACTTTCCTAATTGAAGGCCTGAGATTGTAGTCTGGGTGAGCACACCAAAGTCCAGCAATCATCAGCCGTTCCAATTGCTGCTCATCGAAGTCCCCACACAATCTGGGATCGGCTGCATCAACAAGCTTTCCCATTCCATAAAGCTGCCAAACCCACTCTACCAGACTCACTTCATCTTGCCTCCTCTGGGTTTCAACGGGTTTCCTTCCACAGGCTATCTCCAAAAGCACAATCCCGAAACTATATATATCTGATTCCTTGCTAGCCCTGCCTGATATAATACATTCAGGGGCCATGTAGCCCATGGTCCCGGCCACAGCTGTGGTTTGGGATCCTTTTCCATGATCCACCATCCTAGCCAAGCCGAAATCCCCAAGCTTTGCATTGAAACTTGAATCCAACATGACGTTACTCGACTTTATATCCCTATGCAACACACATTGCTCCCATTCTTCATGCAAGTATAGCAATGCGAATGCCAAGCCTTGGGCAATATTGTACCTCATCACCCATGTTAGCAAGCTTTCACCTTTGAAAAGATGCAAATCTAAGCTGCCATTGGGCATGAACTCATAAACTAGCAGGAGATCTTTTTTCTCGTGGCACCAACCAATGAGTTGCACTAAATTCCTGTGCCTGAGTTGACTAATACTCTTCACCTCAGATGCATACTCCTTTATCCCTTGTTTAGATTCCCTTGATACCCTCTTAACAGCAACGTAGGAATTCAGCTCGTTTATAAATCCTTTGTAAACCCCTCCGAACCCTCCTTCTCCAAGCTTGTTTTCTCCTGCAAAATTATTCGTCGCAGAAACCAATTCCTCGTAGGAAAACTGCTTTGGCCCTGTACCTCGTTCAAACTCCTCGTTCATGGAAAGAACAAAGCTTAAATCCTCTCCCTCTCCCCCTTTGGTCCGCCTCTTTCTATACACAAGCCAAACCAACCCCATACCACTGATTAAAATGCATCCACCCACGCTCAAGCCCAGCACCAATTTTCTCTTGCTTCCATCTCCATTCTTCTTTGGTACAGCCGAAGTCTGTATCAGAAAAGGTGATGTGGAGTTAAAAGACCAAGAGCAAAGAGTATGCAACTCGGAAATCAATCCCGTCGATGACGAGAAGCCAAATTCAGCCCGTTTCGGCAGGTAATCTGTCAAGTTGACTATATAAGAAAGGTGTTGTTGAATTGGGGTGACACCATTACTGAACCCAGTGAAGGTGACACTGAGATTTTGCGTGGTGGAATCGTAACTAATACTAGCACTATATGTTCGGTTTTCGGTAATAACACTATCCCATGGTGCATAGGTCTGAGATCTCATATCGTTGATAATGATACCAACGTGTTCTTTGACAGGCTCGGGCGGGTCCCAATCATTCCGAAACGTATCAAACTCCACTGCAACGAATTTATTTGTATCAAAGAAACTCGAGTCTCTCAACTGGTCGCGGCTTAGAAGGCCAATGCCAGAGCCATCTGTTGGTTTAGGATCAGGGAAACCGGGGCTTGTGAGGAAGAATACAAGCCCATCTGAATAGCTGTCTTTACCTTCCGAGTCAATGATAAAGGAGAAGCTGGTATTGAAGTCTGCGAGTTTTCCGGGTTCCTCCCAGATATGCAGCAGTTCTGTATATGTGGCTCGACCCCAGTTGTCCACTGCATTTGGGGTGAGTTCGATGGCTGCTGAACCTAAGAGAGTAGCGTTTCCAGTAAGTCTTATTCTGTTGATAGATTGATTGAAATCCGAGTAGTTGAAGAATAGCTGAGTTGCACAAGGGATTACGAAAAGGAGGAAGATAGTTATAAACATGAAGGGACGAAGTAGCTTTGGAGGATGGAACACCATGGTTGGGAATTGGGACTAGGGACTCATGATTTCGGGAGAGAATTTTGAGTTCTGATTGCAAATTGATATCGAGAATGAATTTTTGGTGTTTTTTTTTTTTGTTTTGTTTTGGGGGGGGGGGGGGCAGCGTGAGCACAAGATCGATACGGGCCCTCGGGGTTGGTGGTGTGTGTGTGGTGATGCAGCTTACACGTTAACGTCACAGACAAATTTATGATATTCTGGAAAATGATATAACAACTACTACATGACTTTTTATCACACTTTTATTATTGTCTTTTTAAAGATTTTTTTAAGGACTTCTATATCTTTTTTAATAGAGTCATTCTACAGAGCAGCCACTGTAGCAACGTACTCAGTGCACTCACTACGTGGTTGTTTCTGTATTTTTTAATTTTTTTTAACATCTAAAACGTGCGTTTTGAGCTGCTTCTATATTTACAAATTGTACACCACGATCAACGCCTCTCGTGCATACAGCATCATAAACAACCTCCATAGAAGTTGGGCATTAGCTTTCAATTTCTTTAGTTCTCTTCCAGTTTAATGTTTGCAGCAACTGTCATGGCAGTTGGGCACTGCCTCGCTTCGGAAACACCATGAAAATAGCCCAGCCCCACGTTCGTTGACCCATACTCCAGTCTCGTCTCCTTTAACTGCGCACCACTATGTCACACAGCCGCCACAACGCTGTCGTACACCTCCGTGACAAGCCATCGAAAAGCCTTGGACGGGGTGCTCTGTTTGCACCACACCGAAACAGAGGAAGCGTTTCCCACTGTGAGCCATGTCTCCAGCCCCTCCACGTCGTCGCCACCTGCATAGAAAGGGTCGTCGGGCACCTAACGCCACCCCAGACCGTCGCACGGTGAGCTTCCTTCCCTCTCACGCCGTGCTCACTCACTCACTCACTCTCTCTCTCTCTCTCTCTCTCTCTCTCGGTGCTCTGTTTTCTCTCCCATCACTTTCTCTCTCTGTATCTCAACCTCACCATTCCTTTGCACCGCCAACTATCGAAGAAGACGAATGGGACTGAGGGTTTCGCTTCGGTGGTTTGAATGTTCCCGAGGGCTTTGAGGCTCGGGGGGATGCCTTCGGTGGGGTGGGATGGGTCTCGGGAGGGAGAGAACAGGGGTGGATTTGAGAGAAGGTGCAGAGCTCGAGGGGGAATTTCTGAACGAGGGGAATGAGGGCTGAGACGAAAAGGGGGGATGCCTTCGGCGGGGTGGGATGGTCTCGGGAGGGAGAGAAGAGAACAGGGATGGGTTTGAGACAAGGTATAGAGCTCGGGGGGAAATTTTTGAACGACGGCAATGAGCACTGAGACGGAACGGGAGCAAACCGGTTCATTGATGTTAATGAACCCGGTCTACATGTCATGTGTGCACTGGATGCAGCCAAATAGTGGCTGCTGAGTAAATTTATTCTTTTTAATAATGACGTGGTTAAATGCCTCCACAACTGGTATTGTTGTTTTAGAATGATGTGATTTGTAGAAATAATATTACAGTCTTGTAGTATAAAAATGTTTCACAATTCATTTTAAAAAATTAAGTAAATACGAGATTTACATTAAAAAAAATTAATTTTTTAATAATAAATTATTCTTTTAAAAAAAATAATGTTTATGACTATATCTAAATTTATTGAGCTGGAATAGGCATGCTAGTGATACGGGCACAGCATGAGCACAAGATCGATACGGTTGCCGTCAATAACCCTAGACTCTAGTATATTAGTTCAGCTTGGGAAAACACTGCTGAAATGCACGGCGGCCAAAACTGGAACCCATTTTGACTAGTACGTTGTATCAGAGAATCGAATGACAAGAGATGCAAAGACCCTTTTGGGTGAACTCCGTAACTACCATTGCTTACAAGTTGCAACAGAAGGTAAATAGCAGAATTGAAGAAGCTAAATAGGCATGCAGAATATGATATCAAAGCTCTAACATGAGGCAGTTGGAACCGCATATGTTGAGATATATCAGAGTGAATATATACAAGTGTGGGTGGAAGGGTGTATAAACATATACAGTTGAAGAACGATACTAAAGATTCTATTATATGTAAAGAAACGTCCAGGATATGAGACCATCAGAAAAAATATATTATATACAAGAGAATCACCAATGTTCCTTGAATGGCCCAACCATCAGTATAGATTTGCTAAGTTTTAAACCTTTTACAACCCATTAAAATTTAATATGAAAATAGAAATTACACTGGCAAGTGCATATAGAAAGAACAATCAAACACGGACAAACTGAAGGCTTCAGTTAAGAAGTTTGAAGAAGAAAAAAGCACCAAATCAGGTATTGATAACAGAATCTTTTGGAGTGTCCTCTTTTGCTTTCTTGTACCGAGCAAGGTGCTTCTGATACTCTTCTAGCTCTTCTTCCAATTTCTCAATGAACTGACTTGTATGCTCAAGTGACTGCTCATACTTGTACTTTTCCAAGGCCTACAATTTTTGACATGGAAGAGAAATTATTATAGTTGGGGTTAATTTATGTGGTATAATCAAAGGCATCACTCCACACAAATTTGCCCTCCTTAATGATGGATGTCATGATACAAGGCGGAACAATTTTTAAGGTAAATACAATGTCAAGTACTTCAAATTAAGTTTTTGCTACATAAAAAACAAACAAATAATGAACATATTTCCAGAATCTGCCTGTACAAAGAACCATTTTTCAATTGCTTCCTGTGACTAAGGGCAATATAAGCTATCGCAAAATAACATTGACAAGCATGACTGTCAATGAACTGCTTGCATATCTCATGAATCTAATTGAGACTAAGGTGGGATAAAAATTCAGATGAGATGTATGATATGTGGTTAAGCAAGGAACAAGGTAATGGCAGAGCCGAAAACCCTAAACAACCAACCAAAATCACAAGAAACAACATCCTACCTATCCACTCATTCCCTCCATCTCAAATGACACCATAGAAAACTAGGGGAAAAAGTCCAAAAAAGAAAAAGAGAAAATTGATGAGTATATAGGCAGATATAGCTAGGCAATCCCATAACCCTCAACTTCAAAGGCACTAAGAGAAACATTGTTAATATACCGATCCCAGACCATGCATGTATTGAAACAAGCCCCTTGTACTTGGGCTACGCCTACTTTTCTCATTAATAAAATTCTTCTATACTGATAAAAAAAAGAGAAAAAAGAAAAACAAAAGAAAAAATGTATGTATTGAAACAAGCAAGACAACAAGCTCACTATGACTTGATTTCCAGACAAGATGATCAAATTTTTAGAAAATTATCTTTCTCCTATTGGTCAATAGATTCACTGAATGGTCAGCAAAGGGAATGCTGAAATTACCTTGTCTTTAGACAATGTATCTGGAGGTGACATTACTTTTGGCTGCACATAATTCTTTCCCCGGTAGAAAAGTATAACGTTGTTAGCTTTTATGTCAATCACAATTCCTTTGCTCAGTCTAGCAAGCTCTTCAGCATATACGTGAACCTGTCCGGGTTTGCATGGCTTGCATATTACCTTTACAGTCTCGTGCTTCTTCCAATGAAGATGCATGTTTAGAACAACCCCTCCAAAAACGCCACGTCTTCCAACTGGGACATAGTTCTTTTTTTTCTCACCAGTTCGCTTAAAGTAATGCCTTTCTTCTTCAGTTAGGATTTCAGGATCATATGTTTCAGCAGGTGCTTTGGGAACTTCAAATTTCCTCAACATCTCAATCAACCATGCTTCCTTTCGTTTGGCCTGAATAGAACTCATAAATTATATATAGTCATGAAAAAGACCTTATGTATAACTTGAAGCACTAAAATTTATCAAGATATTCTTTTTTTGATAAGTAACATTTATCAAGATATTCTAGACCACTGTAAACAAAAAAGATAAATTAAAATTGCAATCAAAAGTTAAGATTAGGAAAAGGTATTATGCATTGCAGTGCAATCTACATTTTAACCCTTAAAATAAAATATAGTACGAAACACCTACATGTGCATAACAAAATGCACCTTTCATGCAGTGGATATCAGTCATGACAGAAATATCGTGAAAATCAGAGAGGCGTTTACAGTGAGTTTTGAAATGCAGTAAGCTTATTTTTATCCCCGCAATCCCAACTTTATTCATCAAAAAAAAGTAAGACCAAAAAGAAAAAAAAAAGTATAAAGGAAAAGCTTTTGTTAATGCATTATATCTGTATCAGATAAAATTTCACTAGGCTTTAATCCCTGTATCATGTTCAAGAAAATTACAAATGAAAAATATTGAAGCGTCTATAAAAACAGAAGCACTAAATTTAAACGTTGATAACAATATTCAACAAACTTACACAACATAGAGGAGTATACATCTTGAAGGAATGGTTTAAACTATGTATTGCGAAATCTAGACAAATAAATTTCAAAGTGTCCAACCTTTTCAAGTTTATATCTAATCCTAACTTCTGGATTTGGAGAAGTCATCTTCTTTTTGGCCTTCAGGCGATAGAATCTGAGTTCATTCAGTTTGGCCCTTTTAGAAATTTTGACCCGTTTGTTCTTCTTCTTTCCTTCTGTTCGGGAAAAGGCATTATCACCGGGCTTACCAATTGAAAACCGGACAACATCATTTTCTGTCTTCAGCTCAACTGATGCATTACTCATGTACCTCGCATGTATCCAAATTCCAAGAGTATGGAAACCAAACACATTTAATCTATGTTCTAATGAAAATCTGGATGGAGACAATATGCATGGTGCTTCTAGAAGAGGCTCCACTGCATTGCAGCTTCTCTGGCCCGCACACAAACTGTAAGAAAGGGACTGGGTAAATGAAGTTGCTGCAGGCAATGCTGAGAGACTTGGGATATTTTTCAGGAGACGACAGAAACAATGTAGAGATTCCCTGCATGGTGAACAGAACTAATCTATTACCAAACGCTTTAAAAATAGATACGTCGCAAGAAATTTTCAAGTCATTCCCTTCAGATGAAACTAAAAGTCTTATCTCATAAAAAACCACCCAGAACTAGCAAAGAGCATCTATATTCAATAAACTGACTCATATCTTATAAAGCCACCCAGAAGTAGCACAGAACATCTGGATTCAAAAACATCAAAAATATGTCCTGGCTATTTTATTAACCCTCTGTTTGATTTCTTAGAAAATCCAGGGAAAAAAAGGACTGGGGGGGAATGGTATCTTAACTCTAAACTGATCAAAATGCGAAGATTTCATAAGAATCAAAATCAGAATTTTGCTTATTTTATTACAATTTCTCAGCAACCAAATATATAGTTATCATGAATAAAACCAAAATAAATCGTGTAAATACAAACGGAGAAAGCAAACAGAAAAGGATTAAGGGTTTTAAAAAAAACAACCACCTTCTGTGAATAATGCCTCTTGCGATTGAAGCTAAAGGGAACATCATCGCCAGAATTCGACATCAAAAGAAAAGATAGCAACCGAAACAACGTGGTCTGAGAGCTTGAAGCTCGCAAGTCACGAATCGATTAGCGGCAACTTTGGTTAGGGTTTGTTCGCTTTCTGCTTCTCTTCTCTTCCGTTTGAGCGGGCGAGGGATTTCATCGTCCATTTTTATAACTTTTTCCTTTCTTTTCAAATGAGCCCGTCTATTGCGGCATTGCCGGTTAAAACGGAGATTTACGACTGCCGTTTAGCAAGTACACCCAAAGGTATGGTAGAATATCTGCGTGTGCTGCAAAATAAGATACACCGTACGAAAATATATTAAATTAATTTGTTTTTTTTTTAAAAAAAAAAATCCTGCCGTGTCGTAGCATTGATATTAGATTAGTAATCTCAAAAATTAAAATTTGGCTAAATGTCACTTTCTAACTTTTAGCTCATCGCTTCAAATTTAAACTCTATATTAGATTAGCTATTACACTTTATATAATAATAAAATATTATTTTAATTTTTTAAAAATATTTTTTTATTTTTATTTTCATAATCTCTAATAACCTCCGACGATGATATTCATTTTCATTTTGACAATCCAACAATCTATAAAATTAGCATCTCCAATTAAGCAGCAAATTGTGTTACTTTCATTTTCATTACAGAATCACCAAAAGCAATATGAGATGACCCATTCCCCATATTTGCAGAAGGCTTGATATTATATAAACAGGGGATAGATGTGAAAAAAGAGTTGCATAGCAATTCAACCCAAAATAGGAGATTTCAAACTATGGCCCATGCTCCGAGCAAGATATGGCTTCTTCATAAAGACAGCTCATTCACAATATTCCAGCATATGCAGTCCCATATGCAGTCACCACATGATCACAAAATATAACAATTGAATATAGATGAGTAACAAAACAAAATCAGGAATTTCACCAACATATAACAGCCCAAAATGAATAACAGATTCCAACATATGCAGTCCTAAGTGCATGGGTAATACAATAAAACAAGAAACAACTTAGAAAATGAGGACAATACTGCCCATTGGCATCTTAAAGCAAAGAGTTGATTCGCCATGTAAAAAAAGGAGCACGAAGCCATCTCAAAATGGCATGCAGAAATTTTTCAAGATTACAGTCTTTAAGACTAACGATTTAGTTACACTTCAAAAAAGTACTTAAAATAAAGATGAATGCAAAAACTATATGACTATAACTAGGACCAGAAGCTTGATTGGTGCAACCTGTTTGCTCTTGGGGTTGCTCCCGAGACAAAACGCCTTTGTAGAGATGTCTGGGTTGGCTATGCAAGCCAAGAGGATGAAGTGATGAACTACAGCCCACCATGTTCAAGAATTGACCTTGTGTTGGGTTTAAAAGCCCACATTCAGAAACTGAAATATTTGGAGCAAACAAAGTAAAACAGTGCTGCAGCAAGGAAAGGGCAACTCAGTAGGACTGTGCCAAACTTATAAAAGAACTTGTATATAATTTATCTTACTGTTTACAATGAGGCTTGCCTCTTTTTATACACAAGTTCTAGCAGAGGGAATATTCTAAGTAATGGTAATATTACAGCTAGCAGAATTTGTACAAATAGTGGGCATGCATTGTACGTGCTACAAGGGATGATTTGTTGCAGGCAGCTTAGTGGATACAGCTAGTGGAGCAGCATTGTAAACGCAAGCCTTGCCGTTGTATATTGCAGGTGCTGTACGTAATGCATGTGCATGCGTATTCGTTGCTTTAATAGACCCCCTCAAGTCAAGCGGGAGATTTTTCAAGCGCAGACTTGAACACAGATGGTGAAAACGTGAAGCAGGAAGTGGTTTTGTAAGCACATCGGCTAACTGATCTTTGCCCGAGATGAACGACACAATGAGAGACTTATTTAAGACCCGATCTCTGACAAAATGGAAGTCAATTTCCACATGCTTAGTTCTAGCATGGAACACTGGGTTGGATGAGAGATATGTTGCGCCTAAGTTATCGCAATAGAGAGTAGGAGTAGTGTTGAGAGTTAGGCCAAGGTCTCAGTACAGATGCTGTAGCCATATGAGCTCGGCAGTGGCATTTGCAATGGCTTTAAACTCAGCTTCGGTGGATGATCTTGCGATTGTTGGCTGCTTCTTGGAGGACCAAGAGATGAGGTTTGGTCTAGAATAAATGAGGTATGCACTGGTAGAGCGTCTGTCATCTACACATCCAGCCCAATCAGCATCTGTGAATGCACTTAGGTTCATTGTTGCTGATTTAGAGAAGAGTAAACCAGTGTGAGGAGTATGCTTGAGATATCTCAAAATTCTTTTCACAGCTTTCCAGTGGGCTATTCTTGGTGTATGCATGTACTGGCATACTTTGCTTTAGCAAAGGCAAGATCGGGTCGAGTGAATGAGAGATACTGTAATGAGCCGACAATACTTCTATAAAGAGATGGGTCATCAAATAAGTTCCCTTCATGCATACTCAATTTTTCGGATGCTGCCATAGGGGTCTTTATTGGCTTTGCTGATTCCATGTTGGTTCTTTTGAATAAATCTGCAACATATTTGGCTTGAGAGAGCAGTAGACCATCACATGTGTAAGTAGCTTCGATCCCTAGGAAAAAGTTGAGTCTACCGAGATCAGTGATTGGAAACTCAAGTCACAAGGTTTGTACAAGGTCAGTGATAAGTTTCATGTCAGATCCTGTGATGAGTAAATCATCAACATACACAAGAACGTAAATTGTCGTATGGCTGGAAATGCGAATGAATAAAGAGGAATCAGTAGAGGAGATGGTGAAGCCAAGATCCACTAATTTTTTACTGAGCCGAGAATACCAAGCACGTGGAGACTATTTCAAGCCATAGATGGCTTTCTGAAGCTTGCATACATGGTTTGGAAACTGAGGATTAGTAAATCCGGGAGGCTGTGCCATGAAGACAGTTTCAGATAATGGTCCGTGAAGAAACGCATTTTGAACTTCATATTGATGGATGGGCCACTCATTTGACACTGCAGTAGCAAGGACTAGGCGAATGGTTGTGGCTTTGACGACTGGGCTAAAAGTCTCGTCATAGTCGATGCCCGATTGTTGCAAAAAGCCCTTAGCAACTAATCGTGCTTTTCGTCGTTCGATTTTTCCATCAGCAAACTTCTTAGTGTGAAAAACCCATTTGCATGAAATTATGTTGGTAGCTTGAGCTGATGGAACTAGAGACCACGTGGAATTAGCAATGAGTGCATTAAATTCTTGTGACATTATAGTCCGCCATGCAGCATACATGTGGGCGATGGAGAGGCAAGAGGGATTTTCAGGAATTTCAATGGTAGTAGTGAGGTGGGCTCGAGGTGGTGGCCAAGAGATTGTACCATCAGTGAACTATCTGGGACGACTTGAACCAGTCTATGAGCATGTCATCATCGGCCTTGAATGCTGCAGAATAGGAGGTGATGAAGGTAATACGGGAGGAGATGAGCTAGAGGAACGTAAGGAGGATGGAATGGGACCAAGAATTGATGAAGATGGAATGGGAGCAGGAACTGGTGGCCTAGGGTGATTCATATCAAAAGAAAGTATAGGAAGTTGAACATGGGTTGGTTCAGTGCTGGAAATTGGCTTAGATAGGTGTGCAAAGGGAAAATGTGATTTGTTGAACCTGATGTCTTTAGAGATGTAAACTCGTTGGGTTGATATGTGGTAACAAATCGATCCATGATGAGATGGACTTTGGCCTAAGTAAACGCATTCTATTGCTTGATAATTAAATTTGCGTGGACTGAAGGATTGGGTAAGGGGCCAACAGGCAGAGCCGAAAACATGGATGAATTTTAAATTGGGTTCAATTTTGTGAAGTGTGTAGAAGGGAGAGACATGTGCAAGTGATGTAGAGGGAAGGAGATTTATAAGTTTTACTGCATGTTGAAATGCATAAGGCCAAAATCGGAGAGGAACTGAGGCATGAGCTAACAAAGCTAAGCCAGAGTCCACTATATGGCGATGCTTCCTTTCAATGACACCGTTTTGAGTGTGAGCATGCGGACAGGTTATTCTATGGTGAATTCCTGAGGTGGAGAGAAGGTTAGAGAAGGACCTGAATTTCCCTCCCTAGTCGGTTTGCAGCTGTTTTAGTTTTGTGTTAAATTGTAATTCAATGTAGGCCTTAAATTTGATAAAGGTGGAAAGTGCATCAGATTTATTTTGCAAAGGAAACAACCAAGTGTATCTAGAAAAGTCGTTGACAAATGATATGTAATAATGAAAACCTTCATTAGAAACATGAGGAGAAAGACCCCACAAGTCACTAAAAACAAGTTCAAAAGGTTGTTTAGAACGATTGATTCGGGTAGGAGCTGATATGCGATGTTGTTTAGCCATGGCACACGCATTACAAAAGGAAGGTAATGAGAGAGGATCAAACGGGATGCCGTGTTGTTGAAGTGTAGACTGGACGACTTTGAAGGAGGGGTGACCAAGTCTTGAGTGCCATAGGGGAAGGGAGGAGTCATCATGAGCTAAGGTGCTTGAATGAGCTTGAGGTGAGGTCGGTGTGAAGGTGTAGAGGCCGTTACTGGTTCTGCCTTGAAGAAGAAGGCTCCCCGTGTTGCAGTCCTTAACATGAAAATAATCAGAGTAAAATTGAAAGTAAACGTTATTGTCTAGACAAAATTGTCGCACTGAAATGAGGTTTTTGGTAAAGGAAGGTGCACATAACAGCTTGTTTAAAATAAAGGGAGATGATGAGAATGGGAATCGAGCAGAACCAGAGTGGGAAACAGGGACTTGAGAACCATCACCAACACGTAGATGATCATCACCAAAGTGTTCTGCAGCATGCAAGTTTAGATTGGCAAGTTCGCTAGTGACATGGTTGGTAGCTGCTATATCAGGGTACCATGTACAGTCAGTCAACTGATTAGAGGAGTTGTAGTTGGCGAAAGGTGCAGTTGGTGCTGTGTAAGCTTAATTGAATCGGTAGAGGCAAGAAAGTGCTATGTGTCCAACTCTGTTACATATTTGGCAGATGGGACGAGCATCAGTAGAAGAGGATGAAGAAGAGTTGAATGTATTACCTGAATACCCAGAGGAAACACGAGACCGATTTGGAGGATATCTGCCTCCACGCCCGCGAGTGCCATTGTTACGACCACGACCATTGTTGCGACCATGTCCATTGTTGGAAGAACAGGCCGAGAAGTTTGCAGACATTTCCTAGGGAGAAAAGAGAGAGAGATTGGCTGCATGGTGTTGAAGTCTTGCTTCATGAGCAAGGAGATGGCTGAAGAGTTCCTCTGTTGAAATGGGATCTATGCGGGTAGTAACAGAGGAGACTATAGCATCATAGTCTGGACCAAGTCCAGCTAGGAGATAGGGGACAAATTCAGAGGAGGGTAGAGGACGTCCTGATGCTGCCATGGTGTCTGAGAGATTTTTCGCACGACGAAAGTAGACTGAAATGGAATCAGCTCCCTTCTTAAGCGATGCTAGCTGAAACTGTGTTTGAACAACACAGGCTTGAGAGGTGGAAGCATATGATTTTTCAAGAGAGATCCAAACTTCTCGTGCAGAGAGGCAGCCCACTACCTGAGCTATAAGAGATTCAGATAGTGAGGAGATTAATGCAGACATGACCATTTGGTCATGCTGCACCTAGATATCATATTCTGGGTTAGGGGAGTCATCGGGCAGCTTGGGTGAGGGAGCTAGATGAGTGCCATCTACAAACTTGAACAGTCTTTGGCCTTTTAGATATGGAATGATTTGAACCTTCCATAAGAGGTAGTTTTCGGGAGTAAGCTTGACAGCGATAATGTGGGACAGATTTGGTGAAGAAAGGGAAGGAGAAGGAGAAAGGGAAGGAGAATGAGACAGAGGAGGAGGAGGAGGGAGTGGAGGAGTAGGGGGAGTAACATCACTCATGGTGGACGGTTAGTCCTAGTTTAGCTCTGATACCATGCCAAAGTTATAAAAGAAGTTGTATATTTTATCTTACTGTTTACAATGAGGCTTGCCTCTTTTTATACACAAGTTCTAGTAGAGGGAATATTCTAAGTAATGGTAATATTACAGCTAGTAGAATTTGTACAAATAGTGGGCATGCATTGTACGTGCTACAATGGATGATTTGTTGCAGGCAGCTTAGTGGATGCAGCTAGTGGAGCAGCATTGTAAACGCAGGCCTTGCCGTCGTATATTGCAGGTGCTATACGTAATGCATGTGCATGCGTATTCGTTGCTTTAACAAGAGTAGATACTTGGGAGGGAGGGGGTAGGGAGGGAGGGCGTCTTTTGGCTGAGAGTGTTTTCAGAATGGAGAGAGTAAAAAGAAAATCAAGCCATTGCCATTTTTGTTAGGGCTTGAAAAGGGTACAACAATTGAAGGTTCTGCACTTTTGTGTCACATTCATTTCATGATTATAAGCACAATTTAAGGCTCTCTTTCTTTGTTTTTGGTCCTCATCATTGAAGTGTCCACAGATCATCCTCAACTACTTGATATCTGCAGCCAAAAGCACGAAAGTATATATACTTTAAATACGTATACACGCCTTCCAAACTTTGTTTTTCTGCTACCAATAGAAGATTTCAAATGATGAGCCTTTTCACTTGGGATTCCGCAATCAAACACATTCACTATTTTTTATTTTTCTCTTCCCCTAATTCAAATCCATGGTTAACTGTCACGTGTGAAAATTGATCAATTAACTCGTACTGCGTGCATGTAAACTCCCATCACAAAAGCGCAAGGAAAGGTGAAAAAAAAAAGACCAAGGAAAAAGCTGCTACGATTACAAATGAAGCAAAACTTGAAAGTCTTCAAAGGGACCACAGATTCCTAAGAGAAAGCAATGTGAAGGTACTAGTATATTCAAACATGTCTCGTGGATGAATATGCTACCTTTGAACCACAGATTCCTAAGAGAAAGCAATGTGAAAGTACTAGTATATTCAAACATGTCTCGTGGATGAATATGCTACCCAAGAAAATTCAGACACTGAATATGAACGCAGACTTTGATTTGACTTTTGGGTGTATTAATTATTAACTCTCTGACTGTCGAAGACACACAGAGAGCTGGAATATCCCCCACGGTTTTGGTTTCTGCAGGTAACTTAAGAATTTCATCAAGCAATCTCATTTTCTCGCCAATTAGGGTGGATAAATAGGCTTTTGGAAATACAGATCATATTGGAGTTCTTTCTTTCTTTCTTTCTTTATTTTTGTCAGATAATAGTCCAGAAACCTATTGAAGTAAGATTCTTTAAAAAAGAATCAATAAAGCTATGTATGTGTTTAAGAGAAGTTGGGTAATATGTCAAATTTTCAATGGTAAACTTTTGAAGGGACCTCTTTTGTCACCTTGGTGGGCAACACACGTGAGAAACAATTCAAGAAAATAATACAACTTGGGTAATAAATCTAACCTACCCACTATTATCAGCACGATTAATTCTTTGATCTCCTCCAAAAAAAGCAGTGAGAAAGGAAGAAAATTCATCTCCATGCTCTTATGAAGCTTGTATCTGCAGCTTCCGATATATTTTCTCTGCAAAATAATGCACCTTTTATAATAGAAGGATCCTTTAAAGAATTCACTATTAAATTGTCTTATCGTTTGTTTGAATAAGTTGGGTCAATGTTTGAAAATAAAAAAAATAAAAAATTCTAGTTTGTTCGATCATATTTTTTTCTCAGTCAATTTTGTAAGAATGTGAAAGCATTTTCAGCTTTTATTGAACGTAGTTGCTTATTATATGCTGAAAAAGTGGACTACGGCTCTCATTCTAGCCTTAGAAATGTCAGTCCTTGTAACGTGATACCATCGCAAGATTACATTCTTCTGTATTGATTCACCCATCAAGAAACAGTGACTCTCTGTCCCTATCTCTTATCTGCATCGATTTATAAGTTAAAATTGTCAATCATATTTGCTTATCAAAATCTGGCTCATGTTTCAGGATTGGCCCGACAATTCCAATAAAATAAAAATATAACTTATCTGCAAGACTGCATGGCCCATGGCGTTGAACTATAATAGACTACCTACTAACTCTCGGCTAATATGATTTGCATGTTTGATACAGAGTTGTTATCCGACTATCAGATGAAAAGGTGAGAGAGAGATAGACTGTAAACCCCACAATATATATTAAGTATAATTGTTTGAGAAAATTTCTCTAACATTATTAAATCATAGCTCATTGTCATATTAAGAAACTCTAATTATTATATGCCTAAAGGCCAAAACCCTTTAGCCATCACATCATTTTATATGCCCACGGAACCTGTTGTTTTCATGTTTATACGGGACAGTTGGAACCCCAATGCCTTGCTCATGCAGACCGGACATAAATCAAATCTATTAGCCAATCACGTAACCATTTGTGGCACAATAGGCGCATGATTGCTTTGGTTTTCAGTGACATTGTAATAGCGCTCATAAGGAAAACAGAGAGAGGCAACCAGTTTTTGGATCGAAGGAAATCGTGTTTATTGCTGTCCAAGACTAGGAGATGGAGAATTGACAATTGAGTGGGACTGCTTTCTTTCCTGTTTTCCTTTTTGGTGGGTCTTTAAGACATAAGAGTTGGATCCATGATGACCGGAAAAGTTTCACCTTATACCTATTGTTCTATTGCCACTGGACATTGAAATCGGAAACTATTTTGTTTATGCATCTAATCATATGATGTTTTGGCGTGGTTTATTGGGTATGTCATGTTTGTGTGAAGACAATAGAAAGAGAACATAAGCATATTGTTTTCATTGAGCTGCATATTAAGTAGCACTACCCTCATATAAATCTTATCTTAAAAAATAAGGATTTGGTAAATTACACCCATTGTGGTCTAATTCTTTAGTTGATCTTAGCCGTTAAGGCAGGCAGATGGTTAAAAAAAGTACCTCTTATCAATTAAAATTATTATGGTTTGAATTTTTGAACGCGAAAGCCAAATTCTATTGATAAATGACATTGAAAGGTCATCCAAGCCTTCTGAGGTCACCTTCCTCAATCATAGAGGCCCCATCTCAGCCCTGCTCTTTTGGAACACCCAAGGCCTGCAATCAACATCTACAAGAGGAGCCACGGAGCCACCCCTCCCTCCTCCTCCCTTCCCTTTCTCTCGATTTATCCCCAATAAGCAGACATGGCGGAGAACAAGCCTGCAGAGATCACAGACTTACAAATCATGATCTCAAACAAGGATGATAGCAAGAAGCAGTTAGCTCCCAAGAGAAGCTCCACCAAGGACAGACATAAAAAAGTGGATGGTCGAGGGAGAAGAATAAGGATGCCAGCTCTATGCGCAGCAAGGGTTTTCCAGTTGACCAGAGAGTTGGGTCACAAGTCTGATGGTGAAACAATTCAGTGGCTTTTACAGCAAGCAGAGCCATCGATCATGGCTGCAACTGGTAGTGGGACTATTCCAGCTTCGGCTCTTGCAGCTGCAGGGGCCTCTGTTTCTGAAGAGGGGAACCCCGTTTCAGCAGGTTTGGATAGAGTGGTGGAAATGCTAGGGCCAGCTATGGGGTCAGGAGGTAGGGCCAATTGGACAATGATGAGTGGGAGTTTGGGTAGGGCACATGTCTCAAGTGGGATGTGGCCCTCCGTTAGTGGAATTGGGTCAGGGTTTGTTCATAATTCAGGTCAGCCATCCTTGAACTTTGGCAGTGAAAACTGGAATTTCTATCCTAAATTTGGGTTCCCTGGGTTTGAAATTCCTGATATGAATTTGGGTCCAATGAGCTTTTCCAAAATTGTAAGTGGAACAAACCGGCAAGTACCTGGTTTGGAGCTTGGTCTTTCACAGGATGGTCATATTGGGATGTTGAATTCTCAAGCTTTGAGCCAGTTTTACCAACAGATGGGGCAGAGCCGAGGTGATGCAGGTTCTTTGAAACAGCAACCGGAACCTTCAGATAAGGATGATTCTGAAGGGTCAAGGTAGTATAAGAACTAGGGTTCTAAGAGAGAGTGATCATGACAAGTAGCATAAGATTAAGAAGCTGAGTTGACTGTTATGGTTTCTCACCATTCAGGATAAGTTCAGTTTAGAGCCGGGAGAGTTTGGAATTTACTTAACTTTTCTTAATATGTTTGGTGGTTAAAAACCTCATTTTATTTGCAGGCTTATTTTTCTTTATAAATGCAAAAGCTTTCATCCTGGTCTAACATCAGGTTTTCACCATATCCTTCTCAAGCTCTTCCAATGAGATTTCTTACTTTTGAGCAGCTAACTGAAGTACCTTCCTATTCATTCTGGCTTTTCAAGGCAGGATGACAACGAATAGAACAGCAATGCATTTAACTGTTTTGAGGTATATAACTTCTTTTCAAGATCTTGAGCTGCTAGGAACTCTCTGTCATTTCTCTTACAGATATAAATTCAGACATGATCTGCTTTTAAAAATAAAACCTGACCATACTTGAGGTCTAGAAGGGTGCGATCTAGATGTTTATGCAAATTTGCACTGAGGCAGCAATTTCCCATCTAACTGTTCAACTAAAAAGTAGGTCTGCAATTTGATATCATTATTTTCTGGTTCTCAAAAAGGCATATTTTCTTGGATACCATTTTTTTTTTAACTTCTAATGGGAACAACAAAAATCATTTCTATTCCCAACCCCCACGGTTTCCTGTTTCATTCTGGACGATTACCTCCTAAGTAGCTTTAACCATTGCCACCAGTGGCCACACGGACTTCAGGGGGCGAGATCTCGGTTTAAATCGAATCCAAGAAAATGTACTTCAACCACGGGAACTTGACCCTGCTTTAGGTTATTCTTTACTAAAATTGTACTTCTTTTCATGTACTTCTCACCTTGCGTAAATGGTCGGGACACTGAGGAATATCTACGTTAACCCAAATCTACGTTAGTGAAAAGGGCTTCTTTTTTTCACGAGCAAGACGATTTTAACAGCCGGTAAATATGTGGAAGAGTTGACATTGAACTCCGGTAGCTTTTCCTTTGATACTATTCTAAGTAACCATTGGATGGTACTTACCATGGAAAAAGATTTGCCACTCAGTGGAGCAACTCAGTGTTTAGTGGCTGAAAGATCTGCTTCCTATACAAACACATAAATGTTAGAAAAACTTCTACTGGCAAAAAAAGAAAACCTTCGATGAGTTCCAAATTTGGTAATTTGCAGGACTCCCCACAGCCATGTTGAAAATGAGCCGCTGCAAACTCACCCAGTGAGCCCACAGACTTATTGAGTTTCCCCCAACACAAATGCCCATAAAGGGGTCAAAAGTAATGGGCTCCCCTACTACAGCAAACCCATCCTAAACCAAGGCCAACACAATAAAGGGTTGAAACCAGTCTTTAGTCTTGGTGTGCCATTTGCATTTTCTAGACACCAATCGTGGCTGGAAAGCCCCATTCCCATGGGACCTGGCCCTTTGGTAATGACACTGCTGCTATCATCCTTCTGCAATAACCCTACTGCTTTTATGGTTGTTGTGCTTCGTTTTAAAGTTTATCATTCTCATCATTTATTGACGTGGTACGTTTTAAGTTATCATTGATTTAAATGATTTTCATATGAAGTTACTTGAGATGAAAAATAACTTTTTATTCTTTTTGTTGCCATATCATGTGGCATCGAGAGTCTCAACGACATGATCAAAACGTTCTCTTGACAGATATTTACTCTTTGAACACTGATCTTAGGTGTGTAGTCATGATCCCAACCCATGACAGATGATATCTAAAAAGATAATGAAAAAAAAAAACTAGTCCCAGGTTGAGGACTTGAGGTTCATTCGTTCTCAACAGAATCTTATGCAATCTTGGCTTGGAGTGCCATCATTCTCAAAGCTATATAGCTTTTGAATAAAACCAGGAAAGTGATGATGAATAGTGCAAAGCAACAAGTGGCCAAATTGCTGGTTCAGAAACCAAAATGAATTGAATAGGGTGGGTGGTCCAGGTGGCCAGCGGGGGTGAAAAATCCTGAACCACGTCCACAAGACTAGAATTTGAGGTTGCTAACAAGACTCGGTTCCTAAGTTTGATCGCTTGCTGCAGACTGTTGGTATTCACATTCACAGCCTCTACGGACTGCAAATCACAGCCATTCATTTTTCCCGATTTATAACAGAAGCAAAATCCTAATAATTAAACATGATTTCAATATATATATATATATATAATATGTGATGCATGGTAAAGCTTACGTATGTATGGTCATTGGGCAGTGATGTGATGGCAAAGTGTAGTATTAATGGTCCATGTTTTATGGTGAACACTTAAAGAGCTACGAGGAATAGTACTCATGTTGGCCTTTGTTTTCCAGCAAGGTTCGATTCCTTTTCCTTGAATCTCTTTTTCTCAATTTTTTTTTTGAATATTTGTGTGATTTTTAATTTGTGAGTAAAATGTTATATACTGTCTTCTTATTATTATTTCATTACAATTTATATTTATAACACCTTTCGTTACTATTGAATCGTGTCATCCATCAATCACACAATCAGCTCAACTCTAACGTATCAAAATTTTTATAATTTCCTAATCCTTTTCGATGCCCTTTTCCACTAGTTTTATTCTCTCCTCTACTTCTAACCCTAGTCACCTTAATCTTGGCCAAGTAACGGTATTAATGCACGTAATAATTCAAATGGAAAAATGGAACTATTACAGACATAAAGAAATTATATAAAGTAAACTTATAAATTAATGTGGGTTCATGAAATCCGTAGATCTACTTTATAATAAAAGTAACTTTACAATCTAACGTATCATAACAAGACACGTCAATTTATAAATTTATCTTTATATAATTTCTTTATGCCTAAAATCCATAGAAAAATGGATTCCACGTTATTCTCAACCCCTTTAAGATTGTTTCCCCTTTATTCCAACAGACTAAACTGTTGGACTATTTTGCTCCTTTACTTAAGTCCCACATGGGTGGGAAGTGAAGGAGGAGCAAATCTTCAAGTCTATAAAAATGAGGTTTAGCCTCATGGTTAAGTGCACCAGTCAAATGTTTAGCTAGTAACTTTTGACTCTAGTTAAATTCCTCTGTTGTCCATTTTTTGTAAAATGGGAAGAGGTGTGAGTTAAAGTTTTACTAGTGGGGAAAGCTTTGTGGGTGTGATTGGGGTGAGGAGAGAAATTGTGTGATTGTAACAATTTTTCACATAGTGGATTTTCTTCTCGGGGTCTGGTGGTTTTTCTCATGTTTTGAAGTTTCCACGTAAATTTCTTGTGTTGTTATTAATTCTCTATTTTTTTTTTTATTCCTGCAAAGGGTAGATTTTGTAGAGGTGAATTTGAGAGATCCAAATTCCCAACATAAACAACATAAATGATAGATTAAGGTCCACAAAAATGTGTCGGAAACGTATGAAAAAATTAAAACATAATAAAGCATTAACGTACGTCACTTCGTCATTAAGGTACTGTACTTGATAAATAATCATGTCTTATCTCTGGTTGTACTCATGTTTGACAGTTAATACTGTTATTACTGAGACAGAAAGCACCAAGCAGACATTTCCGCCCAAATTTATTAAGACATTTCACATGCTTTATACATCAATATCATGGCACGTACGGAAATGTTGTCCCCTACGAATCCTTTCCCTTTTTTTATTGTTTAGATTCATTTAAAAAATCAAAATCAAAATCTTGCAGTTTCATGGATTGGCCGGGCATCAAAATTGCAAAGTATTAAATAGTAATTGTAAATAGCGTATTAAAGACAAAAGGGTCGAGACATTGTTTACTTTAGTAAGAACCTAATCTCAAAAGTGTGCGTGTGCACGTGCATGTGTGATCCTCCTCATCAACAATCCAATCCCAAACTAAACTCATTACAACTGCTCATTCTGCTTCCATTTCTATTCGGGCATGCAGTGCATATTAAAATCTTAAGAATCAATAGTATCTGTTTGGTTTTCATGAAGTTGGATGAATATTTAGATTAGGGCATGATCATCTCCATTCTTTCTTCATCTAAAACACTTTAATAGAGCAAATCTCTATTTCTCATAGCGGCCTGCGTGCCTTCAGATCTTCTAGGCTCATCTCATTGTCATTTGATCTCATATTGTTTGTGGAACTTTGCTATTTTTATGACGGACAGCTTATTTTAATGATCCAATTTGACAATGATTTGTAATATTTTTTTTATGGATTTTCAGTGAGACTTGGCCATGAAAATTTTTTTTTAACTTTGTTTGTGACTTGAGAAACACTAAATAGAAAGTTTACTTAATGTTCGCACCACAGGTCTCTCGAATAAAGTTTAGGTAGAGAGTTTGTAAATTTACTTGACATATTGCTCAAGCAAAATATCAAACAGAGAATTTAATCAAGCCTCGCTCGACACTTCATTAGAGTGAATAACCCATTAATTATTAAATTAAGATTTTTCCTATACAACCATATATATATATATATATTATGAACAGTATGATTGTTTTGAACAATGTATTTTCACCCTCAAAGTATAATTTTTCATTCCTCGAGATAATAAAATCATTTATAGTTATGTAAATATAGACACGTTATCAAACCACGTAAATATATATATCTTGTGATTGATTTCTTGTTTTACTTTATTTTCTTACATCTTTTTTCACAACAACTAACTCCTGCACTCTTGCAATCCCTTTGTCTACAATTATTCCATCCACAGTACCATCTTTCTCCATCGATTGTAGAGTTTTGCTAAAATAAATGAATCATCAATGATTGTGGTTTGCAAATAGCTCGCATTGATCAGACGACTCACTGTGAGAAATTTGTATACTGATACAGAAAAAAGATGTCCTTCTTTCAACCAACCCTGTTTTTCATGCAACTTACCTTGGTACGTTCATCAACATTGTTAAATCCATGTAACATTCCCCGAAATGCCCAGACAATGAGACAAGTAAAACAAAGAGAGCCACCTCTCTTATGTGTCTCCTTATTGTGGCTACGATATTATCTGCAGAGCCATGCAGGATAGGCCGACTCAATATGTTGTAAGGCAGGCAGAAATTTTGAGCAAGGTTTTTTCATTTAAAAAGAAATAATAATAATTTTAAATTTAATTTTTACATTACCTTTTTATTTAAAAATAATTCTTATCGATCCTTTTGCTAAGTAAATTACTTATTAGAATTTTATATCACATTTTTAACTAATAACTTATTTAATATTTATTAAAAAATTATCTGTTTAGAGAGGTTTTGATCTAATTTAATTTTACTAGACATGCTTTAGACTCTTCAAAGTAATTATAATCATTATTTTCAATAAAGTTCTATAAACAATCTACGCATTTGGAAAAAATTTAGCCCTTGCGGATAATAGAATTTTTTTTTATAAATACTCAAAAATTAGATTTTACTATTTGTATTTTCACATTATATATTAAACTAATAATGACAAAAGTGAAGTATTTTTTTATAAAAAGAGTATAAGAGATAATTATTACATAAAAATATTTTTAAAGCTAGTAATGATATAATATCTTTTTAATGTTTTTTCGTTGAATTTATTTTTTTTAATTATGTCTTTTTTTCTTCTTAATTAATTTTACTTAAAATACTTTTTAGGCTTCTTCCCCTTGGTGCCTTACGCAATTGCCTAGGTCACCTCTGATGCAGGACAAACAGTCAGGGAGGCCAGGCATTTATTGTCTATGTATCATCGTGTCATTCTCATTGTGGCGCTCTTGATCAGTTTCCCCATCTGTTGTTTCGGCCTTTATCATTTGCTTTTGATGTTGGAGTAACACCAGAAAGGCGAAATATCCTGCACTTGATGTTGCAAACAACAGGGATTTGTGGGTGGCTAAGATCTCCCAAATAAGCCTTTTTTCTTTTCAAGAGGCACTTTATTTTCCAAGCACGGATGCTTGATCAAACGGTGCAGATCGCAAGTGGAACAATAAGATTGCAATTATTGGAGTAGTACTTTTTATGGTCTGCAGAACTCAAAAGTTCTTGGCTTCATCTCTCCCGTTTTAAATATATATTATACAGAACAAGATTCCTCCCAGAGTTCCACTCCCTGTTTAGTATAATATAGTAGTACTACTGTTCAGTTTCACACCTGTGAGGATCTTGATATGGGTAACCATACCTCCAAGTAGATGGCAACAATACCTCCAAGTAGATGGCAACAATAATAAATAATAATAAAAAGTTACGTAAAAAAAAAAAAAAACTGATTTCTAAGTACATGATCATTATCTTTAAGATCTACCACAAGAGGATTTTGTTTTTTGTTTTTTTTTTTTTTTTTTTTTATCTTTTACCTTTATTTTCCCCCTTTGAGTACGCGGGACTAGGAGTGTGATTCTAGCAGCAAGCAGGGCAAACAAATCATTTAGATCTGGACTTGGAGGCAATGGTTGCTTAAGCGTAGAGATTGCTCTATGCCAAGGTGGGGTGCCTGGCCTCAAGCCTTAACAGAAATCCTACTAATCAGCTGAGGAGAGTTTGAAATCCTACTGGATTTCAAATGATAAATGCGACACATGCTTACTAAACCAAAGGGTCCCCAAAAAGCAAAGCAAATCTTACTAGATTTTATTTGATATGGAATGACAGTTCAGGGGGGGCGCCTTTGATAAAGACCATAATTAAAACAGTCACTGGGAACCAATAGGGCCAAACAGACCCACTTGATCAGGGCAGAATAAACCTAATAGACCCTAAAAACAGCCACCAAGAGGCTGAAATAGACACTCGAGGTTCTTAACCAAAGGCAAGAGTGTGTAGAACCGCCCTGTGAAAGAACGCAAACCCTAGACAAAGACAATAGACGTGAGGGGATGACTGATCAGATGTTTACAGGGGAAGTGGTGTGGGGCCCATGTTAGCAGGGACAGGCCGGCATGAACAGTCCCATGCCCTCCTCTTTTTTTTCTTTTTGATGTTATATGTGCTCTCTCCTTAATTGTTAATTTGTTGTATGTCCCTCCAAAACATCTTCGTCCAGCCGAAGAGCCACCACCACCCAACCAACTACCCATTACAACAAACCACAACCCCGATTCAGAAATCAGAATCCACAGGCACAAACAAAGAAAGTGCCAGAAAAATCAGACAGAGGAGAAAACAAATATAATAAAAAAAGAAAGGAAACCAGCCGTGCAGAGATTCCAGAGCAGACAGATACTCTCTTTATCCCCTCACTCATTACTCTCTCTATTTCAAGCTCTCTGCTTTGTGTTTCTGAATTTCATTTCCAAATGGATTGTTGGTCTTCCCCTCTCGCTATGGATGATGAGTTTGAGAAGCTTGTGATTCGAATGAACCCTCCCAGGTACTTTCTTTCATCTCTGGATGTTTTTTCATTGCTTTTATCTGTGCTGGGATTCCATTTTACGTTCCAATTCGATCTTGGCTCTCGTGGAATTGGACCGCTTTTCTTTCATTTCTCGAAATTTCCACCGTAATGAGCTGAAAGCGTCGATCTTGATTGTTTTAGCAACATGGGTTTGTGATATAGTTCCCTGCTTGATTACGGAATCTGCAGGGTTACAGTTGATAATGCCTCCAGCAGGAAAGCCACTTTGATTAAGGTATTTGATTGAATTCTCTAAATTCTTTTGGGTTATCTTGTATGCAATTCGAGAGACCCTCTGTTGCAATGAATTTTGTGGAATTGTTAGGTCGATAGTGCAAATAAGCGCGGGAGTTTGTTGGAGTTGGTTCAAGTTCTCATTGACTTGAATCTTATAATTCGTCGAGCTTACATTTCTTCAGATGGGGAATGGTTCATGGATGGTTAGTTTCTGATTTTCATAAATACGTAAGACCCTGAATGTGTGGTTTGTGATTGAGTTTTCTTGTTTCCATTTGTTCTTTGCAGTATTTCATGTCACAGATCAGAATGGCAACAAGCTATTTGATGACGATCTTGCTGAACGTATTCAAGTGGTAGATATGCGAACCAACATTCTTTTTACGTTTTATTTATACCAATTATGAAGTGCCTAAGAAATTATTACCTTGGAGCTGGAGATATTGATGTTAAGAGTGCGAAATCTGAAAGGGTGTTTAAGCTGATATACTTCTAGTAAGAACTTGGTAGCTGATTTCTGTTGTTTTCCCCGTTACTTTGCTAAACGCTCATATTGGTTTTGTGTAGTCCGGCAAATTTGTCAAAATAGTTTTATCAATAGCCTAGCTTTATTTATTCCTATTCGGATCAATATAGCTTCTTCTATTCTGCTAAGGAATCCCTGTTCATATTAATTTCTTATTTAATTACATGATGATCATGGAAGGAACCTAGTTGATCAAACTGTACATAGGTACAAAAATATCAAACAGAAAATAGTGTTGTGTTCTATGAAGCCTCCAATGGGCCGGGAGCTCGCTACAAGGACTTCTACTTTAATCACCATCCTCGATTACAAAGATCAACAATTAAAAACTAGTAGGACCAGACAAAGAAGGAGGGGCTGTGCTTGCTGTTTGGTCTGTACTATAATTATTTAGATGGAGCCATGTGAATTGCAAGCCATATTTATAGTTTAATTTTACATGTCACAGTCGCTAGGACCTAAGGCACATAGCTTTCGATCCTTGAGAAGGTCCGTGGGTGTCCAAGCTGCCACAGAACACACAACAATTGAATTGACTGGAAGAGACAGGCCAGGCCTACTCTCAGAGGCTTTCGCCGTTCTGGCTAACCTCAAATGTAATGTGGTAGCAGCAGAAGTCTGGACCCACAATTCAAGAATGGCGTCAGTTGTCCTCATTACTGACGAGGCAACTGGATTGCCAATTGACAATCCTGATCAGCTTGCTAAGATCAAACAACTTCTTCTTTATGTGCTAAAGGGGGACAGAGATAAACGGGGTGCAAACACTGCTGTTTCGGCAGGTTCCACTCATAAGGAACGCAGGCTGCATCAAATGATGTATGCTGATCGCGATTATGATATGGATGACACAGATTGCATGTCAACAAGTGACAGGAGCAAACTTCTTGTAACTGTAGAGAAATGTGCAGATAAGGGATATACTGTTGTGAACTTGAGGTGCCCTGACCGTCCTAAGCTATTGTTTGATACTGTATGCACGTTGACAGACATGCAATATGTGGTATACCATGGAACTGTCATTGCTGAAGGACCAGAGGCTTATCAGGTCGTCTTTTGTTACTTTGAATTGCTTTGATCGCTTTTCTTCAAGATCTTGATTATGCTTTGCATTGACTAACGTTGAAAACATTGGCTTTCTATGTGTATAGGAATATTATATCAGGCATATGGATGGCTGCCCTGTTAGTTCTGAAGCAGAGAGGCAAAGGGTAATTCATTGCCTGGAGGCTGCTATCAAGAGGCGAACTTCTGAGGTAAAGAGTGGACGCCGCCCCTGGGGGGGGGGGGGGGTTGGTTGGGGGAATTCAAATACATACATGATTTTCAGTACTTGTCCAACTCTTATGTGATGCTAATGCACATTCTCATAATACAGGGCATAAGACTAGAACTCTGTGGTGAAGACAGAATTGGCCTTCTATCTGATGTTACTCGAATATTCAGAGAAAATGGTTTATCAGTAAGCCGAGCCGAGGTCACCACCAGGGGTTCCCAAGCTGTAAATGCTTTTTATGTGACTGATGCATCAGGAAATCCAGTAAAGAGTGAAACAATTGAGGCAGTTCGGAAAGAGATTGGCCTGATCACAATGCTACATGTGAAGGATGATGCCTACTCAAAATCTCCAACCCAGGAGAGTGGGAAATTCTCTTTGGGTAATCTCTTTCGAAGCAGATCGGAGAAGTTCCTATACAACTTGGGTTTGATGAAGTCATGTTCTTAAGCATTAATAAGTTTTTTCCCCTAACAAAGGAAAGGTGCTGTCCATTAATGCCTGTAGATATCAAGAAATGTCTGCTTAGTTGTAGATTTTGCAGGTGAATCCCTAGCTTGTTGATCTTGGTCAGGCTTTGAACTTTCAATATTTCAACAATTGCTAAGCTTCATGTATACAGTTCCTTATGCTGTCTCTTTTTGTTCCATGTTTGGTGTACATAAATCCTCTTGTTTCATACTTTGGTCTTCAGACTGTTTTGTAGACTATATATAGATGGACAATTTAATAAACAATTCTTTTGCTGCGGCATCAAACATAATGCCGCAAATGACAAGGAAAATTGTAAAGACTTGGCTCAAAATGGCTTTGTCGTTTTTTAAATAAAGCCTCGATATTCATCGAAAAATAGACTAAAACAAAAGAGAAGAGATAAATAGGCATGACCCTTGATCTGAGAAAGCCGCCAAGGTTGACATGTCACATGTTGCTATTCCGAGGAGACAAGTACGTACATTTATGACACTGCAGTATAGTAAATTCCATTACACAACGATCAAGTCATGAGTAATTTTCACTTTTCGTTCCAGGCATTTATTATTATTATTATTATTTTCTCCTCTCTTGGAAGTGGCTACGTAGTGGTTCGGTAGGTAAGGTCACTAGCGAACAGTAACCTCACTGCCCTCTGTACTCACTACCCCATGTGGCATTATCTGTATTCAGTGGTGTGAGAACTTGAGGACGGACTGGTTTGCCACCTTTTACTTCCTTTTACAACTTCTATTATTATTTTTGGAATCTTTTGCCTATTAAAATTTGTTTTGTTCTCCCTCACTGTACCCGAGATAAACCTCCAGTTTTCCATACCTGTTGATGACATGCTTTCTCCGCTTCATATTCTACTTTTGAAGTGCTTTTCTTTTAGTTTGATCAAAGTCCCCCCACCTTCTTTTTTTTTTTTTTTCTCACATTTGCTGTAAACTATGGTTTCAAGCACAACAAAGAGTGTACAGATTGATAGTATGATGCATACAAGAGGGGTACAGAGGGTAGACTGATTTTACCCAACGAGAAATAATTTGTACAAATTATATATAGATAAGTCTTTGTAAAAAAAAAAAAAAGGACTCTACTTAAAAAATATATAAAAAAACAATTCTTTATTCGTGATGCTTATATAAAATTTATATATTTAAAACTTATACTTAATATTACTCTCGTACAGTTGACATGAATAAACAATAAAATGATGTACACATTTATTTGCTCATTACAATAATATAAAAAAACATGATGGTCAACTTAAAATTTAGAAAATGACAATTTTTTTATTTTTAATTTTTGGGTAGGCAAACAAAAAGATAACATAAATAATTGCCGATGAAAAGAGTGATGCTAAGGCCACCAGGGGCTTCCGTTAGGTCAAAAAAATCTTTTTATTTTTTGTTTTTTTTTACATTATTTTTTTAATATTTTTAAATATTTAAAAAAGTATAAAAAATTCATAATAATATTAAATAAATTTTTTTTAATCACTAAGAAAAAAATAAAAAGCTGGGAGCGGCAGAATCTAGTATTTTTCCGATGAAAAACTAATTTGAATTGGGCAATGCTAGAGATTCCCAATCCCGTTGCCCAATCCTGCTAATCTTTTTTTTTTTTTAATATTTTAAAAAAATTATAATATTATTAAACAATAATTTTTTAATTATTAAGTAAAAAAAAAAAATTAATAAATGAGAACTGAACTGGGCAACCCAGCGGAATCCTTATCTTTTTCATTTGAATTTGATAGAACGATGATGTCTGTAATTATCTATATAATCAATCAATGAAACAGGCGTTTATAAAGAGTCCAGACAGAACCTTAAAAAATGGAGGGAGGTTTGCGTCACGCATCTTTACAACCACATGTGACGTCGTTTTCACCTTGTTCGTATGTGGCCGAGATTGATCGCCACCGTCCGTTCCATGTCAGCCAATCCCAATTGCTGATACATGTGGGGTCCACAACTCTGCTTTACGTAAGTCGTCCTTTTGCATTTACTCTTATATTTATTTCTATTTAGATTTAAAATGTAGTATAGAATTAATAATTTAATGCATAAAAAAAAAAAGTATTTATTAGAATCTTATTCGATGCATGAAAAAGCATTACCTTCTCTTTTATTTATTGTTTCAAAACCAATGATAACGTGACATTGTATCCTAATCCCACCAATAATTAGTCTCTTATCTTTTGCAAGTTGATCCAAAATATTATTTATATATACATTAAAAAAAAAAGAAAAATGGAATACTTTATTAAGATTCTTTATAATTTTAAATTTTTTGCCAAACATTTTTCAGAAGATTATATTAAATCTCACAATATTAAATGCTGGCGGTAGACAATATGAATCCCAACATTAAATAAGTAATGTCCACATGATATGTATCTAGGTCATTTTCTTTAATATTATATGGAACCTGCTACAGCTATCGAGGACACGAGCAGGTAATTTTTTTAAAATATTTTTTTATAAATCCTTTAAATATTTAATAAGATAAAATATATATTGATTAAAAATATTTCCTTAACCATTAAATAAAAATAAATAAATCGGTAAGGATCCTCGATGACATCCTCGATTGCCCAACTATTATTCTTATTATATAGAATAAAATTACCAAAATTATTAAATTCAATGCATATTCCAAAAATGATTATGATGGTTACAAATAAGGCTCTGTGAGAAGAATCAGCTGGCAGTAAAGATTAAAAAAAAAAAAAAAAAACAGATAAAATGAATTTATGAGCCTTCAATTTATGGCCTATATTAAGAGTCTTGATTGGTAGACGGCAGACGGCTCTTTATGTTCCTCTTCTTGCCTACTCCTGTCATTAATAAATACTTATTTTTTTTATTATATTTATGGTTCTTATGCTTTAATATGTCACTTCACAATCATCTATGAGTCACCCTTGTCCCACCCCCTTTTGGATTTTAAAATTCTTTTTTTTAAGTATTTGAATATCCACACAACAAAACGTGTGTGCCGACCTCAACATATATGAATGAATTCATCGTCACAATACAAGTATTTCAAAAATAAAAAGAACCTGTACGGATGAGGGCTGCAGACACACTATCCGTACAAAAAGCCAGACATATGACGAATAAAATATTCCAAATATTCTTGAATTGAGATAAGAGAGGAGACAGTGGATCCCACCGCTCACTGACACGGACAGCGTTCTCTCTCAAAACCACCACCAACAAAACCCAATCTTCCAATAATAATGGTTACAGTTTTCCCTAAGTGAAGTCAGTAAATAATGATAATACGAATAAAGTTAGTGGAAGTACCATTTTAATTTGACAAACTATAGTTAACAGGTGGGGGTAGGGTGCAGATAAAAGATCAACAAGTCTTAATGGAGTCCGCTACCCCAAGCCCAACAAAAGCTGTGGTTATGAGATTGCTAGAGTAGGCCGACTGGGTTCACGGGCCCATTTACACTTTTTGCAATATCGCTGAGGAATAATAATACTAATAATATCACTTTGCCATACCACATCAAGTCCGTACCAGATCAAGCCGCATCAGTTTGTGATTTTATTTTTATGTAATCTCTTTTATGGCTAAAAGTATTTTCCTAATAAGTACATCCAGCATAAGCATAATGGGATGACACACTAATTTACTTGACACCCAACAAATCTCATCGAGCTTAAATCTCATCAAGCTTCTTAATAAGCCATCACCAAGATGATTCAAGTGCACGTAAATGTATGAAAATTACACCGTATTCAAGAACCCTAAAACTTCAGTAAAGGCTTCCCTAATCTCTTTAATAAAACTCCCAGTGTTATAAATATCTTTCTTCAGGAATAAAAATAAACAAAATCCTTTGGTGTAGAACTCATCCAAAGAAAAGCCCACACTGAAGCAAAGTAGTCGATTAAAAAAAAAAAAGAAAAACAACTAGGAACATCCACGTTAGACAACTGGAAGCTCACCGGAGTCAGCAATGACCACCTTCTTTCTAGGACGGTCTCCTCGGTCAGTTTCTTGGGATTCAATCAGCCTAACAACATCCATACCCTCCAGAACTTGTCCAAAGACAACGTGCCTTTGATCCAGCCATGAAGTCTGCCAATTACCAGATAAGGCAATATTTATACGTCAAGTTTAGTAGTAACATGACATCTTCCGTAAACTCTCACTAACCACAAATGACAACCATTAAAAACTCTAGCCCGCCAGAAATATAAATGGCATTCAATTACGCATACAACCAAAAGTTCACATCAGCAGTCCAACAAGGATTCAACAGCCAACATCTCATAAGGATTCCAGTATTGGGAGTAGCCAATGCAGAAAGGACGAACCAAGATATAGCTTGCCAAGGACAGTTCATCTCAACAATGCCTCCTACAAACTATCCACCAAGAAATTTTGGAATTCTAGATTCATGAGTTGGATTCGGCAACAAACAAATGGAACATAATTACCCAGTTTGAGGGACATGCTTGCCATTTGAACCCACAAACTAAAAACTGGTGCCCAACCTTTTTAAGGATCATTTTCCTAGCAAACTTGACTTAGTTAAAAAAAAAGGTTCCCATGAGTATTCTTTAACTCTAAAGTAGAACTCTGAAACAAAGGAACTGGGGAACAACCAAAAGTAAAGCATTTAAAGTTTCTCAGGCAATTAGTAAGAGTAACATAGAAACTTTATACTACATTTAGGTACCTTGACAGTGCATATGAAAAACTGACTCCCATTGGTGTTGGGGCCTGCATTTGCCATGCTGACAACTCCCGGTCCAACATGAGCCACTGCAAAACACCATTAAGTTGCGCATTGGTACTCACAATCACACAAACAATATGATGGAAATTGAAGAGGTAACCACAAGCAAACACGAAATCACGTAAGGATCTAAGGTGGGCTTTCGTTCACAGAGAGCTCCAGCCAGCTGCAACTGTCTTATGAGAAGTGAAAATGAACTTACACTTGAAATTCTCATCTTTGAATGTACGACCATATATACTTTTACCTCCAGTTCCCTGCACAAATTTGAAGTTGTCTGCAATAAGTTGATGGATATGCTAACAAGTTTAAGCTCAACAGCCCACATAAAGTACCACCCAAGATTACAAAATAGAATTTTATTTTTCATTTTTGAGAAACAAAACACAACATGACCACCTGGAATTTGTTCAAGTTACAATGGCCAATATTTTGATAAAGAGATTCATTGTTAGAAAGAGCTCTAAGGCTAAAAAGAAACCCATGCATCCGGTCCAAGAAATTGGAACAAGAATTTGTCCAGTCAAGCATATGAACTCATGATGATAGATTTTTATGTTTCTGTATCGGTTATCTGTCTCAGACGTAAGCGTAGACATGCAGCAAAGCTGTTGAACATTCGGGACGTGATTTGAATATTTGGGGGGGTGGAACTCTGAACTTTCTAACAGGGGTAAAGTTCCATTTCAAATTAACAAGGTTGATACCATATGAGATTCATATTATGCAGTTTAAAAGAAATCAAGGTGGCAGGAACAAGTGTATCTGGGGCAAGTCTTTCCTGTAATAGACAACATTTACCATCTAAAGGAAGAAAGCTTCAATCATCTCAATGGAATTAGAGCTCCAGAATTACACTTCTAATTTCTTCCTAGCACGACATTAATGATAGCCTACTACTTTAGTACTTTATGATGACAACAGGTGGTTTCTCCACCCTAGAGGGAAATATATAGATTATCGAAGTGGCAAATGAATAGAACTTCTCATCCACAAATTCTTATCAATTGTAGAACAGTTTTTATAGTAGACTTGCGAAAAAAGGACCTTATTGCTCAGGCAAGTAATTATATCAGAAGCCAGTATAAATTATTTATGAAGGTCAAGTCAAATGGGTGCAAGGAAACAAAATTTCACAACAGAAAGATGAGAGGGCATCTTTAACTACAAGCTGAGTTGACCTTTTTTCTCCTATAAACCTTGGCTTCTTACCAATTTATATTAACCACAACATCATGCTTTATCACAGTGGCCAACAACTAGAATGCTGCAAATCTGTTGATAGTTTTTTTTTACCTTAATCTTACTGTGCTTTGTGTCGATTCAAAACCCAATAGAAAAGACTTTTATAAGTAAATCTGATTGAAAAGATTGGCAACAAAAATCAATGAGATTGATGATGCAGTGCAACCGATATCAGCCATAGATGAACTATGGACATATAAACATGAGAAAAGCACCCACGTTTCCTTTATCAAAGTCCCCTCCTTGAATCATGAAATCCTTGATTACGCGATGAAATGCGGAACCTTTGTACCCAAAGCCCTTCTCTCCTAATAAAGATACACAATTGAGAATTGAGAGTGAATAGAAATCCATCCAAAAAGGTCACCCAAATAAGATAACTAAAAGAAACCAAGAAACTCAATAAGTGAAAAGTATGCAGCCAAAAAACTAACAGAACCTGTGCAAAGGGCACGGAAGTTCTCTGCCGTCTGGGGCACATCATCACCATACAACCCAATAACAATCCTTCCGGCAAGCTTCCCAACAGGATTCCCGATACTTACATCAAAATACACTCTGTTGGTAACTTTTGATTGTAAGGTTGTTTCCTACAAGCGAATGAAAGAAAGGCACACCCGCTGAGTCACTACACATAATTATACAACATTAAAATCTCCGCGCCACAAATCTCTCACTCAAATACAAAAGTGGGCGTGTGTGTATGTGTGTCTCCGCGTATAAACATTCAAGAATCCTACATTTGGAAAAGCCATTGAAAATGCAGCAATTATACGAGCTCAACCGTTCGGAACAGAACTAATCTTGTAAACAATCAAAACTAGATTAGGACGCGGTTCAGTAGAATATTAGTAGGGCAAACCAAACAGATGCATAAGATATAAAATTTATCTTTTTATTTCTTTTCTACCTAAATCTTTAATTTCTTCATATTCGCAGTAACCAGAAGGAGAGTAGGAAAAATTGCGCTAGAAAGGAAACCCTAACCTCGGCACTGGCCCTGACCGAGCTAAGAAGACCAGCTCTCCTACGAGAAGGATTCGACGACGAATATGTGAGAGGGCTTATACACAAAGGGCTGGAGAAGAAGCTCAATGAAGATGGCGATGGAGATATCCGAAGTTTGACCGAATTGCAAGTGGGACTCGGAACCCCGATCCGGTACACGCTTCGTGTACCCGATAACGACCCGACATTTGGCTGCAAATCCAAGCAAACCGAGTCAGAAAAATCAAAAGGATTTTCATACTAAATTCCTGACTGGCTGCCAAGAAAGCTCGGAAACATAAATAGAAAATTCGCGAAGAGTAAAAGTATTTTTACAAGGGAGGCCGCCATTGACGGATAACAGAGATATTTGGGTGCGTTTAGGAGAGTGGAGTTAGTGAGCAATCGAGTGATAAGGCCAATGTTCGTTGTGGCAGTGGGTGCTTTGTCGACGACGATTTCTAGGTGACGAATGGAACATAGAAATGGATTAATGATAGACGCACAACACTTTTTACGATGAGTAGTGTTACGTGTTACAATGTACAAGATTCATTTTATTAATTTTTTTTTTAAATTTAAATTTTAAATTTTAAATTTCATTATTTTCAACATATTAATAACTGATACGTGAATAAATAATTTTTTTTTTATAAATTTTTCTTAAATACATTTAACTATTCGTTTTATATCCTATATATCAAAATACAGCTGATAAAAAATTCAAATGGGCTCATGTGGTTATCACTTATTCCCTTACCGTCTCTCTCTTCCACCAAAGCCCCCATCCCAAACCAGAACCAACACAGTTAGATTTCTTCCACCAAAGCCATGATGGACCTCGTTTCTCACGATGTGAAGGAGCTCACCCCTAGCCATGATGGAGCTCGACCCGGAGCCGCGATCGACCCTCCCGCAACCTTTCCATTTCCCCTCTTCCACCTCGAAACTCCTCCTGTCTTAGACGGGTGCTTCATCCAAACTTGTTTTTCAGCGGAAAAAGATTCTTAAGTGCTCTGGTATGCCATTTGTCTTCATTTGCATGTAGTTTTGCAACCAATTATGTTGTTATATTTCTTGGCCAGTGGTTAATGTTTTGGTCTCTGGATAGCATGTTTCTTCATCATATTTACTTCTGATAATATGCAAGTCAGGACAAACAGTCTTCAAGTGGTCATGAACTTCCTAGAAGAATTAGTGGAAAATGACAAGCAATAGTAGTCACATTTAGTTCATTTTGGCCATCATTGATATGTGAAGCTTTTGTGAAATCTACTATGGTGGGCGACGGAACAAGGAGAGGGGTGCCGAGTGCTCAGAAAAAGAGAGACAAGATCTCAGTGTGGGCAACGGAGCTTGGTGGCGGCAACAAACCTCATTTCTCACGGTACTGCAGTGGTATGCTTTGGCATGTACGAGTGAAGGGCTTTCTTCTTCTCACATGGGTTTAATTTGTTGAGATCAAAAGTAGTTTGTATTTTATGAAATATCCTATGACTCTAATTTTGATTGGGGGCTGTTAAACTCATAAATTCAGACTGATTGTTCTGAAGATGAACTCTTTTTCTTTTAGAATACTTTTCATAATACATGATAGAAAATAAGAGTACTTTTACAAAATAGTGTTGTTTTTATATGATATTTTATAATAATACTCTTTATTTTAACATAAGATTGTAAAATATGTTGTGAAAAATATTATGTATTTATCATTTTTCATTGAGGAATGTCCTCAAGAGTCGAGGGATAAGATGGGGGTTTTATTGTGTTTATCTCCACCTTTGTGCTCTTACAATTGGACGAAGAGAAACGCTTTTGACCGGAGTCTCCTATAAATTGGTCTTATCGGAAACCAATAAGAAGCTGCCACGTAAACCTTTTTCAATTCTCACTTTGAATATGCATAGTAGAGGATTACACGGATTCTTCTCATTTCCACCCAAGCTCTCTCTCCCAAAATCAGAAATCTCTCTCTCTCTCATGAAATCGCTAAACTGAAATCCCTAATCTCTCTCTCTCTCTCTCTCTCTCTCTCTCTCTCTCTCTCTCTCTCTCTCTCTCTCTTCGATCTCTCTCACAAAAACCCTAACCCGAAATACCTAATCTCTCTTCTCTCCCCTTCCCTCTCTCTCCTTCGATCTTCCTCAAAGAAAGATGACATGCTATACACTTATTTGACGAATACTGAAAAATGGAATAAAATGCTCTAAGAAAGAAGCCATGGGAGCAGGGCTTCGGACCAGAGACTTTGGTTTCAGTTTTGCCCTTTTGTTTGAAACTGGTTTGGGACTTTTTCTCCTTTTGAGTGGCAGATTTATACGGTAAAATATTTTCTCTTGTTTTTTTCCATCTTGATGATAGTATTAGGACAAGCTCATCACATGAGAGGCATGAAACATCTCTCTCCACTGATTTTGCTGGTTGGGGGCAGTTCCAGTGGTAGGTGAAATAAAACAAAACCAAAAACAAAGTCAAGAAAAAGACAAAGACAAAGTAGCAGCCCAAATCTCGTTTTGAGTGGCAGATTTATACGGTAAAATATTTTCTCTTGTTTTTTTCCATCTTGATGATATTATTAGGACAAGCTCATCACATGAGAGGCATGAAACATCTCTCTCCACTGATTTTGCTGGTTGGGGGCAGTTCCAGTGGTAGGTGAAATAAAACAAAACCAAAAACAAAGTCAAGAAAAAGACAAAGACAAAGCAGCCCAAATCTCGTGTTTAATGGTTATCACAAAACCAAATCTCGTGTTTAATAAACAATTTTGTTGCGTCCCTGGTTGCCGCATGGAGATTATGCGAAGGTCAGGTATTCAAACTCTGTTTTCTTCCATAAAAACAAAGGTGGATTTCATGGGAATGGATGGATTGTAGCTGAGTGCCAGGAGACACTTTACGTGGAGGGTGGTAGTGCAGAGTGATGTTACCGTGGCAAGCTCTGTCTTCATCACCAAAAACAAAGGTGAAAGATACGGGAAGTGCTAGGGAATTTCACATGGAGGGTGGTTATGGGCTGAGGTGAGGGTGGCGACGTCTTGGACCTATCGACTTTTCTGGGTTGTCGATGTAAATCCGTGGTGGCTTCCGTAAGACTTGGGGCTGGGGTGGTTTCGGCGCAGCATCACGTGATGTTGGGGTGGAGTGGTTCGGCGCAGAACATGGAGGAGGCTGGATGAAAACACATAGTGTTAGGCGCATACAGAGTGGGCTGACCAAAGTCCATCGTGAAGGAGAGACAGAGAGAAGTTTTCGTGAAGGAGAGAGGGAAGGAGAGAGACGAAAGGGGTAGAGAAGCGTTCCTGGGTTAGGGATGATTTTCGTAGAGGGAAGAAGAGAAACGAAAGGGGAGAGGGCGGAGAGAGAGAGAGAGAGTTCTAAAAGGCCTCCATCTACCTGTCAATTCCCTGCAGCGCAGCTCTTGGATGTGAACTTGTAGCCCTTATGTGTCATTTGGCTATTGGACTCCGATAAATAGAGTTGAAAGGAGGCACCGGTTTAAAGATATTCTCTTGGACGAAAAGTAAATACAAACACTTTTAAGTTTTAACACCCGATAATTTAAAAATAAATGAAAATTAAGTCATTCCTTTGCAAAAACTAAATATCAAAAACAAAAGCTAACCTTAAAATATTTTTTACACAAGATGAAAAGTAAAACTGAAAAAAAAAAAAAAAGAAAGTAGAATATGGGCATTCCACAACTAAAACAAGACAGTGTATTCTAATCTTATTACAATATATCCTAACATTTCTTGTTTGGATAGTAAAAATATTTTCATCTCATCTTATTTTATTTCATCTCATTATTATAATTTTTTTAAATTTTTACACAAAATATATTAAATAATTCAATTATTTCAAATCTCAAAATAATAATAATATTAAAAAATAATATTCTAATAATATTTTATTTAACTTTTAACTTTCATCACAACTAACTATCCAATCCAAATAGTACCTAAAATATTACTTGTGGAGCATGCTAATAGTTTTGCTAGTTAGAAGTGTTCATTGAACCTATTTAAGGTGTTATTTGTATAATAAGATGAAATGAAATAGTTTTAACTGAAAATTGAATAAAATATTGTTAGAATATTATTTTTTAATATTATTAGTATTTTAAAATTAAAAAAATTAAATTATTTATTATATTTTATATAAAATTTATAGTAATAAGATAAAATGAAATGGATTACAATGGTTTTGATATCAGAACTAAGCCTAATTCTGCCATAAACCATTCATATAAGTTGAGGCTAGGCTCCTGCCCCTAGCAGGCGGGTTGTAAGGGCCCAAGCCCATGTCTCATCACACCTGGGCAAGTGCCCTCACCTAGATGATGGGCTAGCATATTGGCGCCTAGGTTGTCCACTCACCATAACAGTTTGGTGCACAAGGAGACAGAGATACGAGCTTCGATGGTGTGACTATAAGAGATTGGCGACAGTCACAGAGGTTGAGATCATTAGAGGAAAGACAGAACTGAAGTAAGTTATATTCTAACCTAAAACAAAACGACATGCTTTCATTAAAAAAATGATTTGTTAAAATATGTGTAATATATATCTACTCTGTTATAATAAGTATCTATCTAATTGTAAACAATAATTTTTTCTTGTTTTATCGTTAGTTTCCTTGTTTTTTGTTAAGTCCGATTAAGCCCCCATTTGTGTTGTTTGTGTTGGTTTGTATTCCATTATAATAACTTAAAATCTACAATAAAAACATTGCCAAATTATAATATGTTCAGGCTAGGCAGGGATACAATTATCTTTTCCTATACATTATGATAGCAAAATATTATAATAATTACAAGTTGGAAAAAATACAGTCCCATTTGCCCTCCTTTTTTCCCTTTTGTCCTTCAATTCCATGTGCTCTCCCTTTTCTCCTTTTGTTCGTGTGCCAGCAACTGAATTTGTGAATATTGTCCATGCATTGGAATGGAAGCTACAAATACAAAGAGAAAATATATTAGAAATTAGATAATATATTATATTGCATGCAATATAAAATTTGTAGAGTCAGATTTCAATCACATGTAACAGAAATTTATAATAAGTTATAAATTTATAATATGCAGTATAACATATAATTTATAATAAGTTACATTTTATGTCCGTGTGTCTAAGCAGGAAGAAATTAGAAATTTATAATCACATGATGAGGCAGCCGAATGGCCAAGCAGTGTAGTAGTCAGGTTCAAGAGGCATTGAACTGTGTTTAAGAAAACCCTCCTATTACTTTTAGTGCAATGGTGCTAAGGTTTGAAAAGTGATTGATACCTTCTATTACAAATAACCCTTCTATTACAAGTAGTGAACTGGTGCTACAATTTCAAGGAAGATTGAAAAGTGAGTCTAACTGCCTTTTGTGTGTTTATAGTATAAGTCTATCTATTCATTATATATGTTTGTTCATATTTCTAAGAAATAAAGTTACTGATACCATAAAACCTAGAAATTCATAAAACTTATTAAAAAACATATCAGAAAACTCAATTAAGAAAACTTAATCATGCAACTGCATATTCAGTTTATCTTTTATTCCTTTCAGTTTCTTCTACGCTCTGTCTCTCTCAAATTAGGTGTGGCGAAGCAGGGCAGTGGTGCTAAGGGTTAAAGGAACATTGAAAAGGTCAATCTAACTGCTTTTTTTTTTGTGTTTATTATATATATAGTCTATCTATGCATTGCACATGTTTGTTCATATTTCTAAGAAATAAAGCAACTAATACCATAAAACTTAAAAATCCATAAAAGTTATTAAAAAAAAATTATAAAAAAAAAACTCAAAAACAAATAAAACATAATCCCTATAGTCAAACAATAAGAAGAAGAAGAAAAATGTAGCAAAAATAATTAGAAAATCAAGCCCAAAAACTGAGGAAATAAAAAGTCAGAAAGTACCTGGAAAAGAGGGCCATTCTATAGTGATAGACTGTATCCAAACGAAGCAACAAGTTTTAAAAAGAAAAAGAAAAAGAAGAGGAACCCAAAAATTTGAGCAAATCGATTTTTACATTTTTTGTTTAGAAACCATATATAAATAAATGAAAAAATGAAACCATTGTTGAAAATCCCCGCAAAAGGAAAAAACCACCAAATCAAATCAATTGATTCAAAAAATGAAAAAGAGAAGTCAGAAGCATGAAAATGATTGCAGAGAAGTAATAATCACATAAAAATATGCACAAAAAGCAAACCACAATACAAAATCCTTGAAAAAAAAAACCCAAATCAAGTCAATTAAACTGTTAGAACATGCACAAAATCAGTATTGTCCATGCATTGGAATGGAAGCTGCAAACAGAAAGATAAAATATATTAGAAATTAGATAATATATTATATTGCATGCTAAAGTAAAGACAATATATCATATTAGAAATTCTATTATATATCAGAAACTGAATATTTGAATATTTATAAAAGTGTAACAATTAATTACAAAAATGGTGCAACCAAAACAAAAACATGAAGAGGCAATCGAATGGCCAAGCGGTGCTGTTGTCAACTTTAAAGTTTGAACACCAAGAGACATCTTTCATAGAAATCCAAAAGGCATTGAATTGTGTTTAAGAAAACCATTCTCTTACCTTAAGTTTCTACCACCCTCTATGTCTCTCAAAACTAATTAGAAAACTTATCAGAAAAACTCAAATTAAAAAACTTATTCGTACAACCGCATATTCAATTTATCTTCTATTTCATTCAGTTTCTTCTATGCTTTGTCTCTCTCAAATCAAGAGTGTCCAAGCAGTACAGTGGTGCTAAGGTTTGAAGGAACATTGAAAATGTGAGTCTAACTATCTTTTGTGTGTTTATAGAATGTACAGTTTATCTATGCATTACACATGTGTCTATTCATATTTAAAAGAAATCAAGCAACTAATACAATAAAACTTAGAGATTCATAAAAGTTATTAAAAAACTTCTAAAAAAACTCAAAAACAAATATAACATAATCACTATAGTCAAACAATAATAAGAAGAAGAAAAATATAGCACAAATAAATAGAAAATCAATGCCAAAAACTGAGGAAAAAAATGCAGAAAGTACTAGGAGAAGATGGTCATTCTATAGTGATGGATTGTACCCAAACAAAGCAACAAGTTTAAAAAAAGAAGAAGTGGAACACAGAAATTTAAATAAATCAAATTGTACAAATTTTGTTTAGAAACCATATATAAATAAATTTATGTATCGAATAATTTCATCACTCTAATACAATTTTTTTTTGTAAGAAAAGAACTATAGAGATATGTCAAATTTTTCATATAATATGATTTCAAGCTAAACATTTAAAACTTAAAAATAAAAGAAGTCAGAACCATGAAAACAATTGTAAAGTAACAATCACCACACTTAAAACTTTTACCCTCTGTTTTGGCAAAAAAACAAGACACCAAATCAAATCAATTAAACTGTTAAAACATGCACAAAAATGAAACCATTGTCCCCGCAAAAGTAAAAAACCACCAAATCAAATCAATTGATTCAAAAAAACAAAAAGAGAAGTCAGAACCATGAAAATGACTGTAGAGAAGTAACAATCACATAAAAATATGCACAAAAAGCAAACTACAATCCAAAGTCCTTGAAAAAAAAAACAGATCAGGACAATTAAACAGTTAGCACATGCACAAAAATCAAACCACAGTCCAAAGACCCTGGAAAAAAAACCACCAAATCAGATCGATTAAATACAAAAGGAAAAAGGGAATAAAACAATGACATGTAAACCAAAAAAAGAAAACCAATAAACTTCTTAATAATGACAAGTCATGAGAAGTATTACAAATAGTTTATGATGTATAGAGAAGTAACAATCACATTAAAATATGCACAAAAACCAAACCAGAATCCAAAGTACTTGAAAAAAAAACCACCAAATCAAATCATTTAAACTGTCAGGACATCAAAAAAAATTAAGCCATAGTTAAAAGTCCATGCAAAAAACACACCACCAAATCAGATCAATTAAACAAAAAATGAAAAAGAGAATAAAACAATGACATGCAAACAAAAAAAAAAAACCCATAAATTTTTAACGATGACAGGTGATGAAAAGCATTACAAATAGCTTATGATCTATTGATCACATTAATATTAATCAGCTAAATTATACATCCATGCATACAGACTATATTTCTGCTCTTACTAAATAAAATAAAATAAACTTCATTTCAAGGTGCTTAAATCATTCTCACAAAACTCAGGCACAAAATTTAAATGAAATTTACGTTTCAGATTTACTTGGCCTAAAAATCATCTTTTCAGGGTATTCGCTTAAACAACATGGCATTGCAATGTCATTATGAGACTTCAGTAGCTCTAACTGGTATTAAAAAATTGTACAAGAATGTAAAGGCGAGTAAGGAAAAAAATAGAAACAGTTGGATTTTGTTAAACCCAAGGTTTCAAGTTTCATGTAATTATAAATCTACACATGGATTTTGATGATAACAAATGAATTCAAAGAATAAAAGAGTTTCAAGCGAAAATTGTCCACACAATGGAGTCAAGCACATTAAGGAACCAAGCATGAGTAAGAAGAGAACAAGTTCACATTAAATTCATAGAGTAATGTTGTAAATTTCTTAAAAATTCAAAATTAGGATTAAGGCTCAAAATTAATATTTTATCATAAAGTATTAAAATACATTTTCCACATGTGCATGAATATTTTGAAAATTAAATTTGAAAAGTTTGAAAGATGATTGATTGTCATCTTTCACATGTGCATGACATGATTAAATGTTTGAATTTTGAAAATATTAAAGATGATTGATTGTCATCTTTCACATGTGCATGTTTTATTTGAATATTTTCAAAAGTGATTGATGCTTTTTTTGACTTATGCAAAACGTAGATAATTTTGTTTGAAAAATTTGGAAAGTAAAGTGTGCTTATTTTGTCATATGCAAAAAGTAAAAAGATTAGGTTTGAAAGTTTTGGAAAGTAAAGTGTGCTCTTTTTATCATATGCAAAAAATAAAAAAATTAGGTTTGAAATTTTTGAAAAATAAAGTGTGCTCCTTTTGTTATATGCAAAAAGTAAAAAGATTAGGTTTGAAATTTTTGAAAAGTGAAAGATGTTGTCTTTGACATGTGAATCTTTTTAAATTTGAATATAAAGTCTCATATGCCTATAAATAGATCATTTGAGAGCTTGACATTAACAACACCAAGAGCATACAATATTCATTCAAAGCTTTCATTCTCTATTCTCTAAGCATTGAGCCTTAACCCTTGTTTATTTTGAGAGATATACTTTACACTGTATTGTTCTTATTTCACTCATTGAGGAGTGTTTTCTGATAACCTACCCACTATCAACTTTTGTATCAGTAAAAGGGTGTATATAACCCTTGTGCGTGTAGAAAGTGGTCTACACATGGAATAGTTGAATCATCACGTGTAAGGTGATTGCAAGTGTAAAATGTGTTGTTATACACAGATCCTTTGTGAGGGTGTTGTTCAAATGTGTAATAGGTTTCTATCTCCACCTAAAGGATGTTGAATAGTGAATTCAGGGATCCTTAAAAGGTAGCTTGAAACGAGGACGTAGGCAGTGGGGCCGAATCTCGTTAACATACTGAGTTTGCTTCTCTCTTACCCTTACTCTTTATATTTCTTGTTGTTTCGTATTTAGTTTATATTTTATATTGTATATTTGATTTTTAATTGTTATTTTTTTAAATACAAATCAATTCACTCCCCCTCTTGTGTTAGTCATTTGGGCAACAATTGGTATTAGAGCAAGGGCTCTGTTATAAGATTAACTATCTTTTGAGTTAAGATCTTATGGCTAACATTGTAGCTTCATTTAGTGAAGGTCAATCTAGTATTCGGCCTCCACTCTTTTGTGAAGATAATTACTCATTTTGGAAAATTAGAATGAGAATATTCTTTCAGACTCAAAGTCGAGAAATCTGGAAATGCATTGTAAATGAACCTTATATTCCAACAAAAGTGGTTGATGGAGTAAAGGTCAAAAAGGAAGAAGAAGAGTTTGATCGTGAAAATGATAGACTTTATACTTTGAATTTAACTGCTATGAATTTATTATATAATGCTCTCAATGGAAATGAATTTAATAGAATAATGGCTTACGCTACAACAAATGAAATTTGGGATAACTTGAAAGTTAGTTATGAAGGAATTTCGCAAGTCAAGGAATCAAAAATTTATATTCTTACTCATGAATATGAAATGTTTAAGATGAATGATGATGAATCTATTTCTAGTATGCACACTCATTTTACTAACATCATAAACAGCTTGACAGCTCTTGGCAAAGTTTATTCCAAGGTGGAGATAGTAAGAAAAATTCTCAACTCTCTATCAAAACTGTAACATCCCGCTAAAATTTAGTCTTATCTCCTCACCTTTCTCTTTCTTTTTCGCGCGTTTTGACAGCACGGTAATCAGTTTTGGATTCTTTCCCGACAGCAATCACTATCTCTCTCGTCTCTACCCTCACCCGAAATCACATGCATAATTATCTTTTTCCGTAAATCACGTTACTTTGTTCTTCACCAACAACTGTAAAATCATGAACAAATTTATCCTAAGCGTTGTACCTCAATGGCGTATTTCAGATTTTATCCACCGGATTTCAAAGTATTAGATAAGCTTGTTTTTAAAGTAGCACAATTATAATAATTTAATGAGCTCTGAAAATATTATAGTTGTGGATAATTACTTAGATTAAATATTTTAGTTGTTTTAAGATATTAAGAGGTTTATTTTTACGTTGAAAACTCTTTTTTAAATTAAATGGTTTTATCCTCTTTGAGTGATTAAAGATACTTTATCATTTTATATAATGATGAAGAAAATATTATTTTATAAACCTTAATTTGTAAAATAATATTCTATCTTAATTCCTCTCAGTGTTTTATTTACACTTACGCGTTTTCAAATCAGTGTTTTAACTCATCGTTGGTTTATTTGAGGATCCCGAAACGTAGGATTGAAGTTAATTACCTAGGCCCCTACCCTTTTCCCTTCACTTTTTCCTTTTTCCTTTTTCTTCTCTCTCTTTCCTCTCTTTCTCTCTCTCCCCATGCTCTTCCCTTCCCCATTTCTCCTTACCGTCGCCGCCCCTTTGACCGCCCGTTTCTCCGCCGTCCGGTGGAGGTGTCGTACACCACCCCCGCCATTCTCTTCCCCTTCCACCAGAGTTCATACCCACCAATTTTCAGAGCCATCGGACCAGCCGTTAGCCGCCACGAGCCCCCGGAAGTTGCTGCCCCTGCCCTGTTTTCTCCCCTGTTGCCGATTTCTTTCTCCGCCCAGAACCGCCGCTCGCCGGCGGCGTGGCCTACACCACCCACCCAGATTTCTTCCCCTCTCACCGGTGAACATCCCCACCAAGTTTCACCTCCATCCGAGCCACCGTTAGCCACCACTCTCGCCTCCAAACAAATGGGTCTTTAAGGCTTTTTCACCATTTTGGACCACCATACACGGCCAAATCAGCCACCAAGCACCACCATTGGATTCACCACATCAAGGGCTTCCTCCCCATGTCTTTCTTTTTCCCTAACTCTCACTCTTTCTCATATGGGTTTCTCAAAACACCCGTTCGGTTGCACCACCGTGCGCCGCCGTACACGGCCACCCGTGGTGTTTCACCACCACCATCTTGTTCCTCTCATCCTCATGAACCTCTCCAAGAAATTTCATGGCCAACGGAGCTTTGTAGAGCTCTCACTCTCTCTCACTCTCCAAGGCCGAAAATGGCTTCAAACGGCCGATCCGCCGCCGTCAGCCACCGTCCGACCACCACCTCGCCACCACAGCTCCACCACATGTTCATCTACCTTTCCCTAGCTTGCCATGAAGTTCTATGGCATTTCGCTACCTCGCGTCTCCTCCCACCGTTCGGTTTTACTGTTCACGGCGTGATGCCGCCGTGCTCCGCCACCTTTGACCACCACAAGGCGACCATGAGCCTTCCAAGGCCACGCTTAGCTTTTCTCAACACCCAAACTACCACTTTATGTGGTGGACAGCCACCGTACGCGGTGTTACCGCCACGTACGTTCCTCCGACGCATGTTCGTGACGAGCAGCGAGCGACGCACGGGTTATCCCGTCGATGGTATAACCCTCTATCTTTAGTTATTTATGTTTAACATAGTTGATTTGGTTGGCTGTAGACTGTGTAGTTAGTGTTTGTGGAGTTCGCTGCGTAGTTGTGAACGAAGTGTGGTTGTGAAGTGTTGGGCTTGATTTTGTAGTTTTGTGGACTGTGCTGTGAAGTATGGGCGTGAGATGGATGCCGTAGTTGTGATACGGCGTGTAGTGTGAAGAGAGTACGCGTGTAGCGTATTCTGTGTAATGCAGCGACGCGCCGCGCGAGTGCGCTGTAGTGATGTGTGTCGTAGAAGGAAGGGAGTACGCATGTAGTTACTCCGTGTTGTATGGCGATGCATCGTGTGATGTGCATCGTGATGATGAGTGTTGTAGCGAAGGAAGTACGCGTAGCGCTTACTCCATGTCGCGTAGCGATGCACCGTGAGGCGTGTATCGTAGTGATGTGTGTTGTAGTGTGGATGGAAGAGAGTTCACGTGAGTGTACTCTGTACTAAGTCGTGTAACACCGGATGGCGTGTCACGAAGGGTTGGATGGCGTAACAGAGAAGTGTAGAGCGTATGGTGTAGTGTTGGGAAACTGTATGACAGTGTCCCGAAGCAGTGGTGTGTTGGCTTATAGTCCGGGGTGACGGGTGTCATCTTGTGGTTGACTATGGCTAAGAGTATATGGATTGAGAAAGGAGTTATTTGTTTGGTTGTTATTGATAATTTTAATGAATTTGATTTAGTGCAAAGGCTTTCTGAAGTCAATTTATCTCTTCTGAGTATAGTGAAACCTCAAGTTGCCCGTGTTGTTGCAAGTGCTCACAATATGGCAATCGAGTTCAGAATTGAAGATCTTAAGGACTTGAGTGTTCCTCTTCCAGCTGTTGTGCAGTTCCTCGTGTTTCGCGCTCTATTCTCATAGAACGCGACGATCGAGGTAAGTTAGCCTCTAACTTACTATCAGTTTATTGTGTATGTGTGATGGGTAAGGGAACTACAATTTATGTATGTATGTTATCGTATATGCCATGTCATGCTATGTCATTACATGTTTATCTGTTACGTATGATTTAATCTCTCATGAATATTATCTGTTACACAATCTTTTCTGTCATACAATGCTATGTATAGTTGATATAGTATGCCATAAGATACATGTATGCCATTAAATGTTTATGATTAAATCATATTGTGCCATTTACAAGCATACGCCATGTTAGAAAAGTATATGATATTAAATAATATCTCATGCATTAAGAAAGATAAGACATGTTATGTTACGTATAATACGTGGGGCCACAACAACTGTGGAGTACGTATTATATTTTATGTTACTTATAATGCGTGGGGCCACAACAACTGTGGAGTACGTATTATATTTTATGTTACTTATAATGCGTGGGGCCACAACAACTGTGGAGTACGTATTATATTTTATGTTACTTATAATGCGTGGGGCCACAACAACTGTGGAGTACGTATTATATTTATGTTACTTATAATGCGTGGGGCCACAACAACTGTGGAGTACGTATTATATCTTATGTTACTTATAATGCGTGGGGCCACAACAACTGTGGAGTACGTATTATATTTATGTTACTTATAATGCGTGGGGCCACAACAACTGTGGAGTACGTATTATATTTTATGTTACTTATAATGCGTGGGGCCACAACAACTGTGGAGTACGTATTATATTTTATGTTATGTGATTCATGGGGCCACAACAACTGTGGAGCATGAAGTATGGGGCCACAACAACTGTGGAGCATACACTACTGAGACACAACAATTGTGACACTGTAGAATACGTGGGGCCACAACAACTGTGGAGTACGTATTATATTTTATGTTACTTGAATACGTGGGGCCACAACAACTGTGGAGTACGTATTAACGCACGTTATTAATCAAGACAATTGAATAATATTCCAAGTTTATGTTAAGTCCAGTTTCAGATCAAATACATGATAAGTCAAGTTGCAGATCAAGTTCATGTTATGTTATGCTCACATACATGTTATGTTCATGTTCATGTTATGTTCCAAGTTCACGTTCATATTATGTTATGTTCACGTTCACATTATGTCTCAAGTTCACGTTTATGTCATGTTATGTTCAAGTTTATGTTATTTTCAAGTTCTTATTTATGTTATGCATGTTTACGTTCATGCTATATTTCAAGTCCATGTTATGTTTCACGTTCATGTTATGTTGTTTGTTCATGTTATGTTTTAAGCTTAAGTTCATGCCATGTTAAGTCAAGTTCAGTTCACGTTTAAGTTCTGGTTATGTCATGCTATATGTCAAGTTATGCTATGCTTATGTACGACTATACTTATGCATTTATGCTTTTACTGCCATGCATGCATCTTTAACCTGTGTGTGAGTTTTATGTTAACTTACTGAGATTTGTAATCAAATCTCACTGTGGTAGTCCCAACTACCATTCCCCCGAATGGTAGATCTTGTTACAGGACCCGAAGAAGAATTGAAATATGACCAACTGAACACGGTCGACTAGGCAACGGTGTGATGTTGATGATGGCATAATATTTAACTTAGGTTACTACTTGTACTTTTGGAGTTGTATCTCAAGTATTCTTTTGATCACAACCATTTTGGACTAATGTGGTGATCACGGCTATTTAGTATGCCTTTATGTATGAAATATGTTTCAAGTATTTGGGATATTTTAGTTTGGTGCATAGTATTGCTAAAGAAAAAAATTATCCGCTCCGAATATTGCATAATGCTAGATGCATGTTAGGAACATTGCATCTTATATGTTATGAACGGGGGCAGGTAACCTTGTGTTGCATGTCCCGACGCTTCAAATGTCCGTTCAATCCCAAGCGGAATTTGGGGGCGTCACAAAAATGTTGGGAATCAAAAATGCATTGATTCTTGAAACTAGAGACCTCAAGAAACTCAAAGTGAATGAACTCATTGGGCCAGTTATCACCCATGAGTATACATTGAAAAGAAGAGAATAAGAAGGAAAGTCAAAGAAGAGCTTAGCACTTAAAGTTGTTCCTCATGAAAGTGAAAGTGATGAAGATGAGGAAAATGACGACAAAGATAAAGAAGTTGCGATGATAACAAGAAGAATTCAGAAGTTCTTAAAGAAAAATAAAACTCATCCGAGCAAATATTTTAAAAAGTTTTCTAAGAAAGATTCAGGTAAAAATGACACTTTAATTTATTATAAATGCAATAAGCCTTGTCATATCAAGTCAGATTGTCTTCTGCTAAAAAAAGATCGAAACAAGGGCAAAAAAACAATAAAAGTTACATGGGATGATGATTCAAGTAGCTCAGATAGTAAAGTAAGTAATAGAAAATCAGCAAATCTTTGTCTTATAGCTAAAGATGGCATTGAGATAACAAGTCTTGATAATATTGAAAATCCTTCATATGAAGAATTGTAAAATGTTTTAGAAGAGGTATATAAGGAACTTGAAAAATTGGGTATCAAGTATACTGCTTTGGAAAAGAAAACTTCTTCTTTAACAAACGAAATTGATATTTTAAGAAAAAAAAGTATTTTTTTGAAATATGAAAATTTTGAGTTAAAGAAGAAGAAAACTTATTTAGAAAATATTATTGAAAACTTTAGGAATGGAAAAAGAAATTTTGAAAAACTTCTTGGTAGTCAATGATGTGTTTTTGACAATGCAGGCTTGGGATATATGCCAAAACAAAAATACAAATCTTATAAAAACTTCTTTAATAATCCTTCTATATCAAAATCCAGTATTCAAAATTATTTTCACAAAAATAATTTGTCAAAAAAGGATACTATTATAATCACTCAAGTTCTTCATATATGCCACATGCTATTTGCAATTTTTGTAATAGAAATGGTCATAATTATCATGCTTGTCCTATTAGAAGGAAGCATACAATGACTATTAGGGCTATTTGGATGCCTAAAAACCTTGTTTCTTCTAATACTAATAAATAAAGGACCCAAAGAACTTGGGTACCAAGAAAAATCATTTTAATTGTTTTTATAGGTATGCATGAAGTCCTCCACAAGTAAAAACAAATGCTTTTTAGATAGTGGATGTTCAAGACACATGACAAGAGACAAGATTAAATTCTTTTATCTTAGATCTAAAGAAGGACACGTGACATTTGGAGACAACTCGAAAGGAAAAATCGTGACAATAAGTAAAATTGGTAATAAATCTTCTTTCATAATTGAAGATGTTCTACTTGTTGAATGTCTATAACATAATCTTTTGAGTATAAATCAATTATATGATAAATGATTTACAGTTACATTCAAAATGGATAAATGCCTTATTTTGAATGATCATGATTGTAATATTTGTTTTATTGCTTTTAAAAGCAACAATATTTATACAATCGATTTTGAAGAAATTACCTCACAAGACGCTATTTGTTTTTCAGCTCAAAATGAAACTAATTGGCTATGACATAGAAGATTAGGTCATGCAAACATGGAATTTATTTCCAAATTTTCAAAAAATGATATTGTAAAAGGTTTACCAAATGCAAATTTTCTTAAAGACAAAATTTGTGATGCATGCCAATTTGGTAAACAAACAAAAACTTCTTTTAAAACCAAGAAACATATTTCCACTACTAAACCACTGCAACTGATACACATGGATATTTTTGGACCAAATAGAGTTGCAAGTCTATGAGGAAAATATTATGTATTTGTTATTGTTGATGATTTCTCTAAATATACTTGGGTCATTTTTCTTGCTCATAAAAATGAGGCACATAATGTCTTTACTAAGTTATGTCAGAGAATTCAAAATGAAAAGGGCTATACTATTTCAAGTATCCGAAGTGATAGGGGAAAAAAGTTTGTTAATAAAAATTTTGAATCATTTTGTGATGAAAATGGTTTTGTGCATAATTTTTCTGCTCCTTGAACTCTTCAACAAAATGGGGTAGTAGAGAGGAAAAATAGATCTTTTCAAGAGATGGCAAGAACAATGCTCAATGAGAAAAACTTGCCTAGTTATTTTTGGGTTGAAGCGATAATTACTGCATGTTATGTTATAAATAGAGTTATACTAAGGTCTAAATTAGATAAAACCCCCTATGAGCTTTGGAATGGGAAAAAGCCCAACATTGGTTACTTTCATTATTTGGATGCAAATGTTTTATTTTAAATGACAGGGATAATTTAGGCAATTTGATGCAAAATCTGATGAAGTATTTTCTCGGTATTCTACTAATAGTAAAACTTATAAAGTATTCAATAAAAAGACTTTGACTTACAAGAATTATGCATGTAGTATTTGATGAATCTAATTCTCTACTCTCCAAGAAATCATTGATGAAGAAACATAAGGTATAAATAATACGGAAAGTCTCAATCCAACAAAGAGAACACAATAGAGGAATTCCAACATGGAGACATCAGGAAAAATCGTCAAAATTTAATACAAGATGCAGCCAAACAGTGAAAAATTGTGAAAGATCATCCAGTAGAACAAATTCTGGGAGAACTTTCACGAGGTGTAAGCACTCGATCATCTCTTAGAAATATTTGCAATCATACTGCTTTTTTATTTCAGATTGAACCTAAAAATATTGATGATGTACTTCTTGATGAATCTTAGATTCTAGTTATGCAAGAAGAGTTTAATCAATTTGAAAGAAATGATGTTTGGACACTTGTTCCTAAACCCAAAAATCATACTATTATTGGAACAAAATGGGTTTTTAGAAACAAGAAATATGAGTCTGGAGTCATTACTAGAAATAAGGCTCGACTTGTAGACTAATGTTTCAATCAAGAAGAAGGAATCGATTATGATGAGACATATGCACCAGTCGCAAGATTAGAAGCTATTCGAATGTTACTTGTATATGCTTGTTATAAAGATTTCAAACTTTTTCAAATGGATGTTAAAAGTGCTTTCTTAAATGCTCTTATAAATGAAGAAGTATATGTTGAGCAACCTCCAGGTTTTGAAAATCATATTTCTCCAAATCATGTTTTCAAACTCACAAAAGCACTATATGGACTCAAACAAGCTCCTAGAGCTTGGTGCGAGAGACTCAGTGGTTTCTTGATTGAAAAAGGTTTTTCAAGAGGAAAAATCGACACAACTCTTTTCATTAAATAAAAAAATAATGATATTCTTTTGATTCAGATTTATGTTGATGATATAATATTCGGTGCTACTAATAAAAATATGTGTCAAGCTTTTGCTAAGACTATACAGGAAAAATTTGAAATGAGCATGATGGGAGAACTTACATTCTTTTTCGGATTGCAAATTAAGCAAGCAAAAATTGAGATATTCATCAATCAATCAAAATATATTAAGGAATTACTGAAGAAGTTTAGGATGGAAGGTGCTAAGGAAATTGGAACACCAATTACCTCATCCACTAAACTTGATAAAGATGAAACCAGTAAGCCAGTTGACTCGAAAGTATATCGAGGTATAATTGGTAGCTTGTTATATTTGACAGCCAGTAGACCAGATATTATGTTTAGTGTGTGCTTATATACACGCTTTCAATCATCTCCAAAAGAATCTCATTTAATTGCAGTTAAGTGCATTCTTAGATATCTTAGTGGTACAATTAACCTAAGGTTATGGTACCCTAAGTACACATCTTTCGATCTAATCAACTACACAGATGCAGATTATGCTGGTTGTAAAATAGATCGAAAAAGCACTAGTGGAGCATGTCATTTCTTAGGTCATGCACTAGTTTCCTGGTTTAGTAAAAAATAAAATTCTGTTGCACTATCTACGGTTGAGGCAAAATATGTTGCTGCGGGTAGTTGTTGTGCTCAAATTCTTTACATGAAGCAACAACTTGAAGATTTTAAACTCATGTATAATCACATTCCAATCAAATATGATAATACAAGCGCTATAAATCTTTCAAAGAACCCAATACAACATTCTAGAACTAAGTATCTTGAAATAAGATATCATTTTCTTCGAGATCATGTGCAGAAATGCGATATAGTATTAGAGTTCACAAACACACACGATCAGTTAGTAGATATTTTCACAAAACCTTACCAGAAGATAGATTATGTATGTTTAGAAGAGAAATAGGTATGATGCATATTATGAATATCTCTTAAAAGATAGACCAGAGTCCATAAAAATATAGAGATATTTTTTAAATAATTTTACATAAACTTGAGGTTCTTAGCCTCATGTTTGAGACGTTCATTCTCTTCATACAATATAATGTCATCCCTATCCATGGGAACTGGTAAACGGAATGAAGAATTCAAGAGAGATTTCAACTGTTTATTCTTTTGCCGAAGGATTCATTCCCTTGTGTGAGACTCTTGAACAATTCATTGAAGTACAACAATTTGTTCTTTAAAACTTTTCAACCTCATGGTTTTTGGCTTGTAGCCGCTGGGAAAAAGTAACAATAGAGAATGAGTAGCGAGTCCCGAGACTCACCAAGTCGTAGATAGCATCGGAGTCTGACTTATTAGCCAAACTATTATTTTCTTGCTGCAATATGGCACCAATGGCAGCTGCAAAAAGGACATGAGCTTGAAGTGCTAAATACCTCATGGATGGATCTAGAGGAATGTTAGAAGAATGAGCCATTGAGAAAAAAATTGAAAACTTAAAGCGAGAATGTTGAAGGAATACAGATGAGTTATAGAGATGAGAATAAGATTTGATGCAAATTGGATTAACTTTAAGACTGATTTTATAGAGATAGCATAAAGAACAAGACAAACTATTGTCTCTTCAAATCTTATTTAGTCACAAAATTACAAGATATGCTGGACACATATTGTCAAAAGTTTTCTTACTAAGCCAGCGAGATTAACAGTAGGTTGTCCCTATTTTTCTAGTAAACGATGAACCTCTGCTGTTATCTGCTGATGTTGACCTTGTATCTGAACCCTTTCTCGTTCCAGCTCCTCTATTCGTGGTTGTAGATCATGAGCATACCAATCTGTAAATTTTTTCAACTCTTTGTTTTCTTGCTTTAGTCTTTTATTCTTTCTATCCTTATTAGCAAGCTTTTGTCGTAGTTCAGATATTTGGATGTTAAGATGATCAATCTCACTCACCCTCGCCATTAACTTCTGAGACATGGTCGTAACAGAGGCAGCATATTGACGACTGAGCATTCTTGATTCTGCAACAATCTCAGAATCAGTCCTACTAGAAAAACGGATCTCTACTCCTATCATGGTATTAACGGCCTCAGGAGAGAAGATTGATGGTTGATGCGCAAAGGGTTCTTGATTCAAGTCTGGAACATTAATGGAAGAGAATTGCTCGGCCATTCTATCGTTATGGAAAAACAGAACTCAGGTCAAGGAGCAATGTGATTTTTTTTTGTATCCGATGGGTGAAAATGATCATTTTCTTTATAGAAACTCAAAACCTCCAATCCCGTTTGTCAACAACATTAGGCGATTGTTTAAATCTCCAGCCACACTAAATTCATAGAGTTAGGCCTCAAGCCTTTGCAGCACTTGTCAGGTCATGGAAAGCTCCATTTTTTCAACTATCTACAGTGTCTACTAACACACCGTTTTCTTCAATCTATTTACTTGCTGCGGATCCTTTTTAATGATGCTAAAAGGGGGAGAAGTTTTAGACTAGAACATTAATATTGTTTAAATTGCTAAACTTGTTATATATGCTTGGAATTATATTTATACTTTTGCTTGAAAAACTAACGCATATTCTCAGGGGGAGCTTAAGTATTAATACAGGTTTCAGGTTCTATCAAGTATTTGTCATCATAAAAAAGGAAGAGATTGTTGAACCCAAGGTTTCAAGTTTCGTGTAATTATAAATCTACACATGGATTTTGATGATAACAGATGAATTCAAAGAATAAAGGAGTCTCAAGCGAAAGTTGTCCACACAATGTAGTCAAGCACATCAAGAAACCAAGCATGAGCAAGAAGAGAACAAGTTCACATTAAAGTCATAGAGTAATGTTGTAAATCTCTTAAAAATTTGAAATTAGGATTAAGGCTCAAAATTAATATTTTATCATAAAGCATTAAAATACATTTTCCACATATGCATGAATATTTTGAAAATTAAATTTGAAAATTCTGAAAGATGATTGATTGTCATCTTTCACATGTGCATGTTTTATTTGAATATTTTCAAAAGTGATTTATGCTTTTTTTACTTATGCAAAAGGTAGATAATTTTGTTTAAAATTTTTGAAAAGTAAAATGTGCTCCTTTTGTTATATGCAAAAAGTAAAAAGATTAGGTTTGAAATTTTTGAAAAGTAAAATGTGTTCTTTTTGTCATATGCAAAAAGTAAAAAGATTAGGTTTGAAATTTTTGAAAAATAAAATGTGCTCCTTTTGTCATATGCAAAAAGTAAAAAGATTAGGTTTGAAATTTTTGAAAAGTGAAAAATGTTGTCTTTGACATGTAAATCTTTTTAAATTTGAATATGAAGTCTCATATGCCTATAAATAGATCATTTGAGAGCTTCACATTCACAACACCAAGAGCATACAATATTTATTCAAAGCTTTCATTCTCTATTCTCTAAGCATTGAGCCTTAACCCTTGTTTATTTTGAGAGATATAGTTTACACTGTATTGCCCTTATTTCACTCATTGAGGAGTGTTTTCTGATAACCTACCCACTATCCACCCACTCTTGTATCAGTAAAAGGGTATGTATAACCCTTGTGCATGTAGAAAGTGTTCTACACAGGGAATAGTTGAATCACCACGTGTAAGGTGATTGAAAGTGTAGAGGGTGTTTTACACGGATCCTTTGTAGCGGTGTTGTTCAAAGGTGTAATAGGTTTCTATTTCCACCTGAAGGAGGTTTAATAGTGAATTCGGAGATCCTCAAAGGGTAGCTTAAGGCGAGAACATAGGCAGTGGGGTCGAACCTCATTAACATACTGAGTTTGCTTCTCTCTTACCCTTACTTTTTATATTTCTTGTTGTTTCGTATTTAGTTTATATTTTATATAGTATATTTGATTTTTAATTGTTATTTTTTTAAATACAACTCAATTCACCCACTTCTTATGTTAATCATTTGGGCAACATATTTTATCAAGCTTTCAGCTCTTCTCCTTGGCAAAGAACTTCACGAAGATATTCAAAAGAGCCCTAAATGAGCAAAAACACAAAATCAAAAATAAACCATAAAGCACAAAAAAACTATAAAAAAAATTAACAAAAATCATGGCTTCCGAAGATCACACGCAAGAAATTAAGCGCGGAAGCAAACTCCTACATCGACCTTATGGTCCGAAGAACAGATCTAAAAAATAAAGTGAAAACTAAAAGATCTAAATGAATAGATATAGATTCGTCGTTACAAAAAAAAAAGGTGTTGGAATTTCTCGGTTCTAGACTAAAACATCTAGATCTGATGTTGTTTGTGAAGAACATCAGATCTTTCATTTAGCTCCTTAGCTCCTCAAGCAGGAGAGAAATCCAACATTAGCTAGGAGAGAAATCCAACATTAGCTCCTCAACAGAGCTTTCAAGCAGGAGAGAAAGAAAGAGACATAAAATAAGTTAGGGTTTTTACCTTGCACCTTAGCTCCTCCTCAAGATGAAAAATGGAGGGGCAAAAATGGGTAAAGAGGAGAGAAATCCACTCTGCCGTCGAGACCATTGAAACAGAGGGACAAAGAGAGAGATCGAGATGGAAGATGGAGTTGATTTTCAGAGAGAGAGATCAAAATAGAAAGGTCGAGACGGAGAGGAAGGAGAATGAAAGGAGCATCAAAGAGCAGAAAAGGATTTGTGTGGAGTTTTGATTAGGGGAAAATATTCCTGCCACAACATTACCATCACCCAAGTTGTAAAGATTAAATTGGCCTCTTGTAACTGACAAATGGAAGGAAAAAAGTCTTTTAACATACGATTTTTAGTTTTAAAATTTTTTAGATAAATTATAAACATTGCATTACAAAATTTCTGTTATTTTACAAGCCATATATATAAAATATGAGAAAAGCTTCAAGTCGGAACTGGTGTAAAACTTAAAATTACACCAGCCAATAAATAAGAGACACGTAAGAGTCTCATATAAAGTATCATGATCCGCATATGAGAGGATTGCTCTCAATTCTGTAGAAGTCTTCCTTTCACACTTTATTTCACACGTTACTGTCATTTCACACTTCATTTCACAATTCATTTCACACTTGCACTCTCTCTCTTTTGTCCCTCACAGACTATTTCTCTCTCTTTCGTTGGTTTCTCTTTAAATTATTGTAATAGGTGCTTTTGTTGGTTTTTAGTTTCATCTGCAATAGAAACAATGACTTCGAGTGAAAATGTAAAATCTGGAAAGATGGGTATTAATGGGATTAGACCGAATGCGATTCGAAAGGAATTCAAGTTGGATTTAATGAATCTGAGCTTATCTATTTCTTTAGTTACTGAGATTTTTCTGGTTTTGAGTTGGGAAAGAGTGTCTGCCTTACGTTTCTTTGCTTGGATTCTTACCCGTTTCCATTTCAAACAAGGATTCCATTATGTTTTCTATAAGAAGAGTTGTAGAGGTGCTGAATGAAGTCGGCGGGTCATCTCGAACCTCTGGGGTTCACTCGTTGATTGAAATGCTCAACAGTTTGGGTTCCTTTGAAATGACCAAGTTTGTGATGGAAATTACTGAAAGGAAAACCGGTTATTACAACATTTTGATTAAGGAGAAGTGTCGGAGACGTGATTTCGAAGGAGCCAAGGGAATACTTGATGAGATGAGGCAAATGGGTTGTGATCCAATTGTCAACACTTACAACTACCTACTTAGTAGTTTATGTAGGAGTGACAAAACAGATGAAGCTTGTCAACTACTTGAAGAAATGCAAGAGAGGAATTGTCTTCCAAATCCATTAACCTTTGAGATTTTCATTTATCACTCGTGTAGACTTGGGAAGTTCGATCTTGCAATCTAGTTTCTTGATAGGATGATTTCAAATGGCCTTGATAGTAGAAACTGTTAATAAAATAAATAACAAAGTGTAAATAGAAATATGAGCATGTGAATACTTTCACAATAATATAAATAGAGACACGAGCATGTGAATACTTTCACAATAATAAAGTAAAAATTACTTTCACTTTAAAAAGGCATGCAATACTTTGGTAACAATTAAAGTAGTAGAACTTGTTAATAAAATAAATAACCAAGCGTAAATAGAGATACGAGCCTGTGAATACTTTCACAATGATAAAGTGACAATTACTTTCATTTTAAAATGGCATGTGAATACTTTGGTTGAACTTAAAGTTAAGCATTAACATTAACAAATGCAATGGCTTCTCAAAAGTTGTCATTAACAACAATCCAAAATATGTCAAACATTTCAAAATATATCAAAATGGTTTCTCAAAATGTGTCATAATCCACGAAGCAACTCCAACAAAAGCATTTCATCAAAAGCTTGGACATGAACGAATTAATGATTTTGTGATGCGTGAAAATTCTACGAAGCACCAAAGTCTTGATCCTGTGACATGGTTGGATCTTGAGACATGTCAAAAGCAGTTGCATAACTTTTCGGCATATTCCTACAAACAAAAAAAGAAGTTCATATTAAAAGACGAATAAATAAAAAATGAGAAATACAAATATACCAAGTGGCATAGTATTCAAACATGTCAAACGCATTTGAGATAGAGCCCAGTTGTGAATCTATGTGAAATATAGTTGAGCTTGGTTCCCCCATATGCCTACAAAAAAAATAAAAAATAAAAAATTAGATTCCTTAATAAAGTAAAAAACTGGATTTAAGTAATTAATTAGAAACATAATTGTCACATTCTAAGTACCTATTTGATGTACAATTGGTTCTAACATGGCCATCTTGTTTACAGATACTACATCGTCGCTTCTTGGTTGGACCATTTTCTTTTGGGTTCTTTTGGCATAACGATTTGGGCCTTCCTTTAGGCATAATATGTGGAGGATTTTGTAAGGTGAAATTTGAGAGTACTTGCCTATTGACCGGTTGTGCCTCCTCAACGTTCTTGTAATCAACATTCATTAATTGAAGTTCTTGCTGGATATTCTCTATGCCCCTTGAGACATGCTCATATCTTTGGATAGACTGCGATCCCATTTCAGCAAGTGAATAAATAGCTCTTCTTGAAAGTGAATAAATGACTTTCTTGAATAGATCTTTGGATAGACTCACGTGTTTTAGAGGCCTTGTATCGTTGGCTTTGAAATAGCTCTTCTTGAAAGTGAATAAATGACTTTCTTGTATAGATCTTGGCTGCTTCCTCTTCCACTTTGAAACAAGTTCTCATAATTGGTTTCGTAGTTTTTGTCTTCACATCTTTTTCTTTCTCACTGAGATAACGAGCATTTAATGCTTTATCATATTGATAGACAAAATCACGAACCATTGTACTTGAACGAACAAAGTCTTTAAAAAACTTGTTCATACTCTCACTGCGCTGAGTTGTGGACATTCCAGCACAAAATATGCCTCTCAAATAAGCTGGCACCCACTTTGCCCTCCTAGCAAAAATGCCCTGCAACCAACTATTGTCTTCCAATTTGTACTTTAATAATATTTCAGTCCATTCAAATTCAAATTCTTCAATTGTGAGTGTTTCATGAATACAATGGTAAAAATCTTGCTGAAATTGTGGGTACTTATTATAGACACGAGCTAGATGTTCAGGAACTTTTTGTAATATATGCCATAAACACAATTTATGAGTTGTATTGGGCAATACCTCCGCAATGGCCTTAGCCATTGCCTTGTCATCATCAGTGATTATTGTTGTTGGAGCACGACCAAGCATCGCCTTTAGCCATGTTTTTAGCAGCCATGTATAAGACTCTGCTGTCTCATTTATGAGTAAGGCACATCCAAACATCACAGATTGATGGTGATGATTAACTCCAGTGAACGGAACAAAAGGCATCTTGTAGCGATTGGTGAGGTACGTGGCATCAAAAGTCACAACGTCCCCAAAATACTGATATGCAGCCCGTGATCTAGTATCTGCCCAAAAGCAGTTTCCCATTGATCCATTTTCATCAACTTGGATCAAATACACAAAGCCTGGACTATTACGTTCGCTTTCCAAAAAGTAAGTGTACAGGCTTTGTGCGTCCCCCTCTCCCAGAAACTGTCTCCTTCGATTGCCCAAATAATTTTGAACGTCTTTATTAATGCAACCAATATTATAGTCACCACCAGACTCCTTGTAACAGCCCGCTAAAAATTTAGACAGCACGGCAAGCAGTTTTGGTTTCTCTTCCGACAGCAATCACATCTCTCTTGTCTTTACCCTCATCTGGAATCACGCGTATAGATTATCTTTTTCTGTAAATCACGTAATTTGTTCTTCACCAACAGCTGTAATATCATGAACAGTTTTATCCTAAGCGTTGTATCTCGATGGCGTTTTTCCGGATCTTATCTATCGAATTTTAAAGTATTAGATAAGCTTGTTTTTAAAGTAGCACAATTATAATAATTTAATGAGCTCTGAAAATATTATAATTGTGGATATTTATTTAGTTTAAATATTTTAATTGTTTTAAGATATTAAGAGGTTTAATGTTACATTGAAAATTCTTATTTAAATTTAAGTGTTTTATGCACTTTGATTAATTAATGATACTTTATCATTTTATATAATGATGAAGAAAATATTATTTTATAAACCTTAGTTTATAAAATAATATTCTATCTTAATTCCTCTCAGTGTAGTTATTAAGTGTAATATTAATTTAAATGATTTTATCATCTTCGATTAATTAACGGTACTTTATCATTCTTATATAATGATGAGGAAATATTATTTTATAAATTTTATTTTATAAAATAATATTCTACCTTAATTCATCGTAGTGTTTTATTTAAAGTGTTTTATTAAAAATAAAACATTTACGTGTTTTTAATCAGTGTTTTAACTCACTGTTGGTTTATTTGAGGTCTCCGAAGACTTTTGTCTCTACTCAAAAGTTAGATTTGTAATCCAAGCTCTCCTGACCACAGAATGGAACCTCCGATCTGATCTCCTTCAGATCTATACAATTCTCTTTCTCTCTCTCTCTCTCTCTCTCTCTCTCTCTCTCTCTCTCTCTCTCTCTCTCTCTCTCTCTCTCTCGGAGTCTTTAAGGTCATGTTCGGAGGGAACGATCTCGGTAATGGTGCTTTTGCCTGTGTGGGCGACAATAGCTCTCAGGGTAAGCTCACTTTGCACAGTTCCGACCGAAGCAGGGAGAACACAGATGAGAAAATGAATTTTTCTGAGAAGGGTATGGGTTTTCGCAGAGAATCAGACATGGGTTCTGATGGTTTCCGATCAAAACACTCCAAACCCGGGACCTCAGGCTCCCAGGAGCTCACTCTCAGCTACCTCTGCGAGAATTCCAAACTGGGTCTTCCCGGGAAGGAGATTACGGGAAAAAGACTTCAGAAAATGGCACTCCGGACACACGCACAAGACCCAGGGGCTGATCGAGCAAGAAGGTAGCCGTTATCAAATGCTCGGATTATTTGATAGTAGAAGCCCATTTGTTTCGGTGGTTGTGTTGAATAAAGACTGGGACTAGCCATTTAAAATTTGATGATATAGTTGTAGCATGTGCCAGTGGGGGTACTGTTGCTGGTCTTTCTCTGGGAACATCACTGAGTATGTTGGACGCAAAGGTTCATTCATTCTCTGTTTGTGACGACCCTGATTACTTTTACGACTTTGTTCAAGGCCTACTTGATGGACTTGATGCAGATGTTGACTCACGTGATATTGTTAACATTCAAAATGCCAAAGGTCTGGGCTATGCAGTTAACACGTCTGAGGAGCTTAAATTCGTTAGAGAAGTTGCTGCAACCACTGGTGTTGTCCTTGATGCAGTATATTGTGGGAAAGCTGCTTATGGGATGATGAAAGACATGGCTGAAAATCCAATGAAGTGAGAAGGATGTAAGATCTGAGAGTAGAGGGGATGATAGTAAGGAAATGAGGTATGACAGGGAAAATTTTAGTGATCCAAAAGGGATGTGAAGATGGAAAAGGATGGTTATGGTGCAGCAAATACACACTTTACTTGGAAAGAATCAAAAGAACACCATAGGGGAAAAAGATACCCTGATGCCCCAAGTGGAGGTATAAATTATTGGCATGTTCCACGTGGTATTTCACAAAGCTCCATTGAGGTTGGAAAGGAAGGCTCAACAACTGAAGAGAGGGATTATGTGGAAGCTCATGAGGCTGTTGGGGAAAACAAAGTTGATTCAAAGGGTGACGAGAAATTGAAAGATAAGGATAGAGAGAGGAAAGATTTTTTTAAAAGACAGGGAAAGACTAAAAGAAAGGGAAAGAGAGGCCAATTGTCCTGTTGTAGCTGATGTCACACACTCATTGCAACAGCCTGCTGGGAAAAAGCTGGATGGTGGAGGCGTTGCCAGTGGAGGTCTTCGTGAACTGATACCATGTATTGCAAGGACAGCGGTTGCTGTTGGAGTGGGTGGAATTTTCATGGAGGTGCATGATGATCCCTTGAATGCGCCATGTGATGGTCCCACTCAATGGCCTCTACGTCATTTGGAGGAACTTCTGGAAGAGCTTGTGGCAATCGCTAGAGTAAGCAATGGGAAGCAGCACTTTAACATTGATCTCACGCCATTTCATGATTAGAAAGACTAAAAGCTTCTCTCAGTGGAATGAAAAAGTTGAAGACAAAAAGATAAGCTTGCTTTATATAATATAATATAATATATATATATATATTTCAGATTTATTTTAATTTAAATTTTTAGACTTTATTTGGCATCTCCACCTTTTCTACTCATGTACGTAAATTTCAACTACTTTAGCTTTAATAATTTGACTTTTGACAAGTAAAAGTGCGGCAGTGATTTGGTGAATTCAGTAATGGTAAGAGTGCAAGCTGTCATCAGGAACTTCGGTACCAACAATTGTATTATAACTCTATGGTGGAGATTAATATCAATGATGTAAAGGTGGAAAGCACGAGATTCTGTTGATTCTAAAGCTAATGGTCTTCTACTTCAAAGTATAGTGAAACCTCAAGTTGCCGTGGTGTTGCAAGTGCTCATAATATGACAATTGAGTTCAGAAGTGAAAATCTTAAGGACTTGAGTGTTCCTCTTCCAGCTGTTGTGCAGTTCCTCGTGTTTCGCCTCTATTCTCATAGAACGCGACGATCGAGGTAAGTTAGCCTCTAACTTACTATCAGTTTATTGTGTATGTGTGATGGGTAAGGGAACTACAATTTATGTATGTATGTTATCGTATATGCCATGTCATGCTATGTCATTACATGTTTATCTGTTAAGTATGATTTAATCTCTCATGAATATTTATCTGTTACACAATCTTTTCTGTCATACAATGTTGTATGTTATAAGTATGCCATGTTAAGTATGCCATATGATACATGTATGCCATTAAATGTTTATGATTAAATCATATTGTGCCATTTACAAGCATACGCCATGTTAGAAAAGTATATGATATTAAATAATATCTCATGCATTAAGAAAGATAAGACATGTTATGTTACGTATAATACGTGGGGCCACAACAACTGTGGAGTACGTATTATATTTTATGTTACGTATAATACGTGGGGCCACAACAACTGTGGAGTACGTATTATATTTTATGTTACTTATAATGCGTGGGGCCACAACAACTGTGGAGTACGTATTATATTTATGTTACTTATAATGCGTGGGGCCACAACAACTGTGGAGTACGTATTATATTTTATGTTACTTATAATGCGTGGGGCCACAACAACTGTGGAGTACGTATTATATTTATGTTACTTATAATGCGTGGGGCCACAACAACTGTGGAGTACGTATTATATTTATGTTACTTATAATGCGTGGGGCCACAACAACTGTGGAGTACGTATTATATTTTATGTTACTTATAATGCGTGGGGCCACAACAACTGTGGAGTACGTATTATATTTATGTTACTTATAATGCGTGGGGCCACAACAACTGTGGAGTACGTATTATATTTATGTTACTTATAATGCGTGGGGCCACAACAACTGTGGAGTACGTATTATATTTATGTTACTTATAATGCGTGGGGCCACAACAACTGTGGAGTACGTATTATATTTTATGTTACATGAAAGTATGGGGCCACAACAACTGTGGAGCATACACTACATGAGACACAGCAATTGTGACATGTAGAATACGTGGGGCCACAACAACTGTGGAGTACGTATTATATTTTATGTTATGTGTATTCATGGGGCCACAACAACTGTGGAGCATGAAGTATGGGGCCACAACAACTGTGGAGCATACACTACATGAGACACAGCAATTGTGACATGTAGAATACGTGGGGCCACAACAACTGTGGAGTACGTATTAACGCACGTTATTAATCAAGACAATTGAATAAATTCCAAGTTTATGTTAAGTCCAGTTTCAGATCAAGTGCATGATAAGTCAAGTTTTAGATCAAGTCCATGTTATGTTATGCTCACGTACATGTTATGTTCATGTCATGTTATGTTCAAGTTTATGTTATTTTCAAGTTCTTATTTATGTTATGCATGTTTACGTTCATGTTATATTTCAAGTCCATGTTATGTTGTTTGTTCATGTTATGTTTTAAGCTTAAGTTTATGCCATGTTAAGTCAAGTTTCAGTTCATGTTTAAGTTCTGGTTAAAGTCATGCTATATGTCAAGTTATACTATGTTTATATATGACTATAATTATGCATTTATGCTTTTACTGCCATGCATGCATTTTTAACCTGTGTGTGAGTTTTATGTTAACTTACTGAGATTTGTAATCAAATCTCACTGTGGTAGTCCCAACTACCATTCCCCCCGAATGGTAGATCTTGTTACAGGACCCAAAGGAGAATTGGAATCTGACCAACTGAATACGGTCATCTAGGCTACGGTGCGATGTTGATGATGGTATAGTATTTAACTTAGGTTAATACTTGTACTTTTGGAGTTGTATCTCAAGTATTCTTTTGATCACAACCATTTTAGACTAGTGTGGTGATCACGGCTTTTTAGTATGCCTTTATGTATGAAATATGTTTCAAGTATTTGAGGATATTTTTAGTTTGGTGCATAGTATTGCTAAAGAAAAAAAATTATCCGCTGCGAATATTGCATAATGCTAGATGCATGTTAGGAACATTGCATCTTATATGTCATGAACGGGGGCAGGTAACCTTGTGTTGCATGTCTCGACGCTTCAAATGTCCGTTCAATCCCAAGCGGAATTTGGGGGCGTCACACTCCTTACTCAAGACGGACATTATTTTCCGTGTTGGTATCCCCGACTCATTTAGTGTGTCTATTAAATTTTTTTGCGCTGGTGTTACCCGTCTATGCCCACAAAGAAAACTTGTACTCCTAGGTGTCAGCAGCTCATGATTATGCTGAGTACAAACTTGGACACAACCCATTTTTCTCCATCCTCCTTATTGTCATCATTGCTTTACACCCAATCTTTGTTTCTGCAGTCTCGGGTCTTACTCTATCTTTCGATTTCAAATTCTGGCGACGGAACCCTTCCCTTGAACAAACATATTCTACCCCAATTAGTGATCTGTCTTCCTTTGCCAATCGGGTATGGTTTGTTCGAATGCTAAAACCATTCGTCTAGAGAAGGCTTTATAGCAAGTATGTGCATCTTCTACATCGTCAAATTGTAACCCACATACGGCTCCACATATGAAGATGACCCGGTATTTGGTTCATTGGGCAAGCTCTTATCTTCTTCAACCTCAACATCCAAATCTTCAATTATTTCAACTTCATCGGCACTAGAATTTGCAGAATCAAATACCTCAACATTATCCCTAGAAATACTCATCTTTCAAATTTTTACTCCACCTAATATCATGAAAAATGTGTCATTTAGAGAACAAAAATCTCATACACAATAGTTAATAATTTAATGGAATTGTACCCAAAAATAAGATTGGCTATAAACATCATTAATTAAAATAAGGTTGCACTACTGGTTGCACTCTTGGGCAAGTCTTACTTTTTAGTTCCAATCATTATTATAGAGGAAACAAATAAGGAAAAATTTTGGTGGTTCTATACTTAAAAAGTAATCTAAACATTATTATCATAATGCACTTTTTTAACTTAAACATATTTTATTCAATCATGCAGGTAATCTCAAAAGTTTCTGGTTTGGGATCATGTTCTTTACCATTTGAGTTTTATTAAATTTTTGGTGGGCCGTTATGTTGCAGATCGGTAATTTGTAATAAAAAAATTTTTATTTTTCTTCATGTTAGTGGATATGGCTTCAACAACAATCCAAAAAAATCATTTTCAAATATATAAAAACAAATTTTTTTGTCACAATGCTATGCTACATATTATTAAGTTACTGAGACATTTTATTTTGTTAATGATAAAAAAGAAAAACTTTTTTTTTAAAATTTGGCAAACTGTTTTGTGAGACAGGTTAATGCTACAAACTAAACATATTATTTTGCAGTATTTATCAAAGTAGAAAAAGAAAGCTTAAAGCAAAAATAAAATAAAATAAAATAAAATATTGAAACACGTAAAAAATTTCAACACGTTAAAAATACCTCAGTTTAATCTGAAGAGAACAACAGCATGTAAGGAATATGTCTGAGGAGAGCGACAGCGAGTGTGAGAGGGTAAAGTATGAGAAATGGTCCAGTAACTTCAGTTTATCCGAATGAGGGAGATAGAGATATTTGGGAGGGGGTGGGGGAGGGTGAGACGGGTGTAAAGAAACATAAAAGGTGGAGAGAAAAAAAAATGTAAAAGTTTGAGAGAGAACATCAGAAAAGTGTAAGTCCCAAGAAAAACATTAATTGAAGTGTAAAAGATCTCCTACATCTAAGTTGTATTTTACTTTTGAAGAAATTATTATGTGTCATCTTGTGATTGGTGGGTGTAAAACATATATTTACACCAAAGCCGACTGCCAGGCGCTCTCATAAAATATTGTAGCACAAGCTTCACAAAAAGAATAGATGATTCAACTTTATATTGACCTCTAATCGACTCAACCAACAACAATATAAGAATTTTAACATTGTCTCTATTGATCCTGTATAGGATGACACAAAATGATGAATCATAGTACAAACATCAAACTATATATATTTTGAACTACCCTTTTTGTTGGACTTTTATTAAACTTAGCGCAGGCAGCTTTGCTAAAATTATGGATTTTATAAACATGTATTAGATTATATGATATTTTGAACTAATGTTTTTCTTTTCTCCACTATGCCTTAAATTATTAAGTGAAATCAATCATTTTTATAAAATATATATTATTTTTTATAAATAACCATTTTATAAAATTAGACAATCGTGCTTTGAACATTACTCATACCTAGTATACATATATGAGCCAAACAAAGGTGGGAAATCAAGGCGGGGTCAAGGGCCAGCTCGACATCCACCACCTACCATTCTGCAAGGACAAGCGACCGCCCACCCGCCTCAAGTGGGGCCCCGCCCCCAACCCTAGTTAAGGCCTTAAAAAAGTGAAACTACAATTATGAACTTATTTGATTACACAGTTTAGATGAGATGAAATGCTTCATTAAAAATGAAATAAAATTTTATTATAATATTATTTTTTAATATTAATTTTATTTTAAAATTTAAAAAAATTTAATTATTTATTATAAATTGTAATGATTGAATGAGATAAGACAAGATAATTGGATATCCAAACCAGCCAAAACTGCACCTACAGGATTTCCCTAAAGTACACAAAATGTATAAAATGGAATATTTTCTTTCATAAATCTCATGTACAGAAGTTAGAATTCTTACCCTGTCACTACACTATACGTAATGTAAGAATGAAAGAATTTGCACTGGCAGGCGCTCTTAACCAAGGGCTTTTGAACCTATACAACTTTTCAAAAAGAAAAAGAAAAAAGAATATACAAATCAAATGGGGCTAATCCTCTATGCGTTGAATTTCACCCATCATGATGCGATTACTGGTGACTTTGAAACCAAGGAGAGCAGGATCAATTTGCCTTCCTTTTTTGCCCTTCTTTTTGCCACTTCGTCCTCCTTGCGTTCCATCTGTTGCCTCCGAATATCCTGCCGTTGACTGAGCCTCCGCTGGCACTGCCTTCCTCGCATTACTCTTCAGCATGTCTATAAATGATGCCTCTGAAACATCAGCATCACCGCAAGATGAAGTACGCCGGAATCGCATGTCTTTCTTTCCAGCTGCCATGGTGTCCGAACCTGAAGTTTTAGAGATAATTAATTACTTTAACCAGGAGAAGAAAGGAGTAAGACGAATTTGAAAAGTCAATACCGTCGGCAACACCACTTGGAATTTTCCCCCTCGTAACTGGGTCTGAGACCAGCTCAGACAATCCTTCCTGTGAGGAGGAAGTGTGGGAGACAGGAGGACGTCTCAGCAAAATGTTCTCTGACCCTTTGGATGGAGCAGGCACCCTGATGAGAGGGAGGTCAGACAATGAAATGAAAATCAGATAAAGCAAAGTATGTCTCAGTCATGCATGATTCAATCATAATAAGAAATACAAAAGTACAAAGTTGAAAACTAACAGCTATCAAGCGTCGGATCACGATAAGCCTAATAACAATTGGTCTGTCATAAGTGAGGTCTGCCTTCAGTTTACCTCATCCCGTATTTATACTCCAAGCCTAGAATAACATTTGAAAAGTACTAAAAATGCCCTGTTGTAACTCTTTCCCTGAGGCTATCCAGGTCATTTAGTACAGCTCTCATAGCATAGAGCTAACGGGTTTTTTCTTCAATAAATAGCAAACTTATAAAACATAAACACAAAGAAAACTCACCGCTCCTTGGAAACTTCCTCCACAAATGAGTTGTTAGTTCCAATCTTGTCATTGTAGAAGCCCGCTTTCCCACCTGAGTTCAAATTCAGAAAAGAAAAAGAACAGTCATTATCATTCTAATACGAGCATAACACAATGGCTTAAAATGAAACAATTGAGATGAAACTTTTTTTTGATAAGTAAACAATTGAGATGAAACTACTTGCAGTACCAATTGATGATTGCCTGCTAAGGGCATTAAATGAAATCTGCCCACGATCCAGAGTAGCCAAACCAGCTTGCTCCACCGCACCTTCTTGAATCTCAAAAACTGGACCCTTCACCATACCCTCACTTGGGGGCCCATACTTCCTCCCCTCAGACTCTGAAAACTCATTGCTCCTAGATGACTTGCTGATCGTGTTAGAGTTTTTGTAAATTGCCTGACCAACGTCATTGATGCCTGCCAAGTGTGACTCTCCCTCAATCAAGGGAACAGAATCCGACCTAAAAGGCATTGTTTCACTGCTGACCAAGCTGCAGCCCCCCTCATCCTGCAGTGGTTCAAATGAATGAGAACCATAAGATCCTACTGCAAATGAGTTAGCCAGACCAGCTTCTTGGTCCATACGAAGACTGAATGCACTATCAGAGGAGCTTGACCCAGCATAGAGGCCAGATGGCGCCCTTGCTTCCTTGCCTGCATCTAATGGCTCGGTAGATTGAAGGCCTGATTTCTGATGGAGCAATTCCATCAACAATCTTTTTGACTTCTCATCATCGAATCCATCTGACATCCATAAAGTTGCATCTTTAGAAGTCATTTTAGCTTCTGAATCCCTTTTCTGACGCTCAGCATTAATATGCATTTGTTCAATCCGAGACACCCTCCAGTCATTCTCTAGCTGCTCATTGTTCTCAGACCAGCGGCCCTCATTTGCATCCAATTGTGAAACATGAAATTGATTCGGAACCAAAGGATGGTGGGGATTATGCGGGTGGATACTAGATGAAAATGTACCCGCTTGAGCAGCAGATTGCATAAGTGTATTTGGCTCTTGCATATCTAAACCATGAGCACGGGCCATAGCTAGAACATCCAGATTCATCCCTGGAGCGCCAGCAGGCAAAGACATTGTACGCTCAAATGACATGGATCCAGGGTCATAAAACCCTTGCCGAAGGCGCTCCTGCAATGAAACATTCCGCTCAAGGTGACTCAGCTGCTCCTCGTGGGATGGCCTCTGTTGCCGCTGATAGACATCCAATGGGCCAAACCCTGAAGAATGAGCTCGGTGAGAACCAGCATGACTCCTGAGAAACTGATCAGATTCATCTGATGGCCATATGGAACCAATATGCCTCTCTCCTTCGATACCGGTCCTCTGCCTCAATCCCATTAACTGCCTGGCCTGCAGCTGGTCTTGTTGAAGAAGCTGCTGGTCCAGTGACTGCATCTGTCCATGCTGTACATGTATAAGCTCAAGTAAATCTCTCTGATGATCTTGTTGTGGCATGTGACTGAATTTCGCTTGTATAAGTTGCTCTAAAGATGGATCAATATGCCTCAAAGGATGGTGAGACTGTTGTTGCAGTTCGTGTAGGTGTTGTTCCAATAAAACCTGATCAAGAACACTGTTGGCTCTGAAAGAATCAATATGCGACTGCACAAGCCCTTGATCATGTAATTGATTGCGTAACAACTGTTTAAGCACCTGCCGGGCTTGAGATTGCTGTTGCTCCTGCAAAAGCTTTTGCTGTTGATGAAGCTGCTGTTGTTGCTGCAATTGATGATGTTGTTGGAGCTGAATCTGTCGCTGCTGTTGCAACTGAAGTGTCAAAAGATGATCCAGATCTGGTGCAGAATGATTGGCCAATTGCGGGTGGTGTATAAGATTCTGACTAGGCACGTGTTCTAAAACCGATTCATTTATGTGCGCATGAGACAGCAGATTTCTCTGTTGGAGTTGCTGCTGCTGAAATTGTTGTGCCATAAGCTGCTCTGCTAAGTCAAAATGATTGGATTCCTGCTCCCTGCGTGACAAATGATGAGCAGCCATGGCATCTTGATACATGCTAGGTTCAGGAAGTGTATTTTTTCTATAAACATCAGACCAAGTCTCTGTAGGAAGAGCCGGATCGGCCATAGCACCAAATGGAGCAGCCCTTCCCATGTTCGACGTAACAGATGACTTTGCATGTTTTGTATGATCTTCAAGCTCAGACCAGAGCAAGCCAAACGGGTGCAACTTATTATCATTTTGATTTAGTACACCAGGTTCTGTCAATTCGTTTGGAAGAGAAGGATGAGCGAATGAATTTTCTGAAGAATGATGATTGCTCCCACTAGATTTCGCAATAGAATATCCGGTGTTTCCAGGTCTTCCCGGAAATACAATTTCTGGAAGGAAAACCAAAAAAAAAACAAAAAAAACAAAGAGAGAGAGAGAGAGAAGAGTCATTTTTTTTTTGGCTAAGTAAAAGAAGAATCAATTTGTTACAACAATTGAAAATCAAGATTGCCAGAAACATTAAAAATAGAAAACGGACCTTCTTCTTGCGTAACAAACTTGGGAAAACTTTGAACCTCAGAACGCTGCGGTTGCAGTGTAACCTCTGGCTCAGATACTCTTGACTGAACATGCTGAGCTGAAATGCTATCAAACTCGGACAATGGCTGGCACAGGTCATTTCCTGCAGATGAATTACTTTCCAAAACAGAAACAGGAGCTGGTAAACTAGCATCTAACGGTCCAATATGTTCTAAGTTTGGGTTTGGTTTCATGCTAATGGCATATCCATCATTGACTTTCAGATAAGGTAATACTTTGCCCAATTCTTGGAAAGGTGTTCCCTCGGGAGCGTCTGCCATGCGAACTGGCAAATCTGTCCCAAAAAATCCTTGTTCAAACCACAAAATAATGTCAGCCCCAACAAATGGTCCCTGCATCACCCCTTGAGGATCAATGTAGTACAAACTTAACTCCTCAGGCGTAGTTACCCTTTCTAAGTCATTTGTGTCAATGCTGCCACTTTGATTATGCTCGGGAGAAGTCAAAGCAAAGAGAGAACTTGAATTATCGGGAAGCTTGGATCTGATGCCATATGAAGTGGAAAACTTATTGGCATCAGACTGAGCATGCTTGTTAATGTCAGAATCTGTCATCTGCCATCTTTCACCAATATTGATTGGAGAAGCACCACGCTGAGCACCATCAATCTCTGTGGCACCATGGACACCATTACTTTCAGAAAGTTTTGGGGCCAATCCATCATCCAACTGAGGAATTGCTCCAGTAAGTTTATCTTCTGCATCATTAACACATTTCTCAGTAAATGAAGTGCGTTCAAAATCTTTCATAGTAGAGTTAACTAGTACAGTTGTATAAATATGGTTCGATGGATGAGGTCAAAGGGCTCGGGTAAACAGATACTCACCATCTACCATATTTCTCTGCAAGCCATATTTCAACATCGCACCACCATCAGTTTGATATGGATCATCAATTGCAGCTTCTTGTGAAGTATCAACAACCTCTTCATTGAGAGCAGCGAGCAGGATGCCCTGATTTTGCTCAGTCAAGTCTAAGTCTTCAACACCTAAATGAGGAACCGGTTTGCAAGATTTAAACCAAGAATAAATACATGACAAAAGTAACTGAGCTGAAAATACCTGTAAAATTCTCAGTTGATCTCCCCTTTCTATACAGACTGTACACCATTCCACTGTTTGTGATCTTTCCCCTCCATATGTCACCAAGGATGGCCTGTTGGCATTGTAGGGCACAACAGATTTTAGCAAATTACAAGAAAAATAATGCCTCCGTCGCTGCAAAAATATCAAATGAGAAGAAATCGCAATAATTACCTCCTCATCAGCATCTGGGGCGACAAAAGCCAATGGTTCAACAACGCCTACTTGGGCAATAGGAGGTACCTCCTCCATCTCATCTGGCATGTTAGTAAAAGATTGACCAAGCTTTTGCCTCCGATATATGTCAAGAAGCTTTCCTCTTGGGTACAAAAAAGAATCAACAGGGTTGCTCAGTCTCCCAAGTACACTTTCACTTCTGCCAGAATAAACTGCACCAATGGGACCAGAAGACGAGCCTCTCCCAATAACATTTGACCTTCCTCGTCCAAGGGTAAATCCCACGTTTGAACCTTCTGTCCGTCCTCTCTCAATTCCAAATCCAGGTGCAGCACGGTTGGGATTTGAAACACCAGAATGAACCTCCGGTCTATGGCGTGGCCTCCATTTATCACGAGAATCTGAGTCACGCTCGGAAGCTGAACGGTTGCTACTTACAAAAGGCTGATGGTCATTATGAGCATCTTCCTTTTCTACATCTGTCCTCTTCTCAGTTCGGGAATCCTTATCTTTGTCTTCAGGGCCCCATCTAGATGACCATTTGCTATCACGACGTGTTTCATGCCCGGAATTACGACCATCATGCCACCGATCAGAGGTAGGCAATGCTCTACTCTCACCTGCTTCTCTGATTGAGACATTTTCAGCACGGCGTTCTGCCTTCCTACGATCTCTTCTGCCACTGAGTAAGCTAGTTTCTCTTTCCTCTTCACGCCAGCGACGGCTACTTTCACTGTCAGTGGCAGTCTTTCTCCAATCTTTCCTGTCCTCTGATCCATCCAAACGCCAACCCTCTTTCGGATTGAGGTCAGTTGAGTTTCCAAGAGACACAGAAGTTGGAGCACGCATTTCCTGTCATATACAAGAAAGCACTAAATGCATTACCCATTGTGATACTGCTAATTCACTATGAATCTCTGTATGAGAATGGTCATATTGTCCTAGCGTGATATAATAAAAAGTAACATAATTATAATTCATGACAGATAATTAGAAGCTGAACATATTACTCATTATCTAACCTCAACTTATTCTGATACACAAAATACTAATAATGAACTCCACTTCTTACAAATGAACATTGTATAAATAGCAATGGCATAGAATGAGCAAGTAACAATATCAAAGAAGGTAGAGCCCCCCGGCATGGAGTATTGGTAGCCTTCCCAACAGAAAATAAAGAAGAAAGTTATCATACTAACTAAAGAAAGGGCTATGCGCCAAGCTAGAATACCAAAATAGGGGGTCAGCGTTTTGACACGAAAGAAGATTACGCACATCACCTGTCTTCTGAAAGTAAATCAAATGCCATGACAAGAATGAATAACACCTTGTTATCTTCGATAGTATCCCGAAGTATATAAAGAGAAGGAGATTGGCTCAAGTCATGAGCCTCAATACCAACTAATTGGGGTCAGCTACATGGACAGCATTATATCCTCCCCTATAATCTATTGAACAACCATGTATTTCCATATAATTTAAACGTGTATCCTTTTTTGCCAGATAATGATATCACTCTTTCAAACTAGCACATTTGCAAGCCTCTGATGCACTTGCATGAACCATCTCAAATGACTCTCCCTTCCTTTATCCTTATCAGTGCTGGCCTTGCTCATGACTAAAAATAGTATAAAATGACTAGTAAATACAGCCATCAATGATTATGAACCTATAAAATATCAATTTTTAACCTGACTTCTTCCTTTTTAGTTGATAAGATAAAGCAAGCACCTGTACTGCCACTAGTTTTTTCATTCTTCTCCTGTTATTCATAATAGATAAATGATGTACAAAAAGGATAGCTACTGCCAAGAATGTGCACCAAGATGTGTATCCAGAGTCCCGCACCTCTTGAATTTCAGAATTTTTACTCCTGCATTATCTCTATGTTGACAGCGGCCTTGTGGTCTAGGTTTAAATTATTGGAATAGGCATACACTCAAATATAATCTAAAGTATAATAGGGACATCAAGACACTGCATACACGCCCCTCTGACTACTGCTGCAAGAAGGTAGACTCCCTTTTGAAATGTATACTAGTCTAGTAAAAACAGTATGCATGCATATAACATAGGCCTAAATCACTTAAACAGAAAAAATACAAAATAATATGGTACCAGAGAAGGAATGCGTGCTCCAAGTAGCAAAAAAAATATATAAAAACACAGAACTTTCTATATAACACAAACTCCCAAAAAGAAAATCATTGAGCGCACAATTCCATTGAGAAAATAGCAAACTGTGTACTTGGGAGAGGTCTTTCGCATTTTTTAATTAAATATTATAAAAAATGTTTTAGTCTAACAAGAAATCTAAGAAATTTTAAAAGCCAAATAGAAATTTAATTTAGATGGAAGTTTGCAGTAAAGATTGTTTATGAGTAGTTTACAATCAAGATACCAATTGTATTTCCAATATAAAAAATCATCTTGATACAATATATGTAAAGGTACATCCACATCAGTCTTACTTCAAACACTAAGAGAAAAGGAAAAGAAATGAAACTATGTTTCCTAGGAAGGCAGATTATACCATCTTAGGCTCAGTTGGTTTGGCATAAAGCCACTGGGGAGACAGAGGTATGCTGCTTTCCGATGCCACTTGATCTGCAACAACAAAAATTAACAACATGCACTACATCAGATCAGAAACAGGAGCAAAAACTATAGCAAGTACAAGGGAAATGACTCCATAGGTCATCATTTTGGCAACAAAATAAATCCAATTCAGCCTCAATACCTTTTGACACATCAAGGAACCCCATAAGCCCCTTTTCCTCCTCATTCCCTCCAGAAGCTTCCCCTGGAAAAAATGGAAACACAAAAATTATATGTTATGATTTTTTCCTGAAATATAAATAGCACATCTGAACACAGAATGGTCCAAGCTGAACCAAAATCTTCAGTGCTTCCAAAAGATTTAAGCTAAATTGCTAAGTTCTTAAATTAGCCAACCTCACAGGCCACCAAATCTCAATCATAAAAACCAATGTCATTCCTGTACACTCATGAACTTCAACACGCAGAAAACTATCTTAATCCAAAAATCAGAACAACCTAAAGTCATATAAATCCCTCAATTCTAAAACAAAATAATGGAACAAAAAACTAACTGAAACCAACGGTATAATTACAAATAACTCATTGATTATTGAACTCTAAAGACTGCGATGTTTGGAAATTATTAATCAATTTACTAACAAGTTATAAACTCGTAATTCAGTCAACCGATAAATGACTTCCAACCAACCTTAAAAAATTAAAACAATTTGATCTGAATTAGGACCAATAAATGGAAATGAAAATCAGAAACGGTATTTGCTGATGATGTCAGAAACCCTAATTGACGAAGTTGACCGTTCAATAACGAAAAATGAACTAGTCCACCGCAAACTAGGAGGCTCACGATCAATAACGCCTTACGCCTAACCTCGCGTCGAATCCAAATGTACCAAACCATCAACTACAGCCTTTTTTTTTCTATTTGGAATCAGCTAAACGAATCGGAACTGGTAAAAACATCGAGACAGTAAATGTGAATGAAGATAAATGAGTAAGGGGAGAGGAAGAGCGGGGAAGCACCTTTGGAGGTCCAGGAGTGATCGGACGGCTTGGATGAGATGAGATCGTCCGGTAGATCGAGCTTGCCTTCCCCCATCGGAAGTTTAATGCGTAACCAGATTGATCGAGAGAGAGAGAGAGGATCTAATCAAAGTAGACAAACAACCAACCACACACTGTTTTGGAATTCCGAAGATACAGCGAGAGAGAGAGAGAGAGAGCCCGCGATCGAGAAAGGGAGGGAGGTACAAAGGATAGTTGCTAAGGTAATTGGGGATTCAGGAGGTTGGGGGAATCTAGGGTTTCGGAAACAGCTACAGAGAACACTTGCAGAGAGAGAGAGAGAGAGAGAGATGCAAAGGGTGAGAGACGGGAGCGTTTGGGTGGTGGTCAGAAGAGCCAAAACAAAACCGATCAAGTAGAATGATTTTAGCAAGTTTTGATTTTTAAACATTTGTATTTTCAGTTTTTCTTATTGTCTAAGTTCCGATAAATCCCAATAAAATTCATATTGGTCAACTCAGCCTAAAATCAGAAAGATTGGGATTCAGATCTCCATTGGAATTTAGAGCATTTTCAATAGTTTATGTGTAATATAAAAAATGTAAATTATTTGAAAAATTGTTTATAAAATGAGTTATATTTGATTATATAACAAAATTTATAAATGTAAATTATTTGAAAAATTGTTTATAAAACGAGTTATATTTAGTTATATAAAAAAATTTATAAAATAGAAATTACTACAGCAACTCATTATATGTAGCGGTATTATTCATCTTTTAGAAAAAAAATTTATTATTTATGCTTTATTTACTTCCTCATTTCTTTTTCTTTTTTTACATTTAAATATAAATCTTTTTTTATTGTTCATCATTTAAAACACCTCTATTTTATTTTATTTTTAAAAATTCCGGCTTTGGTAAAATCTTAAAATGAACAGCACTATTTTTTAGTAAATAAGAACTGAAAAAATAAATTGATTTGTTTCTCATGATAAAATAGAGATATTGGCTCAGAAAAAGAAAAGGATGTATTAACTCCACTTAGTAATAAACAGTTTTGATATACTCCTTAACAAAAATTCTATTTACAAATTGGTATAGATGATATACTATATACAATTATACACAGTTGATTTTGGCATGATTTAGTTTACAAAATAAAATAATTATATTATAAATTAAATATTACCATATAAATGATGTGCAGTATACATTATCTATACCATAAATACAAATAGTTACAAATCAAATAATGTGTGATATAAAAGCTTTTAAATAGCACCATTACAAAGTAATACAATATCACTTCCCAGACCATATAGATAAGAGAAATGCTAAAAAAATAAAAAAAGCTTACATTATATACATCCACCTCGTCAATATGTAATTTATTATTTTTTTTATTTTTATATTTTAATATTTAAATATATATTTAAATATAATGATAAAAGTAATAAATTACATATAAATTACACAAAAAAATATGATGCGGAGTTCTATTATATATAATCAATTTTACTATTTTATATATATTTATTAATATAATTGATTAAAATAATTATTTATATTAAAACTTAATACAATTAATTATATTAAGTATATAAAAAAATATATAAAATGAACTGTATATAAAATTTTTGACATGACTGGACACAGAGAGAGCGCGACTAGGCCTGGAAGCAAATTACCGGAGGCCTAGAGACAAATGCGGCAGCACAATGTTTGCATGGACCCTAGGTGGGACATATCCTCTTATCTATCTACATCATCATTTTCTGACCGATTGATTATTCTGTGCAAATTAAGTCCATGTAACTGTCCCCTTTATGATACAGGCTTTATCTTTTTCTTTCATCTCGTATCACTTCAATAACTAACGTTGCATTTCTAAATGATTTCTATTTAAAAATAATCGATACAATAGCATTTTAAATTGTATTATATTAATTATTAATTAAAAATGATAAGATTCAAGATGTTCATTGTTAAATAGTACTAATCTTGTCAATTGAGTTTATATTACTTTTTAGAGCTTTGCTATTTAATATTTCTGCACATCACATATCACATTTATTTTATTTTTTAAAAAATATTTTTGATTTTATTCTTTTTAAACTAATTGAATTCTTCTACCTATCATCTATAAATCACACATTTAATAAGAAAAAAAGATAAATAAAAAATTATATGTACAGTGTACTTCAACATAATTCTACTTTTTAAGATATTGAAAGATTCTTGGGCCTTTGGGGGAGCGCAAAGTATTTCTTGTATTGTCTCATACAGTAGAATTAATGAGATACTTGATGGTATCTGATTCTTATGACTTCACTCAAGATATATCATTCTTTCTAATTATTTTACCCCATTTAATTAAAAATAATAACAAAATACAACAACATTGAATCGTATTGTATTATAAATTAAAATAATTACAACAAGATAATATATTTCGAGGGACCCGATAATTTTATTTTTTTATTTTTTATTTTATGTTCCAATATCAAACATGAAATTATAAATCAAAATAATGTATTTATAACTCCATCAATACATTATTTTCTTTCGTAATTAGTCTGGTCTTTACAATTATTGATATTCTTTATAGATAAATTTTCAAAAGATAATACATTTTGCCTAAATAGAGATTCAATCTCACTCTTCATAGAAAGAGATAACTCAATCTCTACAGAAAAACATCTGAAAGACTAACTCTTTTTTTATTTTAATTAATAATAAGGAAATAAAAAAAGAAAGCAGTAAGATAGATGAAAAAAAAAATTATAGTTTAGATCAATCCCAGTAAATTTCATAATGTGTGACGGCCTGTGAATTATTTTTGAAACGGCGTAAACACTCTTTAAGGAGATGATTATTTTATTTTTCTTTTTAAAATTAGATTATTAGACATAATAAGATATACATCAATTTTCTCAAAAATTAAAAAAGAATGATGTATGAACGCAAGTGATTTCATTTATTATTTCAATGGTCTTTTCATTAAATAGTTCCATCTAAAGTCTTATCAAAATTTTTTTTTTTACCCCAGGCAAAATAGACTTCCCCAAAGGCGACTTTGGAATTTCGTATTCCATCTATCGATGAATATTAGATGGAATATATATTGTTTAAAAATATATTCTTTTAATTTGAAGCAAAATTTCAGAGAATGATATCATGGAGATTTGACCATTTGATCGAATATAATTTCCTATTCCATCGTTACGTTCTTAAATTTGTTTTTTCTTTTTTTTTTAAAAGTGCAAAGTGATAAGCAACCGTACCCTTTTCACGAACACTTTTAGAGAATTCCTAACCCGTATCGCATGTGTTTTTTTTTTTTTAAATAATTTATGAAAAAATTTACAGATTTCATCAAAATTATCCCTACATCTAAATTTTCATTTTAGGAAAAGTATTTAGAATATGTACAGTGATTCCCTATATTATAAAGAATGTATAGGGGAATTATTGTTTATCTCCAAATTATTTTTTATTAATATATTATTCTAATCATTTATACTTTCTATCATACTCATATTTGTTATAGTTTTAAATAATAATTTTAAAAATAATTTAAATAATTATGAAAATATAAAAAAATAATTTTAAAAATATTATCATACCCACAAAAAAATAATTTAAATTTTTGTTTAAAATATTTATTAGAGTAATAGTTCAAAACATAAGAAAAAATATTGAGTCGTTAAGTTTGTAAATAGAAGTGAAAAAAAAAGTAATAAAGAAATAATAGAGAAATATTATTTTAATAAAATAGAAAAAGTATAGAGAATGAGATGTATAAGGTTTTGAAAAGATGAATAAAATTTAAGAATTTTTTCTTTTTTTAAATATCATTTTTAAAACTACTCATAAGCCGGTTTAAAAGTTAACACAACACACCGGTCTAATTTTTACACCACGTCACAGTTTAGTTTCAAATAAAAATTGAAAGACTTCTACTGTCTCGCTGCGAAGTTATTGGTGATGATGGTGTTGAGCGCGCGCAGGCCGTCTTAGAAATTAGTAAAGAAATTATAGGTAAGTTGGTGAGATATATATCTAAGAACAAAAACGAACCATCGGCCAACTCTATACTAACCTTCTCTTAGTTTCCGGAAATTTTGAAAAAAAAATCGTTCTCTTAGTTTTACTTTTAGATCGATAAAAAAACCTCATGTTTTGAGCTCCTAATCTGCTGGATTTGTTGTCATTTTGTAGAAATCAATTCCTGGGTTCTCATATTCAATTGTAGTGTCAACTGATTTTCATTTTCCGAATTTGGTGTAGTTATTGTGACCATTGGAGCTGCAATCTAGTTTCTACTTATTGTTTCTTTAATTTCAGCTTGTGAAGAAAAACAAATTAGAGGTTTTCAGCTGAGTTTTCGAGAGGTTAAGGAGAAGCATAAGAGTTTTTGAAGATTTATGGAAAAATATAAAAGCTTTCGAATAATGATGGAGAAATAGTTAAGTTTCATAGGTGGTGGGAGGAAGAAAGACAAGGACTCACTGGGAAAAAGGGGCGACTTACCCTTCCATTTGCTTCGTACAAATGATGAGCATCATCGATTTCTAAGTAATTTTTAGACACGGGTTGATATGATTTTCAGAATGAACGGGACGAAACGTTTTACAGACTACTTTTATCCAGAAAGGGATGAAGTGCTTATGGGGGATCAGTTAAAACAAAGGGGTTGTCGTTTGTAATTTTGAGGACAAAATGGACAATTAATAATTGCTGATGTGGAAGAGGGTATGTGGTGTACGAAAACTGGACGGTTGCATAATAGATTTATTCTTAACTAAATTATAAAAAATTTTATGATTTTATGAAGCTTGAAGTTTTGTAGTGCTAGTGGGGCCGCGCAGGACCCAGCTTACATCCTTGCCATTTGGATCAAGTTTGTATTGATTATTTTCTTAATTAACAAAGAGATGCGCCAATCGTCATCATTTTACCATCATCTTCCAATGTAATATTAAATTACTGAAAATTATTTTTTATCTATTATTTATTATTCAAAAATTTAAGAAAACTGATACTTGACTCTCTCAAAATTATGTTCGGATATTTTAATTTTTTTAATATTTAAATAAGTGATTATTAGTAAAGTTATATATATTTTTTCTTAATAATTATGGATGTTAAAAAATGTTAAAAAGAATGAAAAAATATCTAATACACTAAAGACACGTCCAGTGATACGTGCTCGACGCTCCCTAGCATTGTTCATGATTTAATATATGATAAAAGAACGATGAAAAGATAGTGAGTAAAGTTTTTAATTAAACAAACTCTAGCACCATTTGGCAAGGACATCAATGCCCATGGTTTTCGCAGCTGGTATGTGACCAGCTATTATTATATTTCTAAAAACAATAATTTAAAAAATAACACAAGTACGTAACTGTAGTTACGAGTAGTTGGACAACTCGTTGCCGAATTGGATTAATTTATGAAATGGTCAGCTAACCTCATCTCGCGCGGCCAAGGTCATCCATGGCAGTAAGCGTGCGTGCCAGTGACAGTGAAATTCTATGTTCAAGCTTGGTGTAGAAAGGTCGAGCGGTCCATTCCTGTGGTTTTTGCTGATAAGCATCAATATTGAAACTATATTATATATAGTTAATAAAGCCGTTTAAAAGGATTCATGTTGACTAAAGTATATTGATCATAGAAAAAATTTGAATCATAGGCTAAATCTATAATTAAAATGATAAGGACTCACATACGTGTTTGATGGTAATGAGAGCCATCCATCCTAGTCATATATGCATGCCATGCGTTATTTTGTCATTTTCTATACATTTCTTACTTTAATTTTGAGAAACGCTATATCTATGAAAAGATTTTATAAGAGTAAACTCACAGATTGATATTATTAATTATTTTGAAGCCAAATTATTAATTAATATGTTGGTGGGTGTTAGGTTTGGGGAGTGAGATGAGAATTTTTAATTTTAAATTAAATTTTAAAATATTATATTTTAATATTATTATTATTTTTGAATTTAAAAAAATTAAATTGGAATTTGAAAAAATTGAATTGTTTATTATATTTTGTATGAAAATTTGATAAAGTTGTAATGATGAGATGAGATGAGAATTTTGTGTTTGAACTGCATTTAGTTTATCAACCTATTTTTGACTCATCTCATCTAATCATTACAACTTCTTAACTTCTAACACAAAATATAATAAATAATTCAACTTTTTCAAATTCTAAAATAATAATAATATTAAAAAATAATATTTTAATAATATTTTATTTAATTTTTAACTTTTATCTCATCTCAATTCACTGTCCAAACTGTATCTCCAATCAAGCAACGCCAAATAGACAAAATTCATTCAATTTGACTTTATTATACTTAAAACTAATCACCTATAATTAAATGACACCTACATAATATTAACTGTTCGAGAGGGCAAAAGAAACTGGAATTAACAACTCTAGTTGTTGAGTTAAAAGCGGCCGTGTAATGTAGCCATCTCATCAGTTTTCTTAGTTCCCATTACACCCAATATTCAACATGACTTCTAGAGTATTTTTTTATTTGACTTTCAAATTTTACATAACCATCATCTATTTAAAATAGAAGTACAAAGTTATATGTATGTTACATAACTCAGTATAGATACTATCGTTTCTATATATGACATCATTTGCCATTACAAACTTTAATTACACATATATTTAGAGAGATGTTACTCATCATTCCACACCACACGTTTTATATATTTTAAAATTATTTTTTATTTTTTTTATCATTTTATTTTATTTTTATTAAACTAATTGAATTGTTCTATTTATCATTCATACACCATATACTTGTTATAGGAAAAATGAAAAAAAATTAAAATAAGTGTGGTATATATATGATGTGTGAGGATAATAAGTAGAATTATTCATTTATCTATGATGTCTAAATTAATTTGAGATCATGCAATATAAAGATATAAATCTTTTTCACAACTATATTACAATTATATCAAAACGTTTTTTATATAAGGAAAATGCTTGTTCTTAATGGTTAAATGAGTATTTTAATGTATTTATATCTATATATATATATATATATATATATATATATTTACAAAATGCTTAAAGGGGTGTAAAAAATGTTTGAAAACACAAGAAATAAAAGTGCATCTCTCGATGACCCTAGCATTATCCTTCGTATAAAATAGAGTTGCAAGACAACGTATGACGTGCTCTTGGCCTCTATTTACCACGCTTGCACGTTACCAACGGATCATATGTCCTAAATTTCCATTATTCGTACTATATAGCTATTAGCTAGCTAGGTGGTTGTATAATGAGTTAACAACTTTTGTTTTTTAACTCTAGCGATAAGTTAATATCATGCAACTTGTTTGTACGAGTAGGTGATTATGATTGGCATCCACTTGCATGCCGCCACCACGCCCAGCGTACTCGATCAACACTATCCATATGGTTCTTTTTTTTCGTCTGAGATTTTTCTTCTTTTTCTTTTTTTCTTTTCAATTATGAGCATCGGGAAATAGTGATTGGCAGAGATGAAATGCAGACTCGTATAGTCGACGTACAAGCAAACCAGCAAAAATCCATAAAAGTTGTTAATAAATTTACAGAGATAGCATACAGCTTGTATTTGTTTCATGCTTATAATCCTCGTCTCCGCCGTCTTGATCACTCAATCCCACATAAACCTATTTGAAACAAACACTTTAACAAAACTACTCTAACAAGAAAAGAAATCAGAAAAGGGGCAGAGATCATTTAAAACTGATTTATGGCAATCATTCGAGATGGACTGAGTAGGTGGTAAGAGCCGTGACGCTTAAAGCCGCATCCTTTCTGAATTTCACGGCCGTCCTCCATTTCCAACAACACTTTACGAAAGATATCAACGTTGCAGGGAAGGACAAGGGGGCCTTGGTTATCGTAGCCATATTCAGACTCGGCCTCTTCGAGCAGCATCTTGAACAGGGGATGGTTTGCATATTCTGTTCTGATCACAAACTTCATCTTTTGAGGTCCAACATAGACCGAGAAGCAGCCCTCAGGAGCAACCCGGCGTTTCCTTGCAAGTTTTTCCTCTTCTCGTAGCAAGGGGCTGATGGAAGGCCACGATCTGCTTTTCACCGTCAGGGCACGCACGGGTCCCGACAACGACCTCTTCCGGCCTCGTCCGAGGGATTTGCATCGCTCCCATGTCTTGATGATCAGCCCCTTCTTTTCTTTTTCCTTAGTAATTACATCCATTTTTTGTCGAGTACAAAGACTCACCAGATCAATATAGCTCAGTATATATATATTAGCAAAGAATCGAATATATGGTGTAAAGAAAAGTTTGAGTATAAGGGCTTGAAAAATCACTCACAAGATAGTCCAATCTCCATATTAAAGCACAGATGAACTTATCGTGATATGAAAAAAGGAACCATATATGTATATAGTATGGACGATGGGCATTAGGAAAATATATTGCTTTGAAAGAAACTGGGTATTTGGTTAGCCCCTGTCGTAAACCAAATGAAACATCACCTTGACCCTTGGCCTCATTGTGTTGCTCATACCTCGACTCTGATTATATTGGAGAATCAAGCTGATACCATGCACAAGATCATCAAGAGGGGAAAAAATTATAAACAAGAATCGAAAACGAGATTCACAAGAAACCCATAGATCGTGAACTGTAAGAAATTATGCTAAGATAGCCATGAGTGCTTTCGAGAACCCTGGAATGAAGGAAAGGATATAGATGATGATGATGATAAGGGAAATGAACCAGCGAAGAGTGAGAACTGGATTTGCTCTCTCTCACTACTTGCGTCTTGAGTTGACAATACCCACCAGCTTTCATTTCATATTTATAAACCAAATGGGAACTAAATTATTGAGTTAAATATTAACACCAAAAATGAATTATCGAGTTAAGTATTAAAAGTCTTTGTAGTTAGTTTAATGCCATCATTGATCTCAGGGATAATTGGAGAGGCCGGATACTTTTAGCTCTAACATAAATAGAATTGAAATTTCTTTTTAGCAATACCTTTTCATAAAATGACAAAAATGGAGTAAAAAAAATAAGAAAGAACAAAAATAAATTTTAAATTTGCATTCTTCCATGAAATTGAATATTAAGATTGCGTTTGGATGCTAAGTTGATCGCAGATGATTTAAGTTAATATGTGAATAATAATATTTTCTAGATCTCATTGATATGTGTTTGAGTGTAAATTATAGGTTGAGATCATATGTGTTTGAATGTATGAAATAGGTTAAGATGAGTTAACCTTTTTAAAAGAAGTTGAAAAAGTAATAGATTCCGTTAATGATTTTACATATAAGCTTTTAATATGATACAATTAAGAGAAGAAGTTAGGCTATCGAAACCATTTATTGAATTATTAAAAAGAGGTAATATATGTAAACCATAAACTAAGTTTTGTGTTTAATTTGGCTGAATAATGTATAACAATAATGTCATATATTTAAAGTTTTTAAGTTGCACAATTAAATAATGCGTATCTAACTATCAAGCGAATGTGAGATTTTCTGTTGAATATGTTTTACTCTGATAATTATAAACTTTAAAAAATAAATAATCTAATGTGAATATTATATTTTAATTTAATTTCTTGATACAATAAATTTTAAGCGAGACCAAGTTATAATTTGATGATATATAAAAAAAGACTTGCTAAAAAATTATTGACAATTTGCAAGGCACTCTTTAAGACTAGCATTTAAGAACATTGACATGAATGTGGACAAGAACAAATGGATAAGTGTCAAATTTAAGAGAGATATTTCAGATATACATGAACTGTAACTGTTGATGATCCCCTTGACCTCGTCACTTTTGATCCCTTCTTTTAATTAAACTTTGTACTTCATTAAAAAAATAATAATGGGTAAAGTCGCATGAGTTGGTTTGAGGTTTTTGTTCTACACTTAATTTGGAACATAATAATAATGCCGCGCGTAATGTTTGTAAGATGATGATTTTCGCTGTCATTAATATAGCACGACTTTAAGTTATGAATGGGACATTATCTTTGTCTTCTTTATCCTTTACATGCAGAGGCTTGCGTTTTAAATTTACTCGATAAATTAATATGGTATGGATGGCTGAAGATCGATCACTTACTAAAGTTTTAGCCGCCAAGGAAGTTCATTGCGATTTGTATTCCCATATTATAGGCTATAGCTATGGTGGTTTTCTATCCCTTTCAACATTCATCGTTTTCGTTGAGTTTATGAAGAACTGAAATTATTGAAGTAGATAGCTAGCCTAGCTTGGTCGAGTACTGGTCCTGTAGTGGTCCAATAGTAGAATATAAACCTAATGATAATTCTATTTGAAAAAAAAAGTAATGTTAAGTAAAAATTTTAAATAAATATGACCTATATTAACCATTTAAAAAAAAAAAAAAAAGTAAGTCACACTCAAAAAATGACATTTTTACACTTTTTCAAAAGACTGATGCTAGAGAATGGCCCGGGTTCAATAGCCCCGCGGCGCGCTATTGATTTGACGTTTAAATTTTATTTTTTTAACTTTTTATAATAATATATATATATTTTTTACTTTTTAAATTAAAAAAAATTTAAATGACTTTAAAATAAATCACGTCCGGTCTATCAATAAGAGCATCCCATCCGGATGCCTAAATCCGAAATCTCTTAAATTTTAAAAAAATATTTAACTTTTCGATAAAAATTCTTCTCCATCGAATTTTTTTATTTTAGGCAAAAGATTTTAGAATATAAACAGTAAAAATCTCTAAATACGGAGAGTTACTATTTATCTATAAATTATTTTTTATAAATATTTTATTCTAATAATTAAAAAAATTCTTCTCCAATCACAACATTTTCCCATGCTCATATTTATTATAGTTTTTTTAAGTAATAATTTTAACAATAATTTAAATAATTATTAAAATGTAAAAAAAATACATATATTATCGTACGTGAAAAAAAAATAATTTAAATTTTTGTTTAAAATATTCGCAAGCGAGTAGTAGTTCAAAACAAAAATATATATATATAATAATAAGTAGTTAAGTTCGTAAATGGAAGTGAGAGAAAATAGCAATAAAAAAAATAAAAAGATATTATTTTAATAAAATAGAGAAATTATATGAAATGATATGTATGAGATTTTGAAATATGAGTAAAATTTATAAAAAGATTTTAAGAAATGTGGTTTTGATTTTTAACTAAGTTTTAAGAAAATTTATAAAGAACTCAATGTAAATGATCTAATGGCGCCAATTGCACAAGGAGAAATATGCCATTGAGAGTTGGGTCTCGAATGGGTCTCGATTATATATTTTTTATTTAGTATTAATGAAATATTTTTTAATGATATTGTGAATTTTTTTAAATATTTAACAATTTTAAAAAATGAATAAAATAAAATAAAATAAATTTATAATTGTCGGGAGCTATCTCAATGGTCTCATGCTACATCCTCGGTGGACGTAGACATGCTACTATGCCGCCATGGCCAGCATTTCATACAAGCCAAAGTTATTTTTTTATTTTTTTTTCTTTTCATATTTTTTAAACATATTTAAATATTTTTAAAAAATATAAAAATACATCAATATATTAAAAATTACTTCTTTAATTATTAAATAAAAAATAAAACATTTTTATTTTTACTGAATGGTACACTTGAGTGGACAAGCTTGTTTTATTCAAATATTATTCGGATATTCCATTATCCAAGTTCAACTATATCATAAAAAGTCAGAGAATTGCCTCGTTGCACAAAAACAAAATCTTTTGCTCTTTCTTTCAAAAATGCCCCTAAGTTGATCTCCAGGATTGGTGTCATTTTTTACTTGAAAATAATGATATTTACAGTATAGAATATATAAGTCTCGTGTATTCTTAAAAAAAAAGATAATTATAAAATTCATATAAAAATATTTTTTTTTAATAATAGACCATATTTTTTAAAAAATAATGATTTTTTTACACTTTTTCAAAATGATGTCAACTTTTTTACAAAGTCTTGCCAACTTGTCTATTTATGATAAACATACAATCCTTTTTATATCATTTTATACAACTGTATCTTAAATTAGGGACAATTTTATAAAGTAACTTATAAAACTAACATCACTTATAGTAAAAGAGAAATGATATAATTATTACTCTATAACTTCTTACAACTTTATAATAAAATAATAATACTTTAAATTTTATTTTGATTTTGATTTTTAATTTAATAGATTTAAATATAATAAAAATTTTATTATATTTAAATTGTATATAAATTATGAATAGGTTGTAAGTGGCCTATCACACTCTTACATACACATCCTCATTTTAAAATATAATTATATGAAGAGTTATAAAAATAATTATATATATATATATATACTAGTAAATGGACTATGTGCAAGGCACATATGACCTGTGAATTCATATGTAATAACATATCAATTGAGTTAATAAATGATATGAATATATATAAATCACAAATAAAAAATATCAGGGCGCTGAGTAGTTGGATCAAGTCTGGAGGGTGAAGAATATGAAGAGGGAGTGGTTGGAGTAGTTCCCACGGCCTTGTATGCATGCCAGAAAGATAAAGAGAGGGAAAGCAGTGATGGGTTCATCTCTCTTTTTTTTTAATAAAAAAATAAAATAAAAAATACAAAATAGCCGGTTATACCACGGTTTCCATAGGCGGTTCTGTAGCCAAACTGTGGGCGAGGAAAGAGATTACGGAGACCTGCAAAGACAGAGAGAAAAAAAGAAGGCACTGACTGATCCTTTGATGCAGCTGTAAATCACATAGTTAGTGGAGAAGTCATCAATATTAATTCGCCAACCTCCATATTCAACAAAAACGGTAGCCACGTTTTTAAACCGGACAAGCACCGCATTATTTTTATAGATCTTCTGGAATTGTCAGGCGCCGCAAGGCTATTCTACTACATCTCTTGTCTCTTGTAGAGAGACGCTTCACGATGGACGCCGTGAAGCAATAGAGGTGATTCGTCATTCCTTTCATAATTTTCTCTATAAAAGAGATATTCAGCTCATCTTCACTCGCATCCCATCTTCTTTACTTTTCTGTAATTAGTCTGCATTCTTACTCTGTAATCTCTTTCTGCATTCTGACTCTGCAATGGCTCAGCAATCTTCTCGTAACCAATACATGAGATATTCAACACCCTCTTCATCAGCTGTTTCTGCTTCCGCTATTGGTGCTGTAGTGCAATACAATAATGATCTGACTAATAAGTCAGATGTTGAAGCTATCTACGAGCTTGTAAATCTCGGTACCCATTACTCATCAGCTATTTATGCATTTTCTCAGCGATTACAATCCAAACCTTATGATTTGGACAAACTCAATGAGAAAATTTTTATCCTTCAGCGCCTTCTTCACGAGTCTAACATGAAGATAGAAGCAATAAAGTAAGAGAATAGGAAATTAAAATCTCTGCTTAAGTCTTCTTTTAGATTGCCTACTGCTTTAGATAAGGATGCCATGCAGATTCTTGAAGAACAAGATCGTTTAAAGAATGAGGCGAAATGCCTCAAATTTCTGTAATTTTTTTCTTCAAGATAATAAAATAATATTTCAGAAATATTCATATTTGTGTTTCTATCTTCTGGTAGATATTCTATGTGTTCCATTTTATTTTTGGTAGCAGATGAGGGTTGCATTAACTTTTACGTTTAAAGTGAAAACTAATAGATCTAAAGGAATAGATATAGATCTGTCAATACACAACAAAAATACATGTTCAACACCCAAAAAAATCACTTTTTTTCTCTTTCAAAAAATCAACTCGGAGATGAAAATAAAATAAAGATGACTTAGAAAATAGAGAAATAAAAATAGAAGGAAGCAGTTTTGATGGTTTTGCTTTACCTTTTGTGGTTTAGAGGGTGCAAAAGTGGTTTTGTTGTTCTGGTGAATACCTTGAATTGCAGCAAAACTCGTACAGCTTTCCATCCGCTTAGCAAAGGTCACCTGCGTGTTGATCTTGTTCTCGATCCTCAACATGAACAAAAGAAAAGAAGAGAGAGAAAAAGTTTACTTTCGGAGAGAAGAGGAAAGAGAAAGTGAAGATGAAAGTCTGAAAGAGAAAAAACTTGAATCAAAAAGAAAAAAAAACATATGAACACAGATAGAAAAAGAAATTGTTATGTGGATCTGAAAAATAGAAATCAAACGAAAGGAAAAGAAAAACTTGAATAAATTTTTTACAAACAGATCTGAAATAAACGCAAGAAAATCAACCAAAAACATATCTCTTCATATCTTTGTAGATGTATTCAGACCTGTTTGTAGGGGAAGAAGCTGTGAAGAGATGGTGGGCGGAGGTAGTGCGACGGCGCCGGAAACGGCTCAAAACCGTGCGGCTTAGATGGGCTGTAGGTGGCTAACGGTGGCTCGGATGGAGGTGAAACTTGGTGGAGATGTTCACCGGTGAGAGGGGAAGAAAACTGGGTGGGTGGTATACGACACCTCCACCGGACGGGGGTGCAATGGCCGGCCGAAGTAGGGGCGACGGGAAGGAGAAAAGAGAAGGGGAGAGCACGGGGAGAGAGAGAAACGTGGCCCGTGAAAGAGAGAGGTTTGAGAATAGAGACTGAGAGAGCTTGATGAGAGAGAGAGAAGAGCGATTAGCTGAGAAAGGACGAAATGATAGGTAAAAATGACGAGTGAGAGAGGGGGGTCTTATGAGAAAAAAAGACAAAATTGAAAAGAATTGAGAGAGAGAGGGATCCAATGTAAGGAGAGAAATAGCTTGACAAAATAAAAAAGTTTCGGTGAGATTGATGAGATAGGATAAAATAAAATAATAAATAAATATAATTAGAGAGAGTGAAGTGATGACAGAAATGGGGTTTGATAATGAGAAAATAAAAAATCGAAAAGATTTTGAAGAGAGAGAGAGACAGTGAGCGGTACGATGAGTTGAGAGAGAGTTTGAGGGGAGAGAGCTTAATGACATAGGGTCTAGATTGAGAAAGGCTGAGGAGAGATAGTGGAATGATGAATTATTTTGATCGAAAAAATAATTACAAAAAATAATAAAATAATAATATATATATATAATGTTAGCTAGCTCTACTTTTCTATTTATTTGTCATATCACAACAATATTATTCATGATATGCATGGATATAAATATTACGAGTAATAGTACTAATACTGCTTTTGGTCTAAAAAGAATTATTTTTTTAATATATAGCAGCTGGACCAACATGATCGATGATGACGATGATGATGCGATTCGGCATGGATCCCTAACTTTTTAATTCCTTCGTCTAACTTCTGGAAATCAGCTAGCCCAACTTATAATTAACCACCAAGTACATATATAATTAATGGAAAATTGAGTACGTAATTATTTTTAAAAAATGAATAAATATAAAATTCATATAAAATAAAAATTAATTTTTTAATAAAAATCTTAATTATTTTTTAAAAATAATTACACAATATTTATATATTATATAATTGTACTTAATATTACTCATAATATATGTAAGCACTGTAATACTCATGTGTAGAAAAATATTATTTTATTAATTGGAGACGTGGAGAAATGATAAAACAAATACACCTTTCCCATTTTTTTACAACTTTTTAATAAAATAATATTTTTTTAAAAAATTTTTATTTTAGTTTTGATTTTGATTTGATGTGTTTGGAAGAGTGTGGTACTGAAATACAAATTTATCGAGATTCGTTGTAATTATCTATCCAAATATTTACTGCGAATCCGAATTTTTTATTATCTCTACTGTGTAAGAATCGAATTATTATATTACTGTGCATCGTTACTGTGCACAATTATTATCTTACTGTGCATCGTTACTGTGTATTTACTGTGCATTTTGAATTATTTATTAATATATTTACTGTGAATTTTAAATTTTTTATTATTATCTTACTATTCATTCGAATTATTATATTATCTTTACTGTGCATTTTACTGTGTATTACTGTGTAGGAATCGAATTATTATATTACTGTGCATAGTTACTGACTGTGTAGGAATCGAATTATTATATTACTGTGTAGGAATCGAATTATTATATTACTGTGCATAGTTACTGTGTAGTTACTGTGTATTACTGTGTAGGAATCAAATTATTATATTACTGTACATAGTTACTGTGTATTACTGTGTAGAATGAAATTGGATATTACTGTAAAAATGAAGGATAAAATTAGAAGAAATATTGTGCTTACTATTCATCTGAGGATTGGCGCTTTTATATATAGAAGATATATAACATTTCTCATTCCTTACTCTTCCCTATTGGGATTTCTTAACATAAAGATTTTTTTCTTTTTTATAAACTTGGTCTTCCTAACGTATTAGATAATATGATAGAGCTATTGCAAAATTATATGATATATCACATCATTCAAAATAAGACTTGAAACATATTAATCAATTAACTTACTGTTTGCAGACGAGACGAGATGACAATGACAAGGTGGTCTAAGTTATCAATTTTAAAATTTTTCAACGATTATGTTTATTAACAATATAATATAAATAATTAAATATACAGATTTTTATTAATTTAAAATTTTAAAATAAGTAAAAATTTTACATAATATCATAGTAGAGATCCTGAATTTAAATTTTAACTCTTATTAAACTAACTTATTAAGAGAGTCTGATCCACATTTGCAAACATAATTAAAAATATAATACAGGTAATAAGTTATTAGGAACAATGATGCTGTGAAAATATAAATTATTAGGAAATTCTAATTTCTAATTAGAAAACTGATTCGGCAAGCCAACAAATTAATCAAACACTATAATTTTGAAGGTTGCGTATTGGTGTGTAGGCAGAGAGCCGACGTACATAATATTAAAAAATTGCATGACGGAATGTTGACATTTTATTTCATAACATCATCGTGTAAATTTAATATATATATATATAACACCATGATCAGATCCAACACCGACTATTGACTTCATAATCCTTATAATTTAAGGATAATTTAAGGATTATGTTTCATAATCATCGAAGAAACATGAGATTGCAAACCTCATCATCGATCAAGGATTTACAAACCTGCCATCCATTTTGTCTTTTGAAGAAACGAATTACTTTGATATATATTTTAATCACAGATTAGAACGTATTGCTTTGATATATATATATATATTAATCAGTGGTTATCGTTTCAATATCCAATAGTGTTAGACTGAGTTTTGATTTAAGTACTTGGACCTGAGATTTCTTTGTAATCAAAGACACTTGCTACTAATGTTTTTCTTTTTCTTTTTCTTTTTCTTTTTTTCATTTGAGAAAATAGAAAATAAAAAAAATTACTTTAGATTGATGTTTTGAAATTCATTTTGTATAGGCTATGGTGCTGTCGAAATTTGTTAGCTGCTCACAAGTGACATAGCCTCTGATGCACGATGATGATTTGGAAAAGAAGATTAAAATGGTAGAGACAAGAACAAAAATGAAGAAAATATTGTCATAAGCTTCGTAGTAAATGGGATTGTTCTAGGTATCCCAGCCTCCAAAAGGGTCTGTGTTTACAATATTTCAGAAGTTCCTCAATTCCTTCCCTCTTTTCCCCCTTGTACTCTCACTACACTGACAATATCCTAACAGACTACTGGTGAAATTACCTTGTGTTTGGTATTGAGAATACCTTAACACTTGTCAACGTACTTAACTATTATTCATTACTTTATTATTACTTTTCATCTACTTTTTACTGCTATTTAATATTCTATTATTATTTTTCATCTAGTTTTTTACTATTATTTACAATATACCTCAACACTTCTCAACATCCAATCCCAATAACAGGAAATACAAAGGAAAATAACCAAGCCTATGCGCTGTGTTTTATATAAATTAAATGCAGCTTTTTGGACTCCACGTATTGACTGAAAACGCAACACTTAATTCTGGACTGACGAAGCTTCCACCACATGCACCGTTTGGTCTTCAGCAAGCATCAAGCAACACGCACTGTTTAGGATCATTGCATACCGTTTTGAGTTAAACTCCCCTCTCAAGACAGAAACTTTAGTTTGCAACCTCAGTTTCTTGTAGCCTTCTCTTGAACTCCATTAGGCTTCTTCCTTTACCATGCGCCGCTCATCTCCTTCAACCTTAAGAGCCTTAACAAAATTTTCCTTAGAATAGTAATCGGTACAGGATAGCCCCAAGTTTCATTCCGGATTAAATTTTGACTTTTTCAATGTTTTACGAATGTTTCGGCCGGTTTCCAAGAATTCAGCCAAAACAAGCATTTCGGACCAATTTTGGATTTGATGGCTATGTCGTAATTTTTTAGAAGTCTACAATTTTTGGTAATTTACAAAGAAACTTTCATAAACCCTCTTCTAATCTTTCACAATTTCACCCTTTGAATGCCTTGAGCTCCTCTATCTTCTGATGATTTATGCATATTCATCCAGTCAGCTAGTTTGGCAACATAAAATTCTTAAGCTTGTCTAAATTACTATATAGTAAGGCTGTTGGGTGGGCCCTTACATCTTACCCATCTACCCACCCCCTGCAGGGGCCCGAGTGGGCAATCCACCCTGCCCAAGCAGTTGGGCAGGCGGGTATTTTAAGAAAAGAAAGGGGTTGGTGTCAAGCTGGGTCTTGGCCAGTTGGCCCCACCTGAATATCATTCGTTCCCCTAACTATCAAGCAACAGTCTACAACAGTAAGACCACAACTTGGTCGTGGGTCTCCTACTTTCCAAGTCCACGATCGCTATCATGAATTTGTAAGTTAAAGAACCACAATTACAACCATGGATCTACGAGTTTTACAACCCATGACCGCGACCATACGACATAAAGATCTACTAGTAAAATTTTGAAGATCTATGCACTACTCTTTATGACCCATGGTCAAGATCGTGGCCTGTGGGTTTGTGCACAGGTCTTCAGATCTGGGAAGATCTGTGCAATTTGTAAGTTTGTTTTATTCTTTGTTGGATTTTTTGTGTGAAAAATATGTAGTTGGACAAGGTGACCGGATGGTGGTAACGTGAATCCACCCGCTTGGCAAGCGGATACTAATGGTCACCCTGTCCAAGTGGGGACAAAATGCGAGATGGGTGATTGCTCGCTTGTATATGGCAGGTAGCACACCTACTATGCAGTTCATCTCTCTCTCAACTAATTTTGTAATTGATTCTTTTAAGGCATGTGATTGTCACATGATCCTTTATTGATTAAATCAAGACTAAACAATTTACACCTATAACCATACATTGAGATCATGATCAGTTATTTGCATGCATCCTCACACGATACATAAAAGTAGCTAGACACTACAATATTTGTTAGTTTTTGCCGCATGGGTATTTAGTCGGAAAAACTATAATCGTAGTGGCAACCGCTCTTTTTCCACTAAGTCTATCTGTGAGAGATTAGTGACTTAAAGTTGGTGACACTAAGTGTTTTTTCCCACTAAATCGTGAACTAGTGGCAAAATGTAACGTTTTCCCACCAAGTAGATCGTGGAGAAAGCCAATGAATTTGATGGCAAATGGTTACTCAATCAGTTTATGTTGGTGGGAAATATTAATTTTGCCATGAAATGTGTTGGTGGAATTTATATTTTTCATGAACGCATTTAGTGGGAAGACATTTTTTTTTTTTACCAAAGGCTCTCATCAATAAAATTGGGACAATACGCTTTTGAAGACCCAATGACCTCGTGGGTAAAGAGTATTTTGCATGACACTATTTCGTGACAATATATACTTTACACATGATAAAGAATAGTGAGTAAAAGATAGAAATATAATTTTTCTCACTATTTGATTTTGTCAGTAAAAATTATTGTTTATGATATTTGTTTGTGGGAAAAAAATTTTGCCCACTTAGAATTTTTTATTGAATTTGATATGTGGGCACCATTCCATTTGGTGGCTTAGTAAGAATACAGTTTCTGTATGACTTAGTGGGAATAGAGTTTTTGTCACATGTTTATTTGTGGAAAATACTACAACAAAATGTAGTATTTTTTGACAATTTCATGCTCTTCTAAAATGGTCTTTTCTCACAATATTTGCTTAAATCAAAATGCTAGATATGTAGGCTATTATTGAATCTGCCATCACACATATAGATATAACATAACTAATGCCAATCACTTGGACTCTACATTCTTTGGTTGCAACTATATATATATATATATCACTTTGAAAAACATCATTCAAATATTGAAAGACATCAACCCATGGTTGGAGATACATTAATGTTTGTAATGTAGGGAGTTAAAGAGGGAAGCCTACATTTTCCCAAGTCACAACAGTGCAATCAACTATTACAATCCAAAATTCTTAATAAAATCCATGTATACATAATATCTTGGGTTCTAGATGCATGAGGGATTCACAAGATCCAGTTCCAGTTCATCTTCCCAGTAAAACACAGCAAACAAAGCCCTTCATCCATACATACAGCATCATGCTAGGAAGTACCTGAAAACCATATCAAATCAATGTGCTTTCAATAAAATATCTATAAATCCTTATGAATACAAACCCTTTGGCTAACCCAAATTCAATCAAACTATATATAATAACCAGATTTTCCATACAAACCCACCATACCCAAAACACTTTAAAGTAGTGTTTTCTGCCATTTCTCCAGGGTATTTACCCTTTTTTTTTACCAGCCTATTTTAATACAAACATGTATAAAGGCATACCATGCTCTTCTATCTTCATTAATTACATCAACCAAATGGCAATGAGAGATCCATAAATCCTTATGAATACAAACTCTTTGGCTAACCCAAATTCCATCCAACTAATGCTTACATACCAGATTGATGTATTTAAAACCCATCATACCCAAGCAAGACTTTAAAGTTTAGGAAGATGCCATTTCTCCTGCATTTACCCTTTTTTTTTACCAGCATTTCATAACTGTAGCGTGTATAAAGGCATACCATGCTCTTCTAATTTACAAAGATTACTCCTACCAAACTTCAATTACTAAATAACCAAAAATCCTTATGAATACAGACCCTAGAATGCAACCCAAATTCAATCCAACTATATATAGTAACCAGATATGTCATACAAACCCACCATACTCAAACAAGACTTTAAAACTATGTACATGCCATTTCTCCTGCATTTACCCTATTTTTTTACTAGCATTTTTTAATACAAACATGTATTAAGGCATAACATGCTCTTCTATCACCAAATATTACATAAACCAAATTGTAATGACCATATCCATAAATCCTTATGAATACAAACCCTTTGTCTAACACAAATTCAATCCAATTATATATAGTTATTTATATAATGACCAAACCTAATTATATTTTCCTACACCTCATATCCACCAACCAGTTATCAAGTAGCAAATTAAATTCTATAATGCATTTCAGAGATGACAAACTGAAATACACTAACAATACAGGTAACTTACTCTATTAGTTTAGACTTTTTACTTTGCTGGAACCAATCTTTTACTCTTCTACATGCATGCTAGTGATATCAAATCATGTGTCATCAGTGGTATACACCAAGTGAAGATCAACAGCTCTCACCCACTTGTGAAACCTGCATAGAATAAGTATGTTATCAATTGACACAAAAATTTGACTTCTACAATAAAAGCTCTAGCATACATAATAACAACAATTGACAAAACTGGCCAAATTACCCAAGATTACAACATGGCCAGCATAAGCAAATGCATCACTTGATCCTGGAGAAAAAACCAGCTTATAAAGAAAATAAACTCATGGATACCCTTCATTCATATTTAGACTAAACAACTATCTGTAAACACCTTCCCTAACAAAGAACTTTTTGGCATAAAACCTAAATCATAACAAAACCACTTGTTGTGAAGATCACCCCTAAAACTCCCCACACTACACATCAGAATTGATCTTATCTACCTCTCTACACACTGCCATATCTACAGGATTGTCACAATCCACCAAAAAACCACAAAAAAGTACCAAAATATATATGGACAGAGATGCCTAAGCATCTCTTTGAATCTCCCTATGAGACTCACTATTTCCCTCCAACTCAGACACTCGAAAATTCATTGTTTTCTCATACTCTGAGAAATTATGCTTCATAGCCTCCAAATTGCCTATTATAGCATCTAGTTTTTCCTTGTACATATCTGAAGAACTCTTGTTCCGTTCATTCTCCTCAAGTAGACGTTTAAATGCCTTGTTCTTATGCATTGACGGAGAAGGGTCAGGAATGACCGAATGCCCCAGCCCCTACGCATACCCAGATCTATATTCTAAAACATCTTTGAAAACATCCTCAGCTACTTCAACAATATTCTCCCCCTCGGGGTCCTTCTCATGCAATTTCTCCAACATAAGATTCTGTAGCCACAAATAAATTCACAATAACTTGTTAGATTTCACACAATAGTAAGTCCAATAAATAAACTAAATGAAAACTAATCTCACATAGTTGTGCTCAGTTGTGGCATTAATAAATTTGCCCTTTTACCTTGACCAGTATGTCTCTTTGTAGAAAGCGACCAGATTGGGTGCAGTTTCACGCTAGCATCAACCATTATTAGTTAATTATCAAGTTCCATCTAGTTGTAGTCTAAATATGGGCAAAATAATTTTAGTACATACATTTTCTTCCAAAATCTTGAGAAAGGATTTCCTCCCCCCCGTATGCTTGACTTTTAATTTCTTCCTATTTTCTGTTGCCCTTCAAGAGTGCTCCTGAATACACAAGAGTTTATCAATTTGCCATTTTTTGACTTATTGCTTAAAATTAAACGTTTGCTGGAAAATAAATCATATAAACATCTAACATTAATAATTATCAATATAGAGGAAAGTAAAAGCAGTGTGATAATGTTCTTAAAATTAGTACTCGTATACCTTGAATGTTCCACCTGCCCACCGCTCACATAGCCACTTCCATACACTGCTGTCCACCATGGATGCCCCACCATCAAGGGCCTCCTTATGAGATGCGTACTTTAAGTAAACTTTATGGAGTTCGTAGTGATATGCATTATATTTATCGTTTAGATATGTACACACCATTTCATGATGATTTTCTCTTGTCCAATCCAAGATAAAATCTGCTTGCAACCCAAAAATGGAGCAAATTGTAATCTCAACGTTAGCTCATGTAAATAAATTCATAAATAGTTACCATTATGCTCTAATTCATACCCTAACACGATCGATCAGCTCTTGTTTCTCCTCATCAGTTACTGAACTCCAACTTCCATGCCTTAGTTCGGCATGTACTTTAACGATTGAAGTCACTCGATTACTAAAGATGGAAGAATTTTCGCATGATGGACCTCTATGCCCATCTTGTATTACCAAAGGAATCTTACCCATTTTCCTTAGGCGTTTGAATTCTGTGCCTTTCGTAGGCCCTCAACCTCGCTTCTTAATGGGTGGAGCTGTATCACGAAAAATAGACCATGAAAAAGTTTTAACCACTTATGACTTTGAACATGTATAAGTCCCAAAAAAAAATAAATCTGCCTAGCATTTAAGCTGATGCCAATTGAGTAAAAAAATTGGGTATAACATTTATTTTATACGCTGCCATACCTGAGGTAATATTCCTCTCTCCAGCTTGTCCTACATCCATCGATTGTTGTATGTCCAGGTCTGCTACTTGTGCTTGGGTCGAGTCATTCATGAATGCTTCCTCCTCATCTCGTAAGTTCCTACTTCGAGGCGGATCTTGTGCAGCTAAGCTGTTACGTGCAGCTTGTCCTACATCCATCGATTGTTGTATTAAAACATTTGCTACTTGTGCTTGGGTTGAGTCATTCATGAATGCAGCCTCCTCATCTTCAAAATTCCTACTTCGAGGCTGATCTTGTGCAGATGGACAACTGCGTCCAGCTAATGATGCTCTTTTGTGGCTACCCCTTTGCCCCATTCTTCCTCCATTTACAGTTCGCCACATATTTCTTTATACTAAGATAAAGAATTATAATTGAACATGCAACCCAGAAAATTTTGAATTAGACAAACACATCTGCACATAAAAATATAAAAGCAATGATGGGAAGTGGCAGTTTTCCTTAGCAATTGATTCCCTCTCAACAATGCCACATATTTGTATACGTTTGGTGAGAAATTGAATTTGAACATGCAACCCAAAAAATTTTGAAGTAGACAAACATATCTCTAATATAAAAATATAAAGCAATGTGCTTGCTGGCAGTTTTCCTCACTTATTTATTCCCCCTCAACAATGCCACATATTTCTTTATATTGGATCAAATTGAAATTACAACATGCAACCCAAAAAATTTTGAAGTAGACAAACACATCTCTAACATAAAAATATAAACAATAATGTGCTTGATGGCAGTTTTCCTCACATATTTATTCTCCCTCAACAATGCCACATATTTCTTTGTATTGGATCAAATTGAAATTGAACATGCAACCCAGAAAATTTGACTTTTAGACAAACACATATGTAACATAAATATATAAAAGCACCATGATTACTGGCAGTTTTGCACAGCAGTTGATTCCCCATCAACAATGCCTTCCATACTTACATAGATGTTAGATAAATTGGCAGTTTTGTAAACTTTCTAAAACAATATAAGTAAAGCTAAGATATTGTAGGCAAAGATGGTAGAAATAGATCTCCAGTGACAGTATATGTAAAATTGAGATTGCATGTTTGAATAGCTATACAATATTAAGTCTAAAAATAACACTGAAGCAACTGGTCTGCTTTACTAATCATATGACCTAATTACAATCTCTATATATAAATTAAGGAGCTCTACAAACAAGCTTATTGCTATACTATTCGTCATTCCTCACCAACCAGGTAACAAATGTGCAGACAAATCTGAAATGGATATTAGTCCCTGTTTAGTGCAGACAAATGTTTTTTTTTCCTAAGTCATAACTCATTGAATAAACTAGAATCTTAGATTATATAAACAATAGCATGTTAAAAAAACTGTAACTTCCTCTTGAATAAATAAATATGTGATTTTAAACCCCCCAAATAATTTCTTCCCTCAGATTACAGGTTGCTAAATGTAATCTGAGTGCAATGTTTTCATGTCATGCAAGCCCAATTTATCTAGGTGTGAAAAAAACCTGCACTTAACAATCCCAGAACTGGTGTCCATGATTTGGAAAAAAATGTATCTTATATTTTGCTGGGTTTTGTGGTAGCTGGAAAGTGTAGGATCAAAACCAAAACCAGTGAGGAAAGAAAAAAATACTATTGCTGTCTGAAATGTCTAATAGGGATGCTTGTGCATGTATTCTTGTAGCTCCCACTCAGCAATGGATACCCTAGGACATGTGAGTATCTTTTTGTTACCTCTTGAAGGAGGTGTTGAAGTATCTAAAAACACACTCTTTGCTTCCAGTTCTCTTATCTCCAACACGTATTGTTAACCAGAATCAAAGAAATGAAATATTAGAGCAAGTCTGCCTTTGTACCAATGGGTAGGTAAGAGTACAACTGTCTTACTGTACAGAAATCCAGCTATTTTGACCTGTGAAGTGACCCTGCTAGTGCCAGTTCCATATCCTCCCAAATTTTACCATCTCGCCCCTTAATACTACTCCCACCTCTTTTATTTGGGCAGTAAAATTGTGCACATTTTTAGAATTAAAAATATTCTCAGCTTTATTTATTATTTTCATCAGTTCACCAAAAACTGTAACAACTTTGTGTATTATTTTCAAGAAAGTGTTGCCATAGGTATTTTAGAATTTTTTGGATATTATTATTAACAACTGTAACAGTCACAAGTACTATGAATTAGTTCCAAAAAAATTGTGTTCAATATTTAGGGGCAACATTTGAGTTTCTTCTAAGTGCATGAAAAATTAAGCAACGACCATTTGTTTTGTTTTGAATAGTAAAACAATGTCGAATTATTATTATTTGTTGGAAAAAAAAAAGCTTTCACTTGAAGGTTTTTGTAATATCCTTACACATTTAAATAAAGTCCAAAATGCCAACATTAGTCATTGTATAACAAAATGGATAGATGATTGTTTGAGCACAAATGCAGGAGGGAAGTGTCATATGCATGGGGGATTGTATGGAAATAAATTCACACCATGTTTTATGACTGGGACTAGGTCATTGAAGCTCCTGTGCCAAGCTTATTGACAGCCCTGTGTTGCTGTAATTTGCCATATGTATCCATTTTCCATGTGAATAATGATGTGATTTCCAGCAGTGAATTTCTATTTCTAGTTCATTCATTAATTTCAGTGGATAATGTTATGCTTTAGCAAACACTAACATCATTCTTCAATCTAATTTTTCAATACACTTCTTAAAGCTCATCTATAATATTCATCATTGACCCCCATATCATAATGAATTGTAGACAACATGCCTTCATGTCCCCAGCAAACAGGTTTATATTGTTTGTATTGTTTGTATTTTATGATATGGGAGTACTCCCCAACAATAATGCCTCTTCCATGTCCAGCATTGACATCCATAAATGTTCGTGGTTGTTGATATTGTAGGTTGTCCACAATGTTAGTATGTGATAAACCAGTCCATTTGCATCCAATATTTAAATCTGATGAGTACATAATTTCTTCCTCTACATAACCATGTGCTATTGTGATTGGTAAGTGGGTAATGCAAAGCAACATATGCCTATCTTAGCTATGTTTTTCCCAATATTTAAGAGGATATCAACTGTGTCTAGGAAAAGGAAACTGTTATACATATTTCCCATAAATTAATAGTTAAACTATGGTTTGGCTAAAAAACTCATCTCTAATTCTAATGTCAAGAGCTCATCTAGTCCAAATTGCTTAGCCAACCAGTTTCCACCAGTTAAACTAGGATATTGTGCTTTGCGCTAAGGACCTTATGAAGTTAATTCTTGTGACTCTCAAGAAGTAATTTCATACACTTATTGTCTGTCATTAATGCACTTCTTGTCTGTCATGTTCTATTAATGACAGACAATAAGTGTATTGTAAATATATGGACCTGGAAACTAGATAGTTAGTTAAATACCCCACCCCTTTGAACTTAAGATAATGACAAATAAGCATACTGCTTATAGTCAATACCACCACACCTTAGTTTTGTTTCGTAACTAACATTTCTTCCTTCATTTCCAAAATAATATCAGCCACATTATTAGAGGGAAAAGTGGCCAGACCAAATCCATTGTTCTGGATGAATAACTTAACCATATATGGTATTTTGGCATATCAAATGAGAATACCCCAAATCAGGGAAAAATAAACCAATACTAATAAGTAGAGGGCATGTACTTGAAGAAATATTAAAATTATCTCTATGTATTTGTTATATAACTGAAAATAATGCTTACATTACATTTCGAACATGGTGAATCTAATCCCCCTCATGTGAAGTCATGCAACATCTATGCAGTACCCACTCTAGCCTTTTGAAGTCATGTAGAAGCTACAAAGAACATGCACAAAATTAGTTACTGAGAATGAAGATGAATCACATGGCATATATATAATCATCATGTATATATGGGAAAGAAATACCATCATCATCATTTGAGTCCTGATCAGAGGGATGATCGGACTCACTACCAGAGTTATCCTCATCATTTATGTTAATCATCCCATCCTCATCGTCAAGGATGTCATCATCAATAAACACATCATCGTCAACTGGTTGGGTAAGGTGTCGACGTGATAGGATAGATGGATCAACGGGCAAATGTTGTTCATCTACTTGATGCAATGGATTTGGTATGGTTGAGTCACTCTCCACAACAGGCCCATAGTTGTTGCCATTAGTGTCAACCTCATCTTCTGATTGCCCCCTAGAGGATTCGTCATCATCATCATCCTCGTCACGGCCCATTGACCGAATGTTGAAAACATTCCTATTTGTAATCTTCTGTACGACATGCCAACTTTCCCCCAAGGTTGGGTCTTTTAGGTAAAACACTTGCATTGCTTGGCATACTAAGGCGAAATGATCATCTTTATATAATTGTCGTGCCGTATTCACACTAATTAGATGGTCCCTAACACGTATCCCCCTCCTTGGGTCGCCAATGTCCCACCAAGCACAGCTAAACAAGTATACTTTACGCCAATCCATATAACGTAACTCTATAATGTCATTCAATACACCGTAGAAGTCAACGGGGGTACCCTGATGCTCGCCATTGACCACCACCCTATTGTTTTGGGTGCGGCAATGTTTGTCACGCTCTTTTGTATGGAACCGAATCCCATTCATTATACATTTGGCATATGATCCGACCCATGGATCGGGACCACATGCTAATGCGTACATGTCATCAGTGACATCACTCGGACTAAATGCACGCAACTCTCGAATCTGCTTGGAAAAATGTAGGACAGAAGATAGGATGCGTTACAAACTTGATATTTTAATAAACTATAAATGTAGCAAAGGGTAGATTAAATAATCTTACACATGATCTGAACCATGATGGGAATTGATTCTGGTGCCACGCTCGATATTATTGGGGTCCTCCTCTTTGATCTTGTTATAGTGCTCCCTACACATATGTTCTAAATGTTATAAGGGGAAGGATAACATTATACGACATCAATGAAGGTGTACTTACTCGATGTATTGCTCAACCTCCATGTAATTATTAAGAACATGCCATCGAGTCTGGGCCATTTGTGTGTCTAGTAATCTGTGAGAGATAAATTTCCCCAAGGGGGGGACCTTTTGTGAAAAAAAGGATAAACGTGGCTCCATGCTCGACTCAGTCTCATCGACGGCCAAATCACTGTTGCGTTCACCTCGGTTAAATCTAGTCTCAATATCATGAAGATACATAAAGCAAAATGTTAGGCACTCAAGATGCACATATGCCTCAGCAATAGAGCCTTCTGGACGGGCTCTATTTCGGAAGTACCGCTTGAACTTCCCTAAATACCTCTCAAATCAGTACATCCATTTGTACTGCATAGGCCCTACTAGCAATGCCTCCTTTGGCAAGTGAATTGCAAGGTGCACTATGATATCGAAAAATGTAGGAGGGAAGATCATCTCTAATTTACAAAGGATCATGGGGATGTTAGCTTCAAGCCGATGCAACACTGAGTAGGTCAAAGTTTGTGAACATAACTCCTTGAAGAACGAGCTTCGCTCTATCAAAGGTTGACGAACATCGGGTCGTAAAAACCCACCAATCACAACCGGCAGTAGTGTTTGCATAAATATATGACAATCATGACTCTTCATTCATCTAATTTTCCCTTCACTAACATTGACACACTGGGCGATATTAGCGGCAAAACCATCAGGAAATTTGACTTCTGACAACCATGCACAGAAACTCCGTCGTTCATTCAAGTTTAACATATAGCATGGAAGACTCATAGACACACGGTCACCCTCATGTTGTAGGTGTAATTCTTTCCTTAGTCCAAGATTAGCCAAATCCCTACGGGCATTAGCAAAGTCCTTACTTTTTCCTTCAATATTCATCAACGTTCCCAACACATTATCACATATGTTTTTCTCGATATGCATGACGTCAAGGTTATGTCTCAATCCCAAGTCTATAGCCAGTAAGGAAGCTCAAAGAAGATACTTTTTTTTGTCCAATTAATTCCTTAGGAGTTCGTTTCCTCTTTGTGGTCAATTTACCAAATTGAACATGTGAGACCCCTAGTAACTGTCGGAGTAAATCCTCTCTAGTGACCCTAGATGGTTGGAGACGGTGTTCAATGTACCCATTAAAAGCACTTTTTTTACGTCTCCAATTGTGGTCTCGCGGCAACCATCGTCGATGACCCATATAGCAATGTTTGCGACCATAGACCAACTAGAGGGAATCTGTGTCAGCTGTACATGCAGGGCATGCCATCTTGCCCTTTGTGCTCCACCCAAAAAGATTGACATATGCAGGGAAGTCATTGATAGTCCAAAGTAAGGAAGCGTGCAATTTAAACATTTGCCCAAGGTATGCATCATATGTATTAATACCCTCTTCCCATAACTCCATCAACTCATCGATAAGATGGCACAAGAAGATATCAATATCATTTCATGGTGCCTTAGGGCGTAGAATTAATAATGACAACATAATGTATGGATCTTTCATGCATAACCAAGGGGGCAAGTTGTAAGGAACGAGTAATACTGGCCAAATGCTGTACGATTTGCTCATGTTGTTGAATGGGTTAAAACCATCGCTTGCTAGACCAAGTCTAAAATTTTGAGGATCTTGAGAAAACCACCCATGACTGTTATCAAAGTCTTTCCATACCCTAGAATCAGCTAGAAGTGTCATGTAAGTCGAATCATCAACACGTTCTTCTACATGCTATCTCATGGTTTTGGCTGTCTTCTTTGACATAAAAAGCCTTTGTAGACGTGGTTTAAGAGGGAAAAATCGGAGAACTTTTTGGGGTATCCGCCGTTGGTTACTTGTGCTTGGAATCCACCTAGATGCACTACATTTAGGGCATTCATTGTACTTAGCATTTTTCTTCCAAAATAATGCACAATCATTTGGACAAATATCAATCTTTTCGTAACTAAAGCCTAACCCACGCTCCAAGCGACGGGCGTCGTTATATGAGTTAGGGAAAACAGCCTTCGGAAATGATGCTTGCAATAACTGGATAACCATATCAAAGGACTTCACCGTCCAACCACCAATCGTTTTGATGTGGAGCAACTTTACTATAAATGACAGCTTTGAGAACTTTGAACATGAAGGATAAAGTGGTAATCGTGCATCAGCAACCAACTCCTCGAAACTTAGGTTTGTTGGAGTAGTCAAGGTGTGTGGTTCATCATCAATGTCTGCATCCCCATCATTTTTAGCTGCATTATCCATAAACGTCCCCACCCATATGTCATCTAAAAGATCATCCACATCATCAATATACTCATTAAGATCAGATGCATCATCACCTTCATCATCAGAAAAGGTAGTGTGTAAGAATGGATCATCTTTTCTATGGAATATCCATTTGGTATAGTTTGGATCAATCCCTATGATAAACAAATGATTTTCCACCAGACTCACTTGTTGGAAAGCTCTATTTCGGCATCGCTTACATGGACACCAGATGTGATCTGATTCTGGTGAATTGGCTTGCACCATAGCTATGAATGCTCTAACACCTTCACCATATTCATTGGACTGCAATCTATCTTCAATATGCATCCATATTTTATCCATCTAATGCTGATTGGAAAACACTGTAGTTAGTAGGGTTCTAACAGGAAAATTGTTATTTCCATGAAAAAATGCACATAGATGGAAATTATTGTCATAATCATTGACAAAGGTAAATGTAGTCTGAAGGGCTGAGAAGGCTTCGTTATAAAATTGGACATTGCACAAATAATCAGCAATTGGATAACTACCTTACTATGGTAGTTTTGAGACCCTAACAAAGACATTTGTTTTAATGGGGTAGAAGTTCTCTTTAAACTAATTAAAACCTAGGTTAGGTGTTAATGACGGGAAATCCTACTACGTGTTTTGTAATCTATTTGGATTCCAAAGTGGAAGGGATTTTTATAAAAAGCAATCATGATAAGTAAGTGTTACGCATGTTAGGCTCTCTCATTACGGTATTGAAAAATTCTTTAGCCAAAAGGCTCTAACTACAATTCTATAGGAGAGAGAGAGAGGTTCACAATACACACTAAATAAAGACAATTATATAAATGTGGCTTATCCATGTCAACATTGACTTGATTGTACTTCATTCGATGGGACTTGTTATAGGCCCTTTGCCTTTTGTATTAGTTATAAAACCCTGTTTCATACTAAGATACCTACCACGTATAAACACATCCCCCTCAAGGATTATCCATATATATAAGAATCAATATGATATGGAAAGTAAATATGAAAGCATTTATACTAGATGAAGATTTTGAGAAAATCAATCCTTGGGAAAATATTTTAGACTGAATATAAATTTACGATGGCATACCCAAAGTTTTTTAATAAACATGCATGTTTTCATCTATTTGTTATACACAGGATCATCACACAAATAGTATTATAGTTCAAAATTGTACCATTAATGGGCCATAGTTGGGTGTACGAAGTGAATGTTAGGAGTGGGCAAGAAGAAAATAAATAGGTTGGCTCTGAGAATAGAATAGCAAATTAATTAAAGTCTGTCAAAATCTTACCCGGATGTTCAGATAACTGGTTATCAGGAGGAGGAAATGCTTTATTTGCTGTGAAATCTAGATGTTAGACATGCATCCGAGGCAAAGCTATCTCCCTCATGGCTAGCGACAGATATATGTGAGATAAATAAATTCACAACTGAATTGAATTGATTACACAAAGGAACAAGACTAAAAATAACCATTCAAATGAACGAGAAGGAAGGAAAGCAGTTATTCAATTATCCATATTTTATACCAGACACATGACCATATAGTTAGTACTTCATACATGCAGAAATTATTTGGTAAGAGATCTGTACAGGTCACTGAAGCAACAAGGCCAAATGTATCAAGAAATACTAACAAGAGAGCCATATACAACCAGCACCATACATTTTAAAAGTACAAGGTGGGATTGTCAATTGGTGAGCCACACAGGAAAACAAACTCCAGTTTCAATGCTGGTTACAGATTGGTGATCCACTATTTTTACAAAACAGATTTCGGCGGCCATTTGGAATTAAAAAAAGGTTCATTAATTGAGTAGGTGAACAACTTACAAAAAAGCAAATGGTCACCCTAGGAGTGGTTTGTTATGTCAATCTGAGAGGAATTTAAGAGTAATATGGACTCTTAAAATTAGATGAAAACAATCTATAACATTTAAAAAAGCGTGGGGGTCTACAAATTCAACCCGTACATTTTTTTTATGTATGATATTTACCTTATTTTTCAAGGAAAAACAAAATAACACATATTCTTAAGACTATAAATATTTGCAGATCCTCTACAGCTAGGGGAAAAAAACGTTGGGAATTGCAATGAAAAAATAAACAGGAATTTTTTTTTGGGGGGGGGGGGGGGGGGNGACTAGTGTATTTTCAAGATGGGGGTTGCAATTCACTGAGAATGAAAAGTAGGAGAACCCTAATGCCTATTCGTACTTGTACCAAGAGTTTGATATTTCACATTCTGACGTGTCATCCATCTCAAGTCACATCATGATGGTTGAATTGCCACAAGTTCTTTTCCTACGACAAAGCATACTGAGAACTACTTGTATTATCAGACTAAGTGTTGTTTGTGGAAAAAGAAAAGAGTAGCTGCAGCAACATGCCCAACCACAAGAATTTGGGATTGGAACCATTTCCCAAACCTACCAAATTCTCCTCGCTGCATTTTTCTTTTCACATGAATATTTTGGAAACTAAATGAATGTTTTGAGTTCCACGCTAGATTTATTCAGTCTTCAAGTCCCATTTTTTGTATTCTATCTTCCAAAAAGTCATCTTGGTAGGAGAAAAGTCTAAAATCAGGAAACATAAATTTCATATTATTTTCACATGATTTTAGGGTGGGCAAATCTCATGCACCCTCTTTAAAAAAAATGGAGCAAATCTTAAACCCACACCAAAAAACCTACTTTTTAATAGATTACTATACTAGTTTTTAAGAAAATAATGCATGAGGCATGCATAACTTAAAACTGTATCAGTTAACATAAATATCATGTTAGCCTTTCTAGTTATTAGCTAGAATCTGTTTACTGTACTGGGCAGGACACAGCAACATACAGAAACAAAAGACTTGATCGAGTACCTTATGTGAGAAGGGTAATAATTAGTAGGATACAACCTAACATCAAATTACAGGGGAAAATCATAGCAAATGTAAAGAGGGCAAAATCAAAGTTAAAATGTTTTAACCAAACCATGAACAAAGATTTTTTGTTGACAAGCCAGTGAACATATGGGAAAATAACTAGAATTATGATGCTTTACGCACTCCTAGAGTAGTTGATTTCAATCTTCCAACACCAAGCATCAAACCCTATCATGCTTGGTGCACTCACTTTAAAGTTATGCAACCCAGAGAGAGAGAGGCCCATTACCATTTCAATAACTGTATTGTCATTTCCAGTGACAATTTCAATATCATGATCTTTGTGCTTGTCCTGCATTTTAGCAATAAACAAAAGTTAAGAACCCCAAATCATTGGAAACCAATTCAACAATACAGCTTGGGTAGAGATCAAAACACATACCTTTGCACCAAGCTAAAGCCTTTCATTAGCTTCTGATATCACCCTGAGAAGTCTTTAGTTTTTCCAAAAACTGCAGCAGAGAAAAGAAATTAAGTATGGCCAATTGTTAGAGAGTAGTCTCGATATCTTTTGCAAAATATATATATAGATATAAATATATATATCTTATGACAGGCAATTGAGGAGATGTTTTGGAGGGTTCAAATGTGGTTGGAAGATTATTAAGTTCTTCAAATTGGTGAATAAATGAAACAAAAATATTTTTCCTTGTATAATTCCAAATTTCTCCTAATAAAAGTGTTATCATTATGCTAGAATGCACATTCACATAAAATACAGCATGTTACCATCTACATCCAAGCAAAAGATCTATGGGAAAGATATACCCTCAGCTTGAAACTTAGCTCTGACATGGCCAAAGGAAAATCCATCTCACAAACAGGACTCATGAATTATTATCTTTTTGCATCAAGACATACAAACCCAGAAAGCTCTCCATGTATGCTTCAACAAAGTACACATGGTCTTATCAAGAACTCTCAAAACCCAATTTTGGATACCAGAATTTTCATAACAAGTATAGATAATCTTATCACAGACATTCATCCTTCAGTATGATGAAAAAAGGTTCTTTCAAATTGTAGGACCTGTAGTTGCAGCTGAAGGAAAAATACTACTTCTACCGGTTTCATTTAAGCTTGGGTTGAGTTCTACAACCCAGCAAATTCTTGAGTGAGCAACTCCCAGGAAAATAGCCTTTTAGAGGTTCAGAAACTTGCTTTGTCTGGCAAGTTATAACCCAAAAAAATATATAAATGTATATTCTCTTGACTTTGCGTAATTGAAAACCAAATTCTACATTTGAGAACCAGATTTCATTCTAGAGCGACCTTAATCATGCAAGTTGGGACACACTCCTATACTTGGAAAAGCTTTAATTCAGTGTGTAAAGATGAGCAAAGACACTAACTTACTTCTCTAAAAAAAATACTATTGTTATACAATTTGGAACATTGTAGAAGTAGGCCAACACAAGTCATTTACTCTAAAATTGGAATTACACAAACTGTGGCACGATTAGAGAACATAAGCCATAGCATTTGTATGCAAAATTTGGAACTCACAATTAAAGATTAAATATATAAACCTACAGCACAGATTCAGATCTGGCTCTATCTCCACATCGATGAAACACACTCTGTAATCAAGGAACATAGGGTTAGGTGACAGAGGAGGAAAAATAGAGAGCTTACCGAGAGGGAAGTCACCGTGCGACGAGCCTAGTTGAGTCGAGAATCACAATGGCGTGGCTGGAGGTTCCTCTAATGTGGTGGTGAGACACACATCAATTCAAAATTCGTTTTGTTTGTTACGTTAACAGAGGTAACGGTGGAGCAGAGGGAATGAGTGGTTGATTGGGCTTACCGAGAGAGAAAGGATGTGAGCCTGAACTCAGCCGGCTGGGTTGGCTGAAATCGAGTGGTGTTCCGACTTCCCTGTGTTGGTTGGTGGTGGTCGTGGGAGATGCCGATCAAAGTCGTGGATGCCAACTCTGTCTAGGCAAAATTATCGAAGCCCTTTTCTGCAACCCAACATTTCCTAAGTCCTAATTTGCATTTTCCACTAATTTATCCTCCACCCGTGTAGTGTAAATCTTCTGTTCGTTTTCACCATAAAGCCAAAATGAATGAGATTGGGAGGGAAGAATGAAATAGATCCCCGCGGAAAAGGGTGTTCGAGCAGAAGAGGGTTTTGTTCACAAAATGATTTCACCCCAAAAGACTCTACTTTTTACAGTAAGTTTATTTTATTGCGACGACTGAATCTCGCCGTAAAAGGAAAATTTTACCACCAAATCACTCTCATGGTTGGGCAGGTCGCTGTAACATCTCATGACACTCTTCACAAACAAGTTTAGTCTAAAAATATAAGGAATTCTCACTATGCTTTCTCGTGGAAAAAGAACCGGTGGCAAAAGGTCCATTTTGTTGTGGTGAGATTAAATTGCACATGTAAACACATCAATGTTATGTTGGTTGTGAATTTGTTGAAGTAGCATTGGATATGGGACAGTGTGTGTTCCATTGGTGAGGTAAAAACCATAGATAAATAAACAAAAGGAATGGACTATAGTAGTATAGTATATGTGTTGGCTTAATCATTTATATATATATATATATATATATATATATATATATATATAGGATTTGTTGGCTTAATCCAATTGGTGTAAGATGCAGAATTTGTCAAACATGCAAGCCTTTGTGTTAGCCATGATGGCTTTTTATTGGCCTCCACATTAACGTAGTATCCAGAATTTATCAACCATGCAAATTCAACTTGTTTTTATATAATATTCCCTGATGATATAAAGTTCCAAAATGTTGAATTTGCCAACTCCCAATTGCAGCTCTTTTTATGATTTTTGTTAATAATTATGGAAAATATAAAGATATATCTTATATTCGTAAATTAAACATGCAATGCATAAGGAATTAAACATGGCAGACAGCTAATGGGGCTGACGGTGATCATGAAGTTCTCCCCGATGACCTCGATCGCCGTGATCATAGTTGTACACGTGCCTTCCAAATAAATATAGCCGTGTATCGCCGTACTGTACGGACACGCTCAATCTTGCCGGAGGGATGACCTCTCCTTAACATCACCAAGCATCATGATTACGAGTTTTCAACTTTTCATGGCACAAATAACTCGTTATCAGCGGTTATTACTTCTCTTTTTATATATGTTTTCTGGTTTTTTATTTTCCCGAGCCTTCTTATAATCGAGAGAAATGTACTATATATGAACGAAAACCAGTTCACAAGTGCTTAATTTTCACCTTCCATTGATCCATATACAAAGGAGGGATTAATGATCAAATACAATCAGTCTAGTCCGTCCATGCATGCATGCAGCATCCATTCCACAAGTTAGAAAACTCAAAAAGTTTTTTTTTTCTTTATATATCAAAGATTGATTAGCAAAGGAAAGTTAAAATCAATCCATGGCACTAATGTATCTAACATTTGGGCTCATAAAAACTAAACCAGGCCAGTCCTTTCCCTGCTTTCTGATCTGTGCGTAAAAATCTTTAATTTTCCGGGGGTCTAACTTGTTCTTTCACACTCAGAGCCACAGTGCTCCAGCCTCCTTGAGAAGTGGGACCAGGGTCCCGTTAATGTGGGACGCCATGACTCGGTCCATGGCACCGATCAGCTTCCCTCCAATGAAAACCACGGGCACAGTGCCGGGCGAGTTCCCAAGCAGCCTCATCAACGCCCTCTCGATCTCTTTGCCCCTTGGGTCATGGTCCAGCTCAAATACCGTCGGGTTCACGCCCATCCCACAGAAGAGCCTCTTCACCACGTGGCACATGCAGCAGCTGCTGACGCTGAATATCACCACCGCGCTCTCGGAAGCCAGCCTCACCACCAGCTCCAACGGGTCCGGCCCCATGCGCCTCACGGCCGGCACGAGGTAACCCCACGAGTACTGATCTGCTGCAGCCTGGTAATGCATTTATGTTTTATATATATATCGAGTTTGACTCCAGAACAGTTAAACGAGATAACAAAGAAATCAATTGGTGTCCAAGAATGATCGGTGTCCAGTTGTGTCCAGGAATGAGTGTCAATGGTGGGGTTTTATAATTATAGGGAATAGAAAGGAGAGGGCAGTTGCTGTAAATAAGTGGAGTTCTTCTGTTGCTGTCGCAGCGCGTGCGTGGAGGGTCCCGTTGTTTTTTTGCTTCAAAAAGGATTGTCGTCGCACGGATCGAGTACCGGCAGGTGTAGATGGGGACAAATATACACTACTCTGGAGTCTGAACAGTAAAAAGATAAAAGTCCGAAAAGTAGAGGTGTCTGCAGCCATGGAAGGCGGCGAAAGAAAATATTTGTCTACGCTGTAGAGTACCGTACCGTATGAGAGGGAGTGATCCAAATAAAAGAGCAGAAAAATCTGCTTTTCTTTGAAGGTTCAAACTTCAGGGCACTGAGACATTATTTTTGGTTTGGGGGGCCCCGGTTGGGGGGGGGGCGGCGACAGGCTTTTACAGTGGCGGGTTAAATAGACGGCTGTGCCCGTCATTGTTGTCGGAACAGAAGAACGTCCCTCGATCGGCCTCTGACGTGATCATTAATTACGCGCATGTTTTCTGCCGTCTGCGTCTGGATATTTTCAACGCCTCATGCATGATCGCGACGATCGAAAGGTTAAATTCTCCCTTGGGTTTGTCACTCCGAATGTTTGACCTTCTGGCTTCTTTCATCACACGAATTAAAATCTTTTTTTCCTCTGAATGATGTTGCATTTTCGCTTTGCTTTTATTGCGTTGCTTATAGTTATGATGGGTTGAATTTCAAAATCATCGGCTAGAATCTATACAAGAATTGTAAATCAAGTATGTGAATCAAACACGTGCTAGCTAGCTCAAATTAATTGAATAGATCAAACCCAATTCAATTTCCAGCACATTGCAGCTAGCTAGCGTTCGTACAGTAGAAAATAACATTGGCGTGACGCAATTAGATGTTGTAGATAATCGAGGGCTTAATCCTCTGATCAGCCCTGCCCACCAGCAGTAATAAATAAAGTTTTTTATTTTACTTAAATAAATAAATGAATATTGAATAGAGGGGATTTACATCCTGTGATATGTCCACCTAAAGCAGTGACAAAGTGGCAGTACTTGCGATAGAGAGGAAAAAAGGCAAGGTGTGCCTGGCCTGCAGCACTGCCGGCTGAGTCGAGCGGCGGGTACGGACATGCGCCGACTGCCGGCGAAATACGTGGATCTGATTCTATTTGAACGGGCAGGATGGGGTTGGTCCGAGTACTCCAAACTAACTTTTTTGTAGCTGTACATTAAAGGTGCCTGTTCTCCCCCGTTTAGTATAAATCACAAGTACTGATCTTTCGGTCGTCTTTCTTCTTTATCTCCGGTCCTCCTGATCTTTTTGCTCATGGTCCTATACTACTGTTTAAGCACGCAACCAGAATGCAGAATCTCTGTAGCTAGCAGCTTGTTTACCTTCATTAATAAGTAAGATCATGGCCCGGATTAAGTTGGGTACTGGAGAAACAGGTACGTCGATACGTTCTTTTTATTGTAATGACAAGTTCTATCGATCGCTTTAACAACAATAACTCTCTCAACTCTATTTTCAACTTGTTTATTGACACAAAACTACATATCGAACATCGAAGAGTTTCCAGGTGATCTCCGTTTCAAATTCCTGGAATTTATTCGAGAATGGTTTGACAAGGTCTAGAATAAAAAGCCATTTAATTCAACCACTTCATATCGTACAAAGATGATGAGGAAGATGCATGCATGTCATGTTGCCAGTCGTCTAACGTAAGTCATAATTCTGAAATCACTGTTAAGTTCTTTGTGCATTTATGGTCAGAGAGGGAGTTTTAAGATTGGAGGATGAGATGAGATGAGATGAGATGAGATGAAGGATGAAAGTTGAATAAAATATTATTAGAATATTATTTTTTAATATTATTATTGTTTTGATATTTGAAAAAATTGATTTATTTATTATATTTTATATAAAAATTTGAGAAACCATGAAACAATTTACTAATCTAAACATGACCTTTATAATGAGAATTATCTATATATAAATATACGAATTTTTCTAAATAGTAGCCGGTTTAATTTTTACACCTGACACTAGTTTAATCCTTCCACCTCAGGTATATATCAAGATCAATATGAAGAGAGGAGAAGTTGAACTGGCCTCACCAAATTAATGAGTTCTTCTCAAAAAAAAAAAGAGCTCCCTTTCCATTAAAAAATAAATAAAATCTCTAGGTACAACGCTCAGATGCGATTCTTTCCCTTGATTAGGAGATGAACTTTCACAATTTTGGAGACCAAGGCCGGCCCAACTATCTCCGGTTTGTTTTCGAGAAGTAATGCTTCCCATTCATGGTTCTACTCTCTCGCACAAATCAAATGAAGGATTTGATGGCTGTTAATCTATTAAGAGTATTGGTAATGGTTTATGCATTTTCATATTTGCATAATATCTCTCCAAATTAGTTTATATTGGATTATGCATCCTTAAAATTTTGTATAGTTATAAATAATATTTTTTCAAATTTGAAAAATGACTTTTCATACTCCAGATATTATTTTACTATTTTTTATCTTTCCTATCAATTAAAATCAACTTTGTGGAATTTGTATTAAGATGATTTCGATATATGAAATTTGTATTAAGTTAATAATACAAAATTTTTTTAGTACATATTAATATTTATTGATAAATTTGGTCATTTTGATAGATGAATTGGTAATATTTAGATATATGGAATTGATATTTTTTAACACACTGTGCTAATTGTAAAATATATAAAAATAATAATTTTAAGAAAAAATAAAATTTTTTTTATTATTTCGTTTAAAGATGCATAATCTAATGTGAGTTTTTCTTGATATGTAAAATCAATTTTTAAAAGATGTGATTTTGAATATGTATATAAAAAAACCAATGTTAATGCTCTTGAGAAATTGTTCGATTTTAGGGGAAAAAAAATGATGGGTTTGTGTTAAAGGTGACATTTTCAGAGGGTAGGTTTACATTTTGCTGTAAAAAAGGACACGTGTAAAAGCTTGTTGTATAGCAGTTCTCAATATATATATATATATATATATATACTAGTAAGATGTTACGTGGCACGCGTGTGGCCAGTTGATATGCATGGTGCTGTGGAAGGTGGCTAAATAAAATGCGTAATATACTTTTAAAGTGAAACAAAATCATCAAGCGATTACTTCACTTTATAAAAAAACTTTGGCGCCACCTACATTGCAAAATATAAATTTTTTAGAAGATGTGGAGCAATGTAAATGGCATCAGTCTCTTTGGATCCTCTTAATGCATGCATGTAACAAGACATCGATTACAATTGTGACTCACTTTTCTTCTTAACTATTTAGGTGATTTAAAAACTTTTTCACTCAGAGAACTTATCGGATATTTTTGGAATAAATGCTTTCACAGAAATATTACCCAGGTGACTACACACCCCATACGAGCATGTTGACAAATGAGAGAGTTGTTGGTAAATCTAAAACATAAAGGAAGCAAGCATACCCCCAAATATGAGAAAATAACACCAGCTTGCTCAATCCTGAGATTAAAAAAAAAGTTATTGCCTACTTCAATTTTTTCATTTCTGTCTTTTACCTATCACATCTATGGATAGACAACAGCCAGAGTTAGAGGCAAATAAACATGGTAAATATGTAAATTTATAAATAAAAGGACAAAATTGTAAATTTCTAAATAGAAGAAAAGCAATAATAAGGACAAAATGGACAAAATAAGAATAAAGAGGGACAAAATGAGAAAATAAAATTTGGAGAAAATCATTGTAGATAATGTATAGGCTCTTTTATTTATAGAAAATAGTTCCTATACCAAAAAATAGAATCCTCTCAAAATATTGAAAACAAAAGTTTCAAAGACATGACGATTGTACCAAATGAGTTTTGCCATTCATAAGCCTCATACACCACACACAATACAATTTTTTATTTTTTTAAAAAAATTAATTATTTTTACTTTTATTCTTTTTTAAATAATTGAATTATTCTACTCATTATCCATATACCACACATTTAATAAAAGAAAAAAAATTAAAAAATAATAAAAAGAGTGATGTGTGATGTATGAGGCTTATGAATATAATTTTTCTTCTTAGAATATTTGATTAATTATGTAAATAATAGTGAAATAGTTTGAGTTAAAATAATTTATTAAGTTTTGAAAAATTATAGATATAAAAGTTAAATAAAAATATTATAAAGTTAAAAAAATATTTTTTAATATTATTTTATCTTAAAATTTGAAAAAATTAATATAATTTTTGGTATTTTGTTAATAAGTTTGAAAAAGTTAAAATGATTAAATAATAATTAAATGGAAATTTTGAAATTGGAAGTCATATTTTTGTATTTAAATGATGTTTGAAAAAAAAATATCTACAAAATTTAAGAATATTTGAAAACATTTGCGACACTTTACAGAAAACTATTAAAGACGAAAAGATGAAGAAATTAAATAGCAGTCCAAACTTCTTTATAAAGGATAATGATATATTTAAAAGGAAAATGATAGTTACACCCTATCATCTGCACCCATCGATTTTTCACTATAAAAAAAATTATCTCTTGTAATTAATTTATTGCGGTGATTTTGGTTGCAAATATTATTTTCACTATAATAAATTAATCACAAAAGATCATTTTTCTTATAATGTTTTAAGCATTTGTGTTTGTTTCTTTGTTAGTATTATGCTTTATTTTTTTCGCATATTTAAAAAAACTCACAAAAAATGCTTTAAAAATGATTTAACATTGTGTATAAAGTGTCGGCATGCTTTGTTGGTGACTGTAGCACCGACAAAGTATTTACAATTCTTCTATATCTCATTTAACAGTCCATCTTGTCAGAATATTAAAATATTTATTAAATATTCATAATATTCTAATATATATGATAATATAACTTATTCTCAAATGTATTTAATTTACTGTTTAAATTAATCAGTAATACAGTATTATTAATTTATTGTATTTCATTCTTTATTTAAGCTCATTCAAGAACAATTGAGAATGCATGACAAAGATACAGCCCTCATTCTATCTTCTTAATTTTCTTTTCTATTTTATTTTATTTTCTAGATGATATCAAAGGCTCAGAGCCATTGGCTCATGCTAGGGTCGATTCTGTATAATATTTTTTTAAAGTTTTTTCGTGAGTTTTATCTCTCACAAAATTATCTTCTTCATCTCATTTTCTGTTATGCTTTATATTTTCTATTATGGTATAACAGTGTACTTTCGATAAATCGAGATATACTCGTCCGATCTTGGTATGGTACTTTATAATCCAGTTATGTCCATTTTTCAAAATAATTTTCTCATATCAAGCCGCCAATCGATTGTACAAGTTGCCGTTAGTATTTTTTTTTTTCCATTCGTAATAAGTCTCATATTCAACATATTATTTGGTAGGGGTGAAAACCGACCTCATCGGCGCGGTTTTTGGGTAAAACCGAAGCCGACCGATGATGTGAGATTCGTCGGAGAAACCGACCGTAACCGGTTGATGGGGAGGAGGAAAACCGTCCGTATCTACTCTGGCGGTTCACGGTCGATTTTCGGTTCCTCTAGCGGCGCTGGTGAATCGGGGAAGCTGTGAAACCCAGGTGAATCAGGGAAGAAGAAGAAGAAGGAAGAAGGAGATCAAAACGACGCCGTTTGGTTTTAAATCCAACGGCGTCGTTCTACTTATTTTTTTTTTTCGTTTATCATAGATAAAACGGTGCCGTTTGCTTTAATACAAACGGCGTCGTTTACATGTGTTTTAATTATAACAAAATCAAACGACGCCGTTCCAATTAAGTGGAACGGCGTCGTTTTATTTCGGTATAAATTAAAAAAAATATATGTATATGTTGTCGGCCGGTTCATCGGTTTGAGCCGGCCTCAAACCACGACCGAACCGACGAACGTCGGTTTTGTTTATTTTCTGCCGCCCGCCGACCGGTTCCCTGGCGGTTCCGGCCGGTTCCTGACTCCGGCGGCCAGTCTGTGTCGGTCACGACCGGTTTTTGGGTTTCTTGTACACCCCTATTATTTGGTATTTTTTCCATTCATCACACATCATTCAGAGGCTTCTTATACACTTAATGGATCGACATTGGTGATAAGTCTCACATTCAATGTTTTATTTTGTGTTTTTTTTTTTTTCCATTCATTATAAGTTCTTCAAAAACACCGTTTATAATAAGTCTCATATTCAACCTATTATTTATTGTTCTTATCTGTTCATCACATGTCTTTTAGAGGCTTCCTATACACTTAATAGATCATTGTTCTCATTTTCACCATTAATCTCGTATCAATTAGCCCAAAAATTCTCTATCCCTCTTATCTTCTCAATCTCATTTTCTATTATATTTTATTTTTTACAACTCTATACAATAATGTAACTTTCTAAAATATGAAGTTTATACCTGGTTCGGTTAGCCAATATAGATAAGATGTCTTATTATATAACAGTTTTTTCTATCCAAATACACTACATTTTATTTCTAAATTTTAAAAGCATCCACTTAAATAAATAATAATAAACAGTGAAAATTGAAAGTAAACGTAGAGTGCAAAATTGACATGAACAGTGTGTGAACAATACACAATTTGGCTCTTTATAAAATAGTGGGACCCACCTTTTTTTTAAATCTCAAAAATTAAAACATAGTTTATATCATCTTACTATCCAAACATACATTTTTTACAGACTATTTAGTATTATTTTAATTAAAAAATTTTATTATTATTTAAAATATCTCATTTTATTTCATTTCATCTTAATCATGGAACCAAACGGGATTTAATCTTACAAATTAGCTATATATCTTCTTCTATTCGTATATGAACGCTAAAATAGTAGTACTAAGTTGACCATCTCTTATACACAGGTATCGCTCGTCTCCAGACTCTTCACCCCACTAGCTGTGGTGTAATAATATTATACACGAGATGGTTGAAAAAGTAGGGTTTACTCGTTCAAATTCAATATCATTTTTACTCGTTCAATGACACTGGAACCTTCTCCGCTCGTGGGATATTGATAAATTATCATGTACTGTGTTTTCATATATAGCTACCGTGTGTTTGCCTTGGAAATATTGCACTCGTCGGTGGCACGTTGTTCCTAATAATCATGCACATGCCACAATTAAATAATCGCAAAGAAAGTAGTTCAAAAGTTGAAGGGAAAACGTGTACGATGTTGGAGTTCACACGTATTTGTCTCAACACGCGCGTGATTTGTGTTTTTAACATGCAAGTTGTAAAATTAAGAGGTTCATTCCTAAAACGAAAATAAATAGTCAAGAACACGTGACTTAGAGTATGAGATCCAACCTTTATAAGAATAGAGCCTGGATTGGTTAGACAATACTAAAAAATTTATATCAACTTATCATTATAATTTTTTAAAATCTTCATATAAAGTATAATAAATAATTTTATTTTTTTAAATTTCAATACAAAATTAATATTATAAAATTATATTATAACAATATTTTATTTATTATTATTTAAAACATCTCATCTGTATAACCAAACGGGACTAGATCTTAAGTTCGACATCCTTTCAAAATTTTTCAATATAAAAAAATAAAAAAAAAACGAAAATAAAAAAAATTAATGATGAAAAGAATTTGCAGTTGGGAAAAACCCTGCATTAATTAATAGGTCCCACATAATTATAAAGATCACTTTTAAGAAAATTTAAATGGGACAAAATCAGCATATATAAAGATGGAGAAAGAAAAACCAATTAAAAGGAAATTATGAATTAAAAAGCTTTGAGAAACGGGATTTATATTCAACATTACATAATTAATTAATTAATTAGTTAATCACACACACACACACACATATATATATATATATAAATCTAGACATATTAACTCTATATGTATATATATAAAGATTTTTATTTTTATTTTTTTTTGGGTAGGCTTGATTTGAAACATGACTCTTTAATGCAATAGAAATTTCATGTTTTTATTAATTATATTTAAGTTGAAAATTAATACTCAAGAAAATAGAAACTATATATCTATTTATTTCTTTTTTCTTCTTTATTTATCCTCACCTCATCATGCATGTCAATTGTTAAGATATAAAAACTACAATAAAATAACAACCAATTGATAACATAAAGTAGTTTTTCTAGATTCAAGTTTGCCTAGTTTGTTTTGTAAATGAGATCAGATCACGAGTTGAGTTAAAATTAAAGTTAAAAGTTGAATAAAATATTATTATAATATATATTTTTAATATTATTTTTATTTTAAGATCTAAAAATTTTGAATTGTTTATTTTATTTTGTGTGAAAATTTAAAAATTTTGTAATAATTAGATAAAATGAGTCGAGAGGAGTTGTAAAAACAAACAAGATTGTGTGGAGGGTTTTTTTTTTCTTTTAATCCTTTCTGGAGGGCTAAGAATTGTTTTTTCTTTTCATTAATGAATTCACTAAATTCAATCTTGTACTTATGTTGACTTCTTAATCTGATGATACTTATTAATTAGACTTCCTAATTATAAATTGAGTATAAAACAAACAATTTAAGGGGATATTAATTAATGAATCACTTAATTAGGTCAACAATGAAATTAGTGAATAACCTAATTTTTTTATAATAAGTTTCAATTTTTATTTTTTTTGCCAATTTTTCTCATGTATATAACCAATTCCATGATTTGTTAAAATCTATATAAAAATAACCCATCCTTCATTTTAATAGGGTTTTTTAAAATGTCTCTATAGCTTCTAAAGAGGTTCTAAAAATTCCCTTCTTATTGGCCGTCCTCATATTTGTTTTAAAATTTAAAAAATTTAAATTTTTTATTGTAATATTTGATAATTTAAGGAAATTATTGAGCTGATCTTGATGTTCAAATGGGAGAAAAGTCTAAAATATCTGGCTTTATCGGAGGGGAAAAAAAAAGAAGGAAGAAAATATTACCGGGTAAAATAGTAAAATTGTAAATAACTTATCTACTGAAAAAATAGTTTTTAGCAGTTAAAAGATAAGGTATTGTGCATGAAAAAAGGGAAAAAAATCAGAGAGAGAGAGGCGCACAGAAATTCCATATTTTAATTTGGTCAAACTGAGAAGGGGGACTGAGAGCTGAGGCCAGAAAGAGAGGAGGAGAGATTGGTATATAAGGGGGTGTGTGTGCGTGTGTATTGGTGTGTGCATTAAGACGTAGAGAGAAGTGTAAACAAAGCCGAAGTCAAGGCCGGCTCCTTCCCTGCTCTGTTTCATTTGAAGCATTCTTTTTTTTTCATTTTTTCCTATTTTTCTTTTCCTTGTGATCGTTGTTGTTGGTGTTTAATGGGACTTGGATTCACTCGCTTTGTCTTTTTTCCGTTGACATATTCGTCTCCAAACTGATCGGAATCCGGAGGCAGAAGAGGTCGGGGGAGAGAGCGAGAGAGAGAGAGAGAGGAAGATATCCATAAATCTGGATGTCGATGTGATGGGATATTGGTTATAATCGGATTTGAATATGAACCAGAAGATTGAGCTTGGGTACATCTGATGTTTGTTTTTGGGTTGGATAGAAAGGATTTTTAAAAGCCGGATTTTTTATTTGATTTGGGGGAATGGGCTGCTTTCCGTGTTTCGACTCGAAGGAGGAGGAAAAGCTGAATCCCGAGAAGGTAAGCGATGATCGAAATCAAGTCCGGCCCATGGTTCCTTCTGCTATTTCCGGATTGCCTTCTGGTTAGTTCTTGTTCTTCTTCTCCTTTCTAATTTTTATTTTTAACGCTTGTTAATACGTTCTTCACTTCGTATTTATGCGTGTGTATATGGCATCCGGTTGCGTGATCTGATCTGGGTATTTCTGATTTATATATGTTGACGAATAATGTGTTCATGATGCCTGTTCTCATAAATTTGAGTGTATCATTACACGATTAATGATTTCGATGAGGATTACGAAAATTCATTTTTGGGGGGTTATTTAAGTAGGCCCCACCAGATTTCGATCCAGTTAAAATTGAGATCTTATGATAATTTGATTGTTTCAGTCGATCTGAACGGTTATTAGCTCTGTTGAATTTTGGCTTCAAATAAGTGTATGACTAATACAGGAGATGCCTATGATTTGAATTGATCAAGTTGATCGTAATGATTAAATATTAGTTGGTATAGCTTAATGGACTTCTCTTCCTCTTGCACTTGAGAATGGGATTTAGTGGTCTTTTTTATCTGAACCAATTTAGTTATAATTACAGTTTAATGCTCCCTGAGTGTCTAGTTGGGAATTGTGTGATTCTTATGGACCTGCATTTCTTTGTTATATGGAATTTGTAGGAGCTGACAGATTTAAATCACGAAGCAATGTAGGGTACAAAAGGGAATCACTTAGTCCCAAGGATGGGCCTGGCGTCCATCCTGGTGTAAATATTGCTGCTCAAACATTCACTTTTCGTGAGCTTGCAGCTGCAACGAAGAATTTCAGGTCAGAGTCTTTCTTAGGGGAAGGGGGATTTGGACGTGTATACAAGGGCCGACTTGAGACCACTGGTCAGGTAAACTCCTTTATTGTTGCTTGCTCCAAATAATGTGTTTGTCATATATAAATTATGTTAACTAGGATACTTTAGTTTGCTCCCAAATCGAAAATTCAAATTGAACTGGTCATAATCATCTCTAGAAATAGCAATTGATTGAGTCCCCTCTAATGAGGAAATGTAAGCAGTGATCAACTTGGGTTATTCTTACAGTTGCTTTTTTTCCCCCTTAAAAAATTGAACAGAATTTCATAATGCCTTTGAAAATTAAGTGGCCTTTTGAGTTTACTTCACAGTTTATGAGTGCCTAGCATATCACTTACTTCCCATATTACTTTTCTATTTACTTTTAAGGAGGAAATATAAAGATAGATGTCATAGATGATATAAGTTAAATGATTAATTTATGCTTATGTTGTGATTGAAATACTGAGGTTATGGAGGAGGTTCCATGGTGTAATGGTTGGTACTCCGGGCTTTGAATCCAGCGACCTGGGTTTGACTCCCAATAGGACCTTCTGTGCCTTTGTTTTTTGAGAAATGCTAAACCCACACAAGGGGGCCCCCGACAGTGGTTTTTTTTTTTTACTTAAGGATTAAGGAAGTGTTTTTCTAATGATGTTGTTTTTTTTTTTAAAATATTTGAAAGTGTTAAAAAAAGACATGAAAAAAAAAGCAAAAAATAAAAAATAAAAAAAATTGCACTATCTGAAGCCCCCGTGTGTGGAGCCACTCCTGTTTTTTTATAAGAAACAGGTATTGAAATACTGAAGTTGACATACCCCAATTCTAGCAGCTCCTGAATTCTTTTGGAAGCTACCTATTGCTGTTAAATATAAGGAAGCTCACCCTAATTTTGCATGGCTTGGAGATTAGTGAATGAAAACCAGGTTTATAATATAGTTCCTTTACTCTGTTTCTTGTCTTCTGCAGATTGTTGCTGTCAAACAATTGGATAGAAATGGTCTCCAGGGTAACAGGGAGTTTCTGGTGGAGGTTCTCATGCTTAGCCTTCTACATCACCCTAACCTAGTGAATTTGATTGGCTATTGTGCTGATGGGGATCAGCGGCTTCTTGTCTATGAATTCATGTCCATGGGTTCTCTAGAAGATCACCTTCATGGTAACTTCTGGTTGCGACCTATCCAAAAAAAAAAAAAACTTCTGGTTGCTTATTATTCTGTTTTTATGATCAGGAGGCTGGCCTCTCTTGGTTTGGTTTATTTAGTGCAACTTTTGATTGTTGAGTTATACAAGTATTTTTCATTTGGAAATTTGAGCATTTGTGCCCTGGCCACGGTAATTGCATCTGTCGTCAATGATCTTGAGAAATCATGGTTTAAGTCGGAAGAGCTTTCAAAAAGAAGAAAAGTACAAATTATGAACAATGGCATAGAATGACTTGGAAATATCTTTCTTAACAGCTGATAATAAGAGGAATGATAAATATAAGATAAGAAGGAATTGGATTCCTTCAAATTCTATGAATAGCCCTACCTGAGATGTTCAATCAAAAACCAATGTTGGCCCAACGATCTGATGTAGTTATTTTCTTTTTCTCCTGTTGTGTGCTCTCTTGCGCTGAAGTAGAATATGGTATGAATCTAGATACCTTTAAGGATTTTTTTCCTAGTTTACAACTTGTGTGGTGTATGTCTTATGTATAACTTGTTCACCTTGGGAGACAAATGGGAGTTCAAGTGTGCTCATTTTCTGCTTTAGTGTCCCCCTTATTTTCTTCTCTTTTCTAAACTCCTTGTGCTATCGATGACTCTTCTGTTTTCTAACTACCTGTCTGGCATGTTTCTTATTCTTCCTCATTTTCTAGACTTAATTAATACAATATTTGCTTGATTTGCAAATTCCATATATTAGGCTCAATTAATATCTTGTTAGATAGGCCCAAAGATATATTCTGGGTTATTGGGATGGGTTTAGTTGCAATTGGGATCTTCGATTAATGACTGTTTACCTGAGATTTGGACCATATTCCAAGGGATTGCTAATAATAGTCCAGGCTAATAGAGGTTTTAAATGGAGTTGAAATATTTTTCTTTGCGCTTTTTGTGTGCCAGGTAGTTCTTTTCCTGTCTGCTCAAAAGTCAAGGAAGTCACCACATTGGTCTCCTCTGTTAGAAATTCTGTTGTTTGTTTTTGGATATTTGAAGCTTTGATAAGACTGCATATTACAGCCCAAGGGCTTGAGATTTCAATAGGATAACTAATTGAGGACTGCTGATGGGGCTCAGATGTCTCGGCAATTGATATTCTCATCACTCAATTATCCAACCCTGTTTCCTTTTCGTTGAAGTCTTAAGAAAATGTATTCTATAAGAAAATATTCTATAACAAAAAGGACTTACCTTATAAAAAAATACTATATAAGAAAAGGATTTACCATCTCATGCTTTATGGTGTCTCAAAATTTGTCTTATTAATGCTTGATTTGCCAAATAGGAAAACATGTTTATTGCTAGTGCTCTCACATGCTTGGATAATTTTGGAACTTAATTATGAATCCCTGAGCACGAATTCTGTTTGATGAATTGGATGAAGTCGAGGCATGCAAATGCACAATTTCAACTGTGCACTCTCATTTACTTTTCTATTTTATGCTTTCATATTAGAAAAAGAAGAGGAAAATCGTTCAGCTGGGTGGTGTAAGTTAATGAATTTCTTTTTACTTACCTATGATTGATAAGATTATGCTAATTATTACAAATTCAACATATTCAATTTTTGCAACTTATCATCAATAGTATATTGATCTTTCTGCAGATCTTCCACCTGATAAGGAACCACTAGATTGGAACACAAGGATGAGAATAGCTGCTGGTGCAGCCAAAGGCTTGGAATACCTGCATGACAAAGCAAATCCTCAAATTATTTATAGGGACTTCAAGTCATCCAACATCTTACTTGATGAAGGATATCAACCAAAGCTTTCTGATTTTGGACTTGCGAAGCTCGGTCCCACTGGAGACAAGTCACATGTTTCCACCAGGGTAATGGGCACTTACGGTTATTGTGCTCCTGAGTATGCCATGACTGGACAATTGACAGTGAAGTCTGACGTCTACAGTTTTGGAGTAGTCTTTTTAGAGCTGATTACTGGACGTAAGGCCATCGATAGCACCAGACCCCATGGGGAACAGAATCTTATGGCATGGGTAATCCTCTTAATTTCTTGTTGTGTAGTCACCTAAACTAGTCTTATTGTGGGTCTTACACGTCTAGACTAGACTCTCCCCACTTATGTGGAAAGGGTGTAGTGATGGTGTTTCCATGTTTATGCAGGCACGTCCATTGTTCAATGACCGTAGAAAGTTTTCAAAATTGGCCGATCCACTGCTACAAGGAAGGTATCCAATGCGGGGCCTCTACCAGGCTCTAGCTGTGGCATCCATGTGCATCCAAGAACAGGCTGCGGCCCGTCCTCTCATTGGGGATGTAGTCACTGCCCTCTCATATCTGGCAAACCAGGCATATGACCCTAATACAACATATGCTCATGGCCATAGAGGTTCTGGTGGTAAGGATGAAAGAAGAGACAGAGATGAGAGAGGTGGAAGGATGTTAAAGAATGAGGAAGGTGGAGGATCTGGTCATAGGTGGGACTTCGAAGGGTCTGAGAAAGAGGACTCCCCTAGAGAAACTGTAAGAATGTTAAACAGGGATTTAGATAGAGAACGTGCTGTTGCTGAGGCCAAGATGTGGGGAGAGAATTGGCGAGAGAAGAGACGACAAAGTGCACAAGACAATTTTAATGGCAAGAATGCATAGTGTTGGTGTGCACTCTGGGTTACCATGTTCCACTTTGGCTCTATTCCAGCCGTCTCAACAGACCAGGTGAAGAAATGTTGGAATCTGATGTATCTCTTACCCGGTGCAATTCAAGCTTATTAGCCATTTCTTACCAATGAGAGAGTAGATGGGGGTAATTGCAAGAGGACTTGGTGCCCAAACATTCCCCCCCCCCGCCCCTCTTTTTTTATGGAACTTGGAAAAGGGGAAGAAAAAAGAAGAAAAAAATGTAAATTATCTGCTAGGAGAATGGGACGTATTTAGAAATTTTGAGAGTAAACACGTCTAGTCATTTGATGTGCTTTCTTCTAGCTCTTGTAGGTTTTCTTCGAACAAAGAAAACATGTTTGTTACTCTTTTCCATTTAATCAGTCTTCTTGAGCAACTTATCAAACTAATTGACTGGCTGCACTGTTACAAACTTGCACACGTTACTTATATCTGCTCTCGTTCTATTATCCATATTTTTCCATTGCTCTCTGATGCTTACTCTCGTTTGCCTCTATTATTATCGTCGGTATTCGAGCTGTCCAACGTCAACATTCAGTCATGACCTTTTCTGGGTTTGCCAATTAGCTCGAATTGGTAAGAATATTTGGACAATGAGATGAGAATTTTGTAAATAGTAATAAGATAATTTGTGAATAGTAGTGATAGTTTGAGTTAAATATTTTTTTAGTTTTGAAAAATGTGAGAAAAAATTGATTAAAAAATATTATAAAGTTAAAATATTGGTAGAATATAAATTTTTAATATAATATTTGTTTTGAAATTTGAAAAAGTTGAATTGTTTTTAATTTTTTGTTTGAGAATTTGAGAAAGTTATAATGATTAGTTTGAAAATGTTTATATTGAGTGATGATTGAAAGGAAATAAGATTTCCAAAATGCCATGGCATGACCTTAAGAAGGTCAAGAGGCTCGTGATAAAATCTAAAGGGATTCGAGAAATCTGATTGAATGGACTTCCGGTTTAAGAAGAGCGACAAAACAACAAAACATCATCAACAATAAAATAAAACGGGGAAAAGAATGCCATGACCTTTGATCTGTTGAAAGGCCGTTCATCCGCAGTTCAATCGGGCTTTTGTGTGGACATGTTAACAACTTGTTACTTGTGGATTTAATTAAAAGAAATACAAAACAAACTAGTTTTTTTTCCAACCTATATCACAAGGTTATGTGGAATAAGATCAACAACGATGAACATTGTTCGTTTGATTCATACATAAAGAAAGAAATTACATGCATGCCATACACTAGTACACTAGAAAGTGCCTTTCTATATCTGCCTCACGCTATATCTGCCTCACGCTGTATAGAAAGGCACTTTTGAAAAGAGCAGTGCTGTGCTCTAAACAAGTTCATGACAGGACTAGATGCGAATTACACTGAGTTTTCAATTACTTTGAGGTCATGGCCGGGGCCGGTTTCCTTGCTTTTCTCATGGTCCTCTGTTTGTTCATGCTTCTTGGCATCTTTGTCCGCATCATCCCCACCACCACCGGCATCTGGCTGAGCAGCCGCCGGATAAACTTCAGAACTCCCAAGCGTGCTAAATATCAGTACAATATCTTGTATCTGCTCCGGTACCTCTTTCTCCTGATCTATAACTTTCTTGGCGTTCCTGTATATTACGTACAGCAGCATCTGTAGCAGCCCCAACACGAAACCCAGGATGTTTGGGAGCTGCATGCGTACACATAACAAAGAAATATGAAAATTAATTCAAGTCTGAAAGGTAAAATGAAAAAGGGAAAGAATCTTGACGACGAAGATCAAGTCTTACCGCAACGCAGATGTCCTTCAGAAACAGACCATAAGCAAACCACATCATGGCACTCAATGTGAGGAAAAATGACAAACTAAACGGCATAAACTCAACACTCCTAGTACGAATTACCTGTGCCTGCAAAAACCAAAAACCAAAAAAACAATGTAAAAGAAGAAACTGAAGAAAAGTATGAGGTGAAAAAGTGTCATAGTTATAAATGCTTTTACTCACCACAATGCTCAAGGGTGCTGCAAATACAGCCACAGCAACTGCAACACATATCCATCCCAGAACTTGGACACGGTATGAGTTTTTCACTAGAAAGTGTGAAGTAAGAACGATCAAGGAGAACAATCCCAGGTTCATAGAAGCAAACATTTTGAGAGTCAACTTCTGCAGTCAATGAAAATTCAACATCAAATTAGAACACAGAAATGGAAAAATAAAACCATATATAGTTATCGATAAAAACAATTATAATGATGATGATGATGATGATGCTTACCCTGGGAGCCTTTGGCGCGTAAGCAATGAACATGCTGATGTAGATAATCTCTATGACACATCCAAACAGGTTGATGGTGATGAGAAGGACAGCATCTTCTTTGAGTAATGCATAATACAACCAAAGCATGGAACTGAACAATGCCATCACATAAGGAAGCGATTGGAAACCTTCGGTTGATTTTTTCCTCAAAATTCGATAAAATGTTGTCCTGCAACATAATTTAATAATCACATGAGTGGTATCATAGATTCATCTTGTAATCATATTTCTTAAATCCTTTTTGAAGAAATGACACCAAAAAAAAAAAAATATATAGTACTTACGCTGGAGCCAGGTATACCAAGACTGAGATAATATTGCCTAGCATTGAAGAGAGAAATAAAATTAGTTTTTAGGAAATTTCTCAAAGTATCCTTGTATAATAAAATAGGTCACATAAAGAGTAAAGACACACTCGATGAACAACTCATTACCAGCAACATTAATACAGATCAACAAAATTCAATAAAATGCATACATGATGACTGATTGATTCTAATAGTTAATGATACTCATTCATTTATGGAAATAAAATACAGACATTTTTGGTCTTGGAATGAGGAATTAAGGTGCATCACACCATTGCATAGAAAAAATGCTGTAGATATACTGACGTTGAAACTATAAAAATTAATGTCCGGACACCTAAAAGTTTGCAAAAAATAGAATTATAAGGACCCAAACAACTACTCACTTAGGCCATAAAAGTATAATATGTCAGATTGAATCATTTCAAAACTAGGCCAATACTGTCGAGGAAAGTGAACAAAAATCTTGCAACTTTTGAGTAAAAACTAACTCAGAGATTAAGTACCAAAGAAGAAGAAGAAGAAGAATTGGTCATGGCCGGAACTAAGCAAAACTGGTGACTTTAGCTGTCTGAATAAACCTATCAAAATTATTCTATCTATATGGTTTAGGAAGAGATGATGAGCATCAGCATGTATTATAGCATTTACCTAAGATGCCAAAGGTAAATGCCAATGGGTGTTGACTGTTTATTATTGTCATGATATCTTCAAATAAACGAAAAGAACGTTCCCCCTCTCTCTAAACAAAGGCAGTGCTTAAGAACCCTAGCTCTCTCTCTCTCTCTCTCTCAAAGCCAACCCCTCAATCTCATGCAGACAGTGGAGGGTGGTAAGGATGGGTAATGACATGTAAAAGCTCACGGAGCTTCATATATATATAATACACATACACACACCCCCATTTATACAGGCGCACACAAAGGGCGGGGAAAATAGAGAAACATAAGAGAGTGCGTGTTGAACTGATATGACAGGTGGGGAATTGGTAGGTAGCGTACCATAAAATCATTCACACAATCGCAATTCCCACTTTCCACAGTGTGCCACAATTGCGTGTAAGATAACCATCTATCCCATGTCACCTACAAGCTGGCGCTATACACTGATCTTGGTGCCAGCCATATAAACTTGCCATATATATATAATATATATATGAAAAATCTAGTTACAAGTACAATTATGTATTAATAGGTGTCTCAATTTAATGTGATTGATCAAAAAATAAATTTTATTTAATACAGTACTCAAAAAATAGATTTTATTTAATACAGTACTAAGTTAAATTTTGAATATGAATGAATTTATATTGATACGCAGATTAGCACGCGACTTTACTTGTATATAATAAGACTTATATATATATGTATGTCCGTGTTAGATTTGAAACTTTGCATTCACATTGTTGGGGTTATTACACCTGAGGTTCTTGAATTATTCAAAGATATATTTGTGGAAAATTCATTACAGATGACTTATATACCTCTAAAATTAATAGGGACTTTATGCCAAACACTTGACATCATGCATTCATAATATAAAAAGAACCATCTCATATTGTCAAATGGCACAAAAGTATGTTCTTTTATCTTAAATTATATAACTTCTAATTATATTTATTAACATGACTCATTTTATATGATTATCTATTAATATATAGCCACTTAAAATATGTTGTACTAATATATATGATTAAAGATGACAAAATCTTAGATAAATAGTTGAATAATTTTTTACGAAAGATTAATACTAAATACAAATTTAGGATATAAAAGACTTCTCTTTAAAAGAAAGGGGATCCACTATAGGAAAATAAACTTTTTAAGTAGGTCTCAATTTTTTCTAAATTTATATAATTTTTTTATATAATTATTTTTATATATTTTTTATACATTCTATTGATATAATTAGTTATATTAATTTTTTAATATACAACTAATTACATCATTTAAATGAATAAAATAATAAATAAAAATGACAGCATATCAAAATTTTGTGAAAACATTGGATTCCATTCTTGTTATGTAATTTTTACTGAATGATACTAGTCATTCACTCCTCGAGAAAACATATAGGACCAAGATTTTTACGTTACGGGCATGACGCAAAGCTGTCGCGCATTTGATCTCTTTCTCAGCCCCCAAAATGGAACGTACAAAAGCCTCTTGCTGTGTCAGCACCCAGGTGTCATTCTTCCCTCTCCCCCCGTATCTTACATCAAGATCTGAAGCTTTTAATCACTTTTGTGACTTTGTCCCCGAGCTGTTGTGCTGTTCATCGTCGCGTTGATATATTTTATCTTATATGACATTTATTAAATTTATTTTATAATAAAAATAATTTTATAAATTAACGTACTATATTAAATTATATTAATTTATAAATTTATTTTTAAGTAATTCTTTCCATAATAATATTTGCAAGGAAATGAAAAAATTACAAGACTTTTAACTTCTCTCAATTCATATAATCTAATCATTATAATTTTTATAAATTTTAAGATAAAATATAATAAACAATTCAACTTTTCTAAATATCAAAATAATAATAATATTTTATTTAATTTTTAATTTTTATCCTAAACTCAACTCAACTCAATCCAGAATTCAAACACAGTATGTGACATGTGTCAATGCGCGCGTTGTGGCTTTTTTTTATTTTAATCTTTTTAAAGCTATGGCCTTCCTTTTTGCGGTTATATGACAAAGTAATATATACGACGAAAAATGACGAGCGATAGTAAATAATGATTATGTTGTTGTTTTTATTTTTTTGAAATGATGATGTTGTTGTTTTTATTTTTCTGAAATGATGATGTTGTTGTTATAATTCGTAATACGTGTTCTTGTTTGTATTACCTGGTTTGTTGGGATTCGTTTCGTAATGTTGATTGGAATTAGGCAATTTATAGCCACAGCTCTTGACAGTCTCATCTTCTCTTTTAAGGATATGCATATTTTTCAGGGTTATCCCACTATTTGGGTACTTTAATTTAATTAAGTCGTGTATGATTTCCTCAAGAAGCTCGTAATTTAGATGAATACGCAACCTTTAAGATATAGTTTTGCTCATCAGTTCAGCATCATAATCAATTGGTCGTACATGGAATTGGGCCATCCCCTTTTCCTATTGCATCAATAATTTCATTAATTGCTCAATCATATAGATAAAGATGAAATGATATGGCAAACAAAGACAAAAGTTAGCTCTTCATGCCCTTTTGGTGCTCTGATCTTTCATTTAGTTTGCATACGTGTTTATATATATATATATATATAACACACCACACAATAGTAAAGATTTCACTTGCAAGGCACGTATGCCTAGCTGAAGATGGTGTAACTTATATAATCAATAATATGTTGGTCAGACTTGTCTTGCTCAGTGATCTTGAGATTTCCAAGCAAGGGATTTTTTTTTGTAATGCTCATAATTTTTAAGTAGTGTGTCCGTCAAAATAGATTTGGTCGGTGATTCTGGGTAAGAGTTATTTTATTGTGATACTTAAAATTTTCGAGCAATGTGTCAATTAGACTTGTCTTGATCGGTAATCCCGAGCAAGAGTTAAGTTCTTGCATTGCTAGGTATTATTGACTAGTGTATCTATCGAACTAGACTTGTTCGGTAATTTTAAGTAAGGGTTATTTTCTAGCGATGCTCAGAATTAGCGAACAATGTGTTAATTAAAATAACCTTGCTCTATTATACGAAACAATATTTATTTTCTTGCAATGCTTGGAACTACCGAGCAATGTGTCGATCATAATAGCCTTAGTCAATTATCCCGAGTAAGGTTTATTTTCTTGTGATATTTGGAATTACCGAGCAATGTGTTGGTTAGAATGGTCATCCTCAATTATCCCTAGCAATGTTTATTTTTCTTACTATGCTAAAAATGTTTGAGCAATGTGCAAGTTGGACTAGCCTTACTTGGTAATTCGAAGCAAATGCTAAATTCTAGCACAATGTGTCAGTCGGACTATATAAGGCACACATGTCTAGGTGAAAGTATTGTTGCATTTTTTATATGAGAAAATACAATCTTTAAAATATATATCAGTTATAACTAATCATTAAGACTGACAATCATTAAGGAAAAATAATAATGATTAATATGATAATGAACTAAATACTATGAAAGTAATTTAAAGTTTAGTGTTTGTTAGCTACAGGCATGTATTTGTTTCGCACAGTTGAAAACTGCCAATGCAAGGACTAGGCGAACTGTCGTGGCTTTGACTACTGGGCTGAAGGTTTCTTCAAAGTCTATGCCGGGTTGTTGAAGATAACCTTTAGCGACGAGGCGGGTTTTTCGCCGTTCAATGGAGCCGTCAGCAAACCGTTTAGTTCGGAATACCCATTTGCAGGTTACAGTGTTGATTTCATGAGAGGCAGGGACAAGAGACCACGTCTGGTTTGCCAGAAGGGCGTTGAATTCACTTGCCATTGCATCACGCCACTCTGGATATTTCTGTGCAACTGTAAAACAAGATGGGATTTCTGGTACAGAGTCCATGGCAGAGACATGGGCATGGGGAGGAGGCCATTTTATGGTGCCATCTGTGAACTGTCGAGGGCGAAATGTATTGGTACGTGATCTAGTTAACATTGAGTGTGCATGCTACTAAGTATCAGGCAGAGAAGAGCTCGACAATGTGTGTAATGGAGGTGGAGAAGGAGAAGGGGACGAGGAAGAAGATGGTGGAGAGCCCAGAATAGAGCTTGGTCGTGATAACAATGGAATGGGTTTGGGAAAAATGGGTAGAGCCACATGAGCGGGAGAAGAGTCAGATTTGGGTTTTGGATTATGGGCAAATGGAAACTTTGATTCATTAAACTTAACATCCTTTGAGATGTATATTCGGCCCAAATTAATATTATAGCAAATAAAACCTTTTGACAAGGGCTAAGGCCAAGGAAGACACATGGAACTGATCGGTAAGCAAACTTATTCGGGTTATATGATGAGGTTAAGGGCCAACATTCAGCACCAAAAACACGTAAACCAGTGTAATCGTTGGTCTTATATAAAAGAAAGTGGGAGAGGAATTTTTGAGAGAGGGTGAGGGTAACAGATTAATTAATACACAGCATGAATGAAGGCATAATCCAAAACGTGAGTGGAAGGGAGGCATGAGCTAGAAGAGCTAACCCAGTATCGACGATGTGACGATGTTTTCTCTCAACAATACCATTTTGAGTGTGTGTGTGTGGGCATGTAACACGGTGTTTTATTCCGCATGATGCTAGATACTCAGAAAATGGTCTAAACTCGCCCCCCCAATCCGACTGGAATTGTTTGATTTTGTGTTAATTGAAGTTCACATGAGCTTTAAATTTAACAAAGGTTCAAATGCTTGAGACTTAGTTTTAAGAGGAAATAACCATGATATCGAGAAAAGTCATCACAAAGCTAATGTAAAATTTAAAACCATCATGAGATACATGTGGGGAGGGACCCCATAAGTCTGAGAAAATAAGCTGAAAGGAACTGTAGAGCGGTGTGTCCGTAAGTGAGTTGGGACTCTATGGGATTTTGCCATTGCACATGCATCACAGAACGCAGGTAACAAAGAAGGATCATATGTAGATGATGTTGACTAAGTATTGATTTAACGAGCTTGATAGATGGATGCCAAGTCGAGATGCCAAAGAGGGATTGAAAGAGAGCTGGTCTGAGCTGATGGAGACGTGGATGGAAAAGAGTAGAGTCCATTATTTGTTGTTCCTTGAAGGAGGATTGTCTCCAAATTGCAGTCCTTGATGAGAAAAGAATCAGAGAAAAATTCAAATGAGACATTGTTATCAAGACACAGTTGCTAGACTGAAATTAAATTTTTCTGAAAAGAGGGAACACAGAGTATTTTGTTGAGAAGAAAATGAGAAGTAGAAGAAGGAAGAAAGGCAGAACCAGTGTGAGATATAGGTATGGGTGACCCATCACCAACACGGAGTTGTTCATCGCCATGATACTCAGAAGCATGTATATTCAAGTTTGCTAAATCACTGGTGATGTGATTTGTAGTCGCAATATCCGGGTACCAGTTTGTGTCGGGAGTGTAACTGGACGAGAAATGTGTTGTAGCTGGTTGTGAGGCTGTGTAAGCTTGAATGAAGCGATGGAAGCAACTGATTGCAGAGTGACCGTGACGATTGCACACCTGACAAATCAGAGAATTATTAGTGGAGGCAGAGAAGTTACTCCCATTGTTACCTCGTCCATGCTGAGAGTTGAAACGGCCACTTCCTCTGCCACGAGAATTGTTTCTACCCCCTCGATACCCTCGGCCACATTGGGCAGGTTTTGCAGTGAAGTTGGCTGAAGGTTCATTATGAAAAACCTGAGTGTTTGAGTGGTGAAGCATGCGAGCTTCATGAGCTAAGAGATGGCCAAGTAATTCTTCAGGTGATATAGGTTCAATACGGGTAGTCACTGATGATACAAGGGCATCATAGTCACTACCGAGACCAGCAAGCAAGTAAGGTACAAATTCAGGGGGTGGAAGTGGGCGGCCTGCTGCTGCCATGGTGTCAGCCAGAGTTTTGGCTCGACGAAAGTAAGTAGAAATTGAATCAGAACCCTTCTTGAGGGAGGCAAGCTGAAACTGAGTTTGTAGGACACGAGCTTGAGAAACAGATGAAAAGGAGGACTCCAGAGAGAGCCATACGGCTCGAGCAGTATTGCAACCAACCACTTGGGCAATAAGCTGTTCTGAGAGAGATGAAATAAGAACAGACATTACCATTTGGTCATATTCAAGCCAAGAATCGTAGGCTGGATTTGAGGTGGAATCGGAGAGTAGAGGTTTTGGAGGAGGGCAAGAGCCATCTACATATTTGTAGAGACGTTGCCCACGAAGGTATGGAACTAGTTGTGCCTTCCATAAGAGGTAGTTTTCGGGGGTAAGTTTGACTGAGATGACATGGGACAGATTTGGGTAAGGAAGAGTGGGTGAAGAAGAGGAAGAAGAAGCAGCCATGGACGTTTGTCCTATGGTTGCTCTGATACCAAGTTGAAAACTGCTTTTCTTGTATATTTCGATATTATTGTATTATGAAACAGTGCCTTTTTATAGGCGTATGCTATACAGAATATGGAATATTCTAGTATGAAAAAGGTGCAGTTTGTTACAGAGGTTTGTTACAAAAGGCTGCAGTACAGAGGACACATTTACGTGACTGCACTAGACATTTGCTGCTGCAATGGTTGTGCACTGGACGTCTGCTGCTGCAATGGTTGTGGTTGTGCACTGGACGGCTGCTGCTGCAATGGTTGTGAGCTGTCATTTGGTGCAGTGACTGTTTTATCCTTAACACGCACATGATCATCAGGCTATCAAGAAGATATTTAACTTGTTATACATAGATGGAATTTGTTTTGTTCATAAAATTGATCTTCCCAATTAATGTATAGTTTTCTTTTACTACAATGCTCATATTTAGGTCTAAATAACTCATCATATGGTACCTAAAAATAATCACACGTGAACCTAATCCTAAGCGTATCATAGCACAAGGCCAAACCAAAATGACCTAAAGTTTGCCCAAAAGAAATATCAAGAGTAAAAATATAATTTTATTTAAGAGACAACAAAATTTAATAAATGCAAAATAGACAATAATAAAAAGATGACAAAAAAAAAAAAAAAACAAGAGACACTAATAACCAAATGAAAACCTTCGTAGTTTAGGCTGCCAAACAAAAAATATTCTAGAACCTCGTAGACAAAAAGGTAGCTTATCAAACACGAACCTCAAAGATAAAGATGTAATTTTATCCATTAAACACATCGGAATCTAAGGAAATAGAAGTAACTTTGCTCATGAAACACAAACCTAAAGGACGAAAATGTAACTTTTCCATCAAGCACAAACGGTATTTGCTCATCAAACACGAATCTCAGACAGAAATGTAATTTTCTCATCAAACACGAACTCTATCCACATGCCAATAGTCGCTTTTATAATAGAAAGATATATATATATCCAACACTAATAAATTATGTATACTTTAGTAGGACGGTCAAGATATTAGTTCTTTAGTTACTATCAGAAAATGGGTTGGATGTAAAATAATTTAAATCTTGATTAATCTTTTTAGAATATACAATTCCTTCATTTCCTTGAGTCTTTTATATCCAATTGGTCTGTCAAGCTTGCCATTGAATTATTAATACAAAAATTTTATATGTTGAACCCAAAGTTTCAAGTTTCATGTAATTAAAAATCTACACATGGATTTTGATGATAACAAATGAATTCAAAGAATAAAGGAGTCTCAAGCTCAAGTTGTCCACACAATGGAATCAAGTACATTAAGAAACCAAGCATGAGCAAGAAGGGAATAAACTCACATTAAAGTCATAAAGTAATGTTGTAAATCTCTTAAAAATTCGAAATTAGGATTAAGACTCAAAATTAATATTTTATCATAAAGCATTAAAATACATTTTCCTCGTGTGTATGAATATTTTGAAAATTAAATTTGAAAATTTTGAAAGATGATTGATTGTCATCTTTAACATGTGTATGACATGATTAAAGGTTTTAACTTTGAAAATATTAAGATGATTGATTATCATCTTTCACATGTGCATGTTTTATTTGAATATTTTAAAAAGTGATTGATACTTTTCTTGACTTATGCAAAAGGAAGATGTCTTTGTTTGAAAATTTTGAAAAATAAAGTGTGCTCCTTTTGTCATATGCAAAAAAGTAAAAGATTAGGTTTGAATTTTTTGAAAAGTAAAGTGTGCTCCTTTTGTCATATGCAAAAATTAAAAGATTAGGTTTGAATCTTTTGAAAAGTAAAGTGTGCTCCTTTTGTCATATGCAAAAAGTAAAAAGATTAGGTTTGAATTTTTTGAAAAGTGAATAATGATATCTTTAACATGTGAATCTTTTTAAATTTGAATATGAAGTCTCATATGCCTATAAATAGATCATTTGAGAGCTTCACATTTACAACACCAAGAGCATACAATATTCATTCAAAACTTTCATTCTCTCTTCTTTAAGCATTGAGCCTTAACCCTTGTTCATTTTGAGAGATATAGTTTGTGATGTATTGTTCTTATTTCACTAATTGAGGAGTGTTTTCTGATATTCTACCCACTATCAATTCTTGTATCAGTAAAAGGGTGTGTATAACCCTTGTGCGTGTAGAAAGTGTTCTACACAGGGAATAGTTGAATCACCACGTGTGAAATGATTGCAAGTGTAGAGGGTGTTCTACACGGATCCTTTGTAGCGGTGTTGTTCAAAGGTGTAATAGGTTTCTATCTCCACCTAAAGGAGGTTGAATAATGAATTCGGGGATCCTCAAGGGGTAGCTTGAGGCGAAGACGTAGGCAGTGGGGCTGAACCTCGTTAACATACTGAGTTTGCTTCTCTTACCCTTACTCTTTATATTTATTGCTATTTTATATTTTGTTTATATTTTATATTGTATATTTGATTTATAATTGTTATTTTCTTAAATACAACTCAATTCACCTCCCTCTTGTGTTAGTCATCTGGGCAACAATTGATATCAGAGATAGAGCTCTATTATAAGATTAACTATATTTTGAGTTAAGATCTTATGGCTAACATTGCAGCTTCATTTGGTGAAGGTCAATCTAGCAGTCGGCCTCCACTCTTTTGTGGAGACAATTACTCATTCTGGAAAGTTAGAATGAGAATATTCCTTCAGGCTCAAGGTCGAGAAATCTGGAAATGCATTGTAAATGGACCTTATATTCCAACAAAAGTGGTTGATGGAGTAAAGGTCAAAAAGGAAGAAGAAGAGTTTGATCGTGAAGACGATAGACTTTATACTTTGAATTTAACTGCTATGAATTTATTATATAATGCTCTCAATGGTAATGAGTTTAATAGAGTAATGACTTGCGCTACGGCAAAGGAAATTTGGGATAACTTGGAAGTTACTTATGAAGGAACTTCTCAAGTCAAGGAATCAAAAATTTATATTCTTACTCATGAATATGAAATGTTTAAGATGAATGATGATGAATCTATTTCTAGCATGCACACTCGTTTTACTAACATCATAAACAGCTTGACAGCTCTTGGCAAAATTTATTCCAAAGTGGAGATGGTAAGAAAAATTCTCAACTCTCTACCAAAACGTTGGGAATCAAAAGTGACAGCGATTCTTGAAGCTAGAGATCTCAAGAAGCTCGAAGTGAATGAACTCATCGGGTCACTTATCACCCATGAGTACACATTGAAAAGAGGAGAAGAAGAAGGAAAGCCAAAGAAGAGCTTGGCACTTAAAGCTGTTCCTCATGAAAGTGAAAGTGATGAAGATGAGGAAAATGACGATAAAGATGAAGAAGTTGCGATGATAACAAGAAGAATTCAGAGATTCTTAAAGAAAAATAAAACTCCTCCGAGGAAATCATTCAAAAAGTTTTCCAAGAAAGATTCAGGTAAAAATGATACTTTAATTTGTTATAAATGCAATAAGCCTGGTCATATCAAGCCAGATTGTCCCCTGCTAAAGAAAGATCGAAACAAAGGCAAGAAAGCAATGAAAGCTACATGGGATGATGATTCAAGTAGCTCAGATAGTGAAGCAAGCAATGAAGAATCAGCAAATCTCTGTCTTATGGCTAAAGATGATATTGAGGTAACAAATTTTGATAATATTGAAAATCCTTCATATGAAGAATTGCAAAATGTTTTAGAAGAGGTATATGAAGAATTTGAAAAATTGGGTATCAAATATACTGCTTTGAAAAAGAAAAATTCTTCTTTAACAAACGAAATTGATATTTTAAGAAAAGAAAATATTGTTTTGAAAGACGAAAATCTTGAGTTGAAGAAAAAGAAAACTGATTTAGAAAATATTGTTGAAAACTTTACGAATGGAAAAAGAAATTTTGAAAAACTTCTTGGTAGTCAAAGATGTGTTTTTGACAAGGCAGGCTTGGGATATATGCCAAAACAAAAGTTCAAACCTTATAAAAACTTCTTTGATAATCCTTCTACATCAAAGTCTAATATTCAAAATTCTTTTCATAATAAGTTTGTCAAAAAAGGATACTATTATAATCATTCAAGATTTTCATATATGTCACATGCTATTTGTAATTTTTGTAATAGAAATGGTCATAATTATCATACTTGTCCTATTAGAAGAAAACATACAATGACTATTAGGGCCATATGGGTACCTAAAAATCTTGTTTCTTCTAATACTAATAAATAAAGGACCCAAAGAACTTGGGTACCAAGAAAAATCATTTTAATTGTTTTTATAGGTATGCATGAAGTCCTCTACAAGCAAAAACAAATGGTTTTTAGATAGTGGATGTTCAAGACACATGACGGGAGACAAGACTAAGTTCTTTGATCTTAGATCTAAAGAAGAAGGACACGTGACATTTGGAGACAACTCGAAAGGGAAGATCGTGGGAATAGGTAAAATTGGTAATAAATCTTCTCTCATAATTGAAGATGTTCTACTTGTTGAAGGTCTAAAACATAATCTTTTGAGTATAAGTCAATTATGTGATAAAGGATTTACAGTTACTTTCAAAATGGATAAGTGCATTATTTTGAATGATCATGATTATAACATTTGTTTTACTGCCTTTAGAAGTAATAATGTTTATACAATCGATTTTGAAGAAATTACCTCACAAGATGCTATTTGTTTTTCAGTACAAAATGAAACTAATTGGTTATGGCATAGAAGACTAGGTCATGCCAACATGGAACTTATTTCCAAACTTTCAAAAAATGATCTTGTGAGAGGTTTACCAAAGGCAAATTTTCTTAAAGACAAAATTTGTGATGCATGCCAATTTGGTAAACAAACAAAAACTTCTTTTAAAACCAAGAAATATATTTCCACTACTAGACCACTGCAACTGATACACATGGATCTTTTTGGACCAAATAGAGTTGCAAGTCTAGGAGGAAAATATTATGCTTTTGTTATTGTTGATGATTTCTCTAGATATACTTGGGTCATCTTTCTTGCTCATAAAGATGAGGCACATAATGCTTTTACCAAGTTATGCAAGAGAATTCAAAATGAAAAGGGCTATACTATTTCAAGTATCCGAAGTGATAGGGGAAAAGAGTTTGTTAATAAAAATATTGAAACATTTTGTGATGAAAATGGTTTTGTGCATAATTTTTCTGCTCCTCGAACTCCTCAACAAAATGGGGTAGTAGAGAGGAAAAATAGATCTCTTCAAGAGATGGCAAGAACAATTCTTAATGAGAACAACTTGCCTAGTTATTTTTGGGCCGAAGCGGTAAGTACTGCATGTTATGTTATAAATAGAGTTATGTTAAGGTCTAAATTAGATAAAACCCCCTATGAGCTTTGGAATGAGAAAAAGCCCAACATTGGTTACTTTCATGTATTTGGATGCAAATGTTTTATTTTGAATGACAGGGATAATTTAGGCAAATTTGATGCAAAATCGGATGAAGGTATTTTTCTCGGGTATTCTACAAATAGTAAAGCTTATAGAGTATTCAATAAAAAGACTTTAACTGTACAAGAATCTATGCATGTAGTATTTGATGAATCTAATTCTCTACTCTCCAAGAAATCCATTGATGAAGAAACAGGAGGTATAAATAATACAGAAAGTCTCAATCTCAACAAAGAGAACACAATAGAGGAAGTCCAACATGGAGACATCAGGAAAGATCATCAAAATTTAATACGAGATGCAACCAAACAGTGGAAATTTGTGAAAGATCATCCAGTGGAACAAATTCTGGGAGAACCTTCACAAGGTGTAAGCACTCGATCATCTCTTAGAAATATTTGCAATCATACTGCTTTTTTATCTCAGATTGAACCTAAAAATATTGATGAAGCACTTCTTGATGAATCTTGGATTCTAGCTATGCAAGAAGAGCTTAATCAATTTGAAAGAAATGATGTTTGGACACTTGTTCCTAAACCCAAAAATCATACTATTATTGGAACAAAATGGGTTTTTAGAAACAAGAAAGATGAGTCCGGAGTCATTACTAGAAATAAGGCTCGACTTGTAGCCCAAGGTTACAATCAAGAAGAAGGAATTGATTATGATGAGACATATGCACCAGTCGCAAGATTAGAAGCTATTCGAATGCTACTTGCATATGCTTGTTATAAAGATTTCAAACTTTTTCAAATGGATGTTAAAAGTGCTTTCTTAAATGGTTTTATAAATGAAGAGGTATATGTTGAGCAACCTCCAGGTTTTGAAAATCATATTTCTCCAAATCATGTTTTCAAACTCACAAAAGCACTATATGGACTCAAACAAGCTCCTAGAGCGTGGTACGAGAGACTCAGTGGTTTCTTGATTAAAAAAGGTTTCTCAAGAGGAAAAATCGACACAACTCTTTTCATTAAATACGAAAATGATGATATTCTTTTGGTTCAGATTTATGTTGATGATATAATATTCGGTGCTACTAATGAAAATATGTGTCAAGTTTTTGCTAAGACTATGCAGGATGAATTTGAAATGAGCATGATGGGAGAACTTACATTCTTTCTCGGATTGCAAATTAAGCAAGTAAAAAGTGGGACATTCATCAATCAATCAAAATATATTAAGGAATTGCTGAAGAAGTTTGGGATGGAAGGTGCTAAGGAAACTGGAACACCAATGAGCCCATCTACTAAACTTGATAAAGATGAATCCGGTAAGACAGTTGACTCGAAAGTATATCGAGGTATGATTGGTAGCTTATTATATTTGACAGCCAGTAGACCAGATATTATGTTCAGTGTGTGCTTATGTGCACGTTTTCAATCATCTCCAAAAGAATCTCATTTAATTGCAGTTAAGCGCATTCTTAGATATCTTAGTGGTACAATTAACCTAGGGTTATGGTACCCTAAACACACATCTTTCGATCTAATCAGCTACACAGATGCAGATTATGCTGGTTGTAAAATAGATCGAAAAAGCACTAGTGGAGCATGTCACTTCTTAGGTCATGCATTAGTTTCCTGGTTTAGTAAAAAACAAAATTCTGTTGCACTATCTACTGCTGAGGCAGAATATGTTGTTGCGGGTAGTTGTTGTGCTCAAGTTCTTTACATGAAGCAACAACTTGAAGATTTTAAACTCATGTATAATCACATTCCAATCAAATGTGATAATACAAGTGCTATAAATCTTTCAAAGAACCCAATACAACATTCTAGAACTAAGCATATTGAAATAGGATATCATTTTCTTCGAGATCATGTGCAGAAAGGCGATATAGTACTAGAGTTCACAAACACACACGATCAGTTAGCAGATATATTCACAAAACCTTTACCAGAAGATAGATTGTGTATGATTAGAAGAGAAATAGGTGTGATGCATGTTATGAATATCTCTTAAAATGTAGACCAGAGTTCATAAAAATAGAGAGATTTTTTTTTAAATACTTTTACATAAACTTGAGGTTCTTAGCCTCATGTTTGAGACGCTCATTCTCTTCGTACAATATCATGTCATCCCTATCCATGGAAACTGGCAAGCGGAATGAAGAATCTAATAGAGATTTCAACTGTTTATTCTTCTACCGAATGATTCCTTCCCTTGTGTGAGACTCTTGAACAATTCGTTGAAGTACAACAATTTTTTCTTTAAGCCTTTCAACCTCATGGTTTTTGGCTTGTACCCACTGGGAAAAAGCAACAATAGAGGATGAGTAGCGAGTCCCAAGACTCACCAAGTCGTAGATAGCATCGGAGTCTGACTTATTAGCCAAACTATTATTCTCTTGCTACAATATGGCACCAATGGTAGCTGCAGAAAGGACAGGAGATTGAGGTGTAGAATACTTCATGGATAGATCTAGAGAAATGTTAGAAGAATGAGCCATTGAGAAAAAAATTGAAAACTTAAAGCGAGAATGTAGAAGGAATGCAGATGAGTTATAACGATGAGAATAAGATTTGATGCAAATTGGATGAATTTTAAGACTGATTTTATAGAGATAGCATAAAGAATAAGACAAACTATTGTCTCTTCAAATCTTATTTAGTCAAAAGAAATACAAGATATGCTGGACACACATTGTCAAAAGTTTTCTTACTAAGCCAGCGAGATTAACAGTAGATTGTCCCTATTTTTTCTAGTAAACGATGAACCTCTGCTGTTATCTGCCGATGTTGACCTTGTATCTGAACCATTTCTCATTCCAGCTCCTCTATTCGTGGTTGCAGATCATGAGCATACCAATCTGTAAATTTTTTCAGCTCTTTGTTTTCTTGCTTTAGCCTTTTATTCTCTCTATCCTTATTAGCAAGCTTCTGTCGTAACTCAGATATTTGGATGTTAAGATGATCAATCTCACTCACCCTCGCCATTAACCTACGAGACATGATCGTAACAGAGGCAGCATATTGACTACTGAGCATTCTTGATTCTGTAATAATCTCAGAATCAGCCATACTAGAAAAACGGTTCTCTGCTCCTATCATGATATTGACGGCCTCAGGAGAGAAGATTGATAGTTGATGCGTCAAGGGTTCCTGATTCAAGTCTAGAACATTAGTGGAAGAGAATTGTTTGACCATTCTATCGTTATGGAAAAACAGAACTCAGGTCAAAAAGCAATATATTTTTTTTGTATCCGATAGGTGAAAATGATCTTTTTTTTTTTATAGAAATTTAGAGCCTTCAATCCCGTTTGTCAACAACATCAGGCGATTGTTTCAATCTTCAGCCGCACTAAATTCCTAGAGTTAGGCCTTAAGGCTTTGTAGCACTTGTCGGGTCACAGACGGCTTCCTTTTTCAACTATCTACAGTATCTATTAACGCACCATTTTCTTCAGTCTATTTACTTGCTGCCGATCCTTTTTAATGATGCCAAAAGGGGGAGAAGTTTTAGAATATAACATTAACATTGTTTAAATTGCTAAACTTGTTATATATGCTTGGAATTATATTTATATTTTTGCTTGAAAAACTAATGCACATTCTCAGGGGGAACTTAAGTATTAATACAGGTTTCAGGTTCTATCAAGTATTTGTCATCATTAAAAAGGGAGATATTGTTGAACCCAAGGTTTCAAGTCTCATGTAATTAAAAATCTACACATGGATTTTGATGATAACAAATGAATTCAAAGAATAAATGAGTCTCAAACTCAAGTTGTTCACACAATGGAATCAAGTACATCAAGAAACCAAGCATGAGCAAGAAGGGAATAAGCTCACATTAAAGTCATAAAGTAATGTTGTAAATCTCTTAAAAATTTGAAATTAGGATTAAGGCTCAAAATTCATATTTTATCATAAAGTATTAAAATACATTTTCCACATGTGCATGAATATTTTGAAAATTAAATTTGAAAATTTTGAAAGATGATTGATTGTCATCTTTCACATGTGCATGACATGATTAAATGTTTGAACTTTGAAAATATTAAGATGATTGATTGTCATCTTTCACATGTGCATGTTTTATTTGAATATTTTCAAAAGTGATTGATACTTTTCTTAACTTATGCAAAATGAAGATGTCTTTGTTTGAAAATTTTGAAAAGTAAAGTGTGCTCCTTTTGTCATATGCAAAAAGTAAAAAGATTAGGTTTGAATTTTTGAAAAGTGAATGATGATGTCTTTGACATGTGAATCTTTTTAAATTTGAATATGAAGTCTCATATGCCTATAAATAGATCATTTGAGAGCTTCACATTTACAACACCAAGAGCATACAATATTCATTCAAAGCTTTCATTCTCTCTTCTCTAAGCATTGAGCCTTAACCCTTGTTCATTTTGAGAGATATAGTTTGTGCTGTATTGTTCTTATTTCACTCATTGAGGAGTGTTTTCTGATATTCTACCCACTATCAATTCTTGTATCAGTAAAAGGGTGTGTATAACCCTTGTGCGTGTAGAAAGTGTTCTACACAGGGAATAGTTGAATCACCACGTGTGAGGTGATTGCAAGTGTAGAGGGTGTTCTACACGGATCCTTTGTAGCGGTGTTGTTCAAAGGTGTAATAGGTTTCTATCTCCACCTGAAGGAGGTTGAATAGTGAATTCGGGGATCCTCAAGGGGTAGCTTGAGGCGAGGACGTAGGCAGTGGGGCCGAACCTCGTTAACATACTGAGTTTGCTTCTCTTACCCTTACTCTTTATATTTATTGCTATTTTATATTTTGTTTATATTTTATATTGTATATTTGATTTATAATTGTTATTTTCTTAAATACAACTCAATTCACCCCCCTCTTGTGTTAGTCATCTGGGCAACATTATATATAGTCACTTTTACGTATTTTTTATACACTCCATTATTGTAATTGGTTGCATTATTTTTTAATATAAAATAATTAATTTAGACAATTATATAAGTGAAATGCACAAAAAATACGTAAAATTAATTATATGTAACATAACTCGTTCCAAGAATACCTTAAAACACAATTTCAAGCTAGTAACCAATAAACTAGCATTACTACCTTAAAACATATTTTTTTACAAAGTAATTATGCAAGATTTATTTATTAGAGATTTATGACTAGAATTACCATTGTCTTGGATTTGTTTAATGAAATCATTTTAATTCATCTCATCTGATCATTAAAACTTTTTTAAACTTTTAAATAAAATATAATAAAAAATTAAAATTTTCAAATCTTAAAATAAAAATAAAAATATTAAAAAATTATATTATAATAAAATTTAATTTAATTTTTAACTTTTATTTTATCTCATCTCCATTCACTATTTAAATCAAGCCTCGTATTACTGGACATAGAGACAAACTGTTGAGGCCCTGATTGGTGAACCTAAGGCATTTTGATTTTTGGGCTGTCTGTTTCTTGACCCTTATTACGGTTCATCTTTGGAAGAAAGATTTCGAATTTTTCGTCAATGTCAAGTCAATTGGGCTACGAACCCCTTTTATCATTACTGGGCGTTCTCGGGAGCATTCACATGAAGATTCATAATAGTTCAGACTTCAGACTTTTTATTTCATCATAATACGGCCTAATATAATGTTGTTTTTTTAAGAATAATATAATGTTGTCAAGAATTACAATTATATTTTAAAATTATTAATTAGAATGATGGAGAACAATAAAATCTAGTAGGAAGAATATTATTTTAATAGCTCTTTCTTATATTGTAAAATTCATGAAAAGTATAGACATAAAAAAATCCTATAAAATAACTTCATACACTGATGCGGCACACTTATTACGTCTCATTCTAATTTTTTTTGTTTCTTTCTCTCTCTCCTCCCCATGCACGCCACCCCCCAGCCTCTCCCCGTGCCCTCTTTTCGTGTCGGTCATGGTGGTCGGGGACTACCTCAAGGTGGGCAGAAGATGACGGTGAAGTTGACGTCTTGCGTGGTCATCTATGATGTTCGGAAGGGCTGACAACGATGGCGTGTGTGGCCGGGATGGTTGGATCTGAGCTGATGGCTTACACGGTCGTCTGTGTTGGTGGGGATCCACCCCGAGAGGGAAGACAATGCCAGCGAGGAGGGAGAGAGGGGAGAACGAGAGAGAGGAAAAAACAAAATTAAAAAAAATAAATAAATAAATAATAATAATAATAATAGATGAATAATGCGCCATTTCAGTGTGTGGATCCATCTGTCTCTAGCAGCCTTCAAAATCCGTAATGGTTCCCTTATTTTTACTCCCAATTTTCCAACTCTCTTGTCTCCATCCAAACAGCAAATAAGCCACAACAATGGAGCAATTCAAAACCCTAGAAATCGTCCAGAAGACTCCAAACTCCCGCGTCTTCCACCTCTACCTCAACCGCCCATCCCATGGAAATGCTCTCTCTCCAGACTTCTTCTCCGAATTCCCTAGAGCCCTCGCTACCCTCGATCAAAACCCAGACGTCAACGTAATCGTCCTTTCCGGCGCCGGGAAACACTTCTGCACCGGAATCGACCTGTCATCCCTGGGATCTGTCAACTCCCACTCCGGAGACCGCGGCCGCTCCGGAGAGAAGCTCCGTCGAGATATCAAGTTCCTCCAGGACTCTGTCACCGCAATCGAGCGGTGCCGGAAGCCCGTAATAGCCTCTGTACACGGGGGGTGTATCGGCGGTGGCGTTGACATCGTGACTGCCTGTGACATAAGGTTTTGCACAGAAGACGCGTTCTTCTCGGTCAAGGAGGTGGATTTGGCTATAACCGCCGACCTCGGGACGCTTCACAGGTTGCCCGCTATAGTCGGGTACGGTACCGCGATGGAGTTGGCTCTGACGGGCCGGAGGTTCTCGGGTTCGGAAGCCAAGGAGTTGGGTCTGGTATCCAAAACTTTCAGTTCCAAAGGCGAAATGGACAAAGAAGTCGGACTTCTTGCCGAAGGTAAACTTTGATTATGATGGATTATGCGTTTGCGTCTTCTGTCAATTGAAGAGCTTATGAACGAGAGAGAAAAATTGGCACTCACCAATAGTAAATTTTCAGAAAGATTTATGCGTCTGATTCATTGAAATTATATGATTTGAAGTGCATGAGCATCGACTACCAATAATCTTCAATGGGAAAGAGAATCAAAGTTATTGAAATGGGTAATGAGAACCTATATTGTTAATCCCAGTCTAGTCTTTATGCGATAGTGTAAAGCATTTAGCTTTAGGAAACAGGATTAACAATTGTGGGCATCTCTCAATGAACAACAGATAAAATGCCGATAATGGTTGATAATTTATTATTCAAATGGACCTATCAAAAAAATTTATTATTCAAATGGGTGGCAGGAATTGCAGCCAAGTCTCCACTAGCAGTCACAGGGACAAAAGCGGTGCTACAAAGAAGCAGGGACCTGAGTTTGGAACAAGGGTTGGATTATGTTGCCACATGGAACTCTGCTATGCTAGTCGGAGATGATTTGACGGAGGCAGTCTCGGCACATACCCAGAAGAGAAAGCCTGTTTTCGCCAAGCTTTGATTGTGTTTTAAACTAAACGTGATGTGTTGTGTTGTGTTTGTAATTGGAAATTGCTAAGCTGATTACCATCTCATTAATTGTTGTATTATCACAAGGCCAACGCCATGCTATTATTCGATGATTACTTGGTGCAAATTAAAAATATGAATTTTATTTTTTGTACCATCAAGTTGCATGCTTCTGAGTTCTGCCACACTAACGCTAGATAGTAGGTTTATTCTTTCTTTTTTTTAAAAAATAATAATAAAGAAATAAATAAAGAATGCACGTAACTTCCACATAGCAGACTAAAAATATCGTTTTTCTTCCTAAAATGTCAACTAGCAAAAATATAAGAAATGCGCGCAAATCGGGGTTTTAAGTTTAGGCCTATCGTCGGTGGGCTTCACGGTTCACCCCATCCCTTTTTAAGCGCCTGCAATACCCCACCTTACCCTGATGTCCCTACCTTCCAGAGATTGCGACTCTTCCAACACGGCACGAAAATCCCGTTGCAATCTATCCTTCTTGAACAATCTTGAAAAGGATAAAAAGCTATGGCACTCAAAGCGGTCCATGTCTCCGACCTTCCCAATCTTGTTCAAGTCCCAGACAATGCCGCATTAGCCCTCTCCGACGCCGTCCGGTTCTTCAAAGGTCAGTGTTTGAATTATAAACCTTCTCTCTCTCTCTCTCTCTCTCTCTCTCTCTCCGCGTTCGTCTTTTGTTTTCTCCTTGTTATCCTCCTACGTACGTTTCGGATTAATTTATCTTTCTGGGTCTTCATTTAGGTGTTAACGAAGACGACTGTGATAAAATGGAATGTGGGTGTAAATTACCGAACTTCGTCGTGATGGGACACAGAGGTAGCGGGATGAACAATATGCTGCAATCCTCGGACCATGTAAAGAAATCCATCAGAGAGAATTCAATTCTCTCTTTTAATGACGCCGCCAAGTTCCCCATCGATTTCATCGAGTTCGACGTGCAGGTAAACAAAGAACAAACTCGGCGCCGTCCACCGTTTTTCGTTTCTACGGCCATTCTTTTTCCTGTATCGTAGAAATCCAAGAATGTCATGGAAATATTTTTAAAATGGTAATTATTAAAAAAAATATTGAACTTATTGGGAGATCTTCGTTGTGAGTTTGGTTCGTGTTCTGCCAAATTCCCATACTTTTCTTTATGTTTTCCTGCGCTTTGCCCGTTTATGTTTCGTGGCGTTTGGCTGAGCTCTAAAAGCTGCAGATGGTGTCTAGTCTCCATTCGCCGCGCCAACCTGAGACCCGTAACTTCTCAGGTTTTCTGTGGCAACGTTTAATTGGACATTATTTGACGTGTTACATGTCCTCTCTGGATTCTTTAATTAATTTCATAATGTTAATTTATTTTAATTACCATATGAATTTAGTTATTCTCGTTTTTATCATATTACTAATGTGTATATATATATTTTTTTTTGAAGGTATTACTAATGTCTATATTGCGATAAAATGATGATTTTTTTTATATAATTGTGCAATTATTGTTTTTTTTTAAAAAGTGATAACTAACGGTCTAAGAGCATTGGCATTGGCTCCATCAAAAGTCAAGCCAAATGCAAAAATAGATAAATATGTGAAAAAATGGCTGCATTGGATTAGTCAAACCCATAAATTGGTAACTTTGAGTTACAGTGTTTGCCCCATTTCCTTCAAATATGAAGGGCTACTGTACACTCATCAAATGAATATTTTAGTGCATTTTAATTCATTAACTATATATATATTCATATAAGTTAATAAAAATAAATATATATATATTCATATAAGTTAATAAAAAGCAAAAATATATATATCCATATAAATATATATCCATATAATTGCAAAATATGAAAAAAAAAATTATATTATTATTAAAATAATAATATTATATTATTATTTTGATGAATCAAATGGTTAATCTAATGTGGGATTATAGATAGGAATGTTTGGATTTATAGAAAACTTGTACTTTTTCATCAAATTTTGAAGATGGCTTTGATGAAGCCAATGCCAATGCTCTAATAGGAAATTCAGCAAGAGTGTTTGTTTATACAAAACTAAAAAACTCATCTCATCTCATCTCAACTCATCATTATAACTTTTTCAAATCTCCATACAAAATATAATAAATAATTTCACTTTTTCAAATCCCAATACAAAATTAATATTACAAAATTATATTATAACAATATTTTATTCATTACTATTTAAAACATCTCATCTCATCTCATATGTGTAACCAAACGGGATACTATTCCTCATCTTGAATTTTATCATTTCTTAATTATGAGGTACTTCAATAAATAAATAAATAAATAAAAAGAAAAAGACGCTTTAAAACATAATACATTAATCCATGAATTGATATAATAAGAATCAGAATGAAAAATAAAAGACTTTTTCTCTATTAAATTATCACTAATTAGCGTCTTGTAATTCTCACATTGTGGGTGATGCTTCTTCACTCGTTTCACTCATTTGGATTTCAAGATGGGGAACTCTTGATATTATTTGTGCACTGTCAAATTATATTCCTAGTATAAGAAAACTGATGTGTTTACTTCTCTGTCTTTGATTTGTTCTTTTGGCTGCTTTTACCACTGAGTGATGGAAGAAACCTTAGACGATACTATAAAAAAAAAACCTATCTTTGTAGGTGACTAGAGATGGCTATCCTGTTATTTTCCATGACGTCTTCATTCTCGCTGAATACAAGGTTGGTTTTATCTAGCACTCTCTACAGTTACAAACTTTTGGTTTTATTATCTTCTTTAGCTTATTTACAACAGCTTCTTAAATTCTATACCGAGTCCTCATCTCGTTCGAACTGGGTCTTGGTTTTAGGGTGCCATTTTCGAGAAGAGAGTTACAGATCTCACTATTGCTGAATTTCTTTCTTATGGACCTCAAAAAGAACCTGGAAATGTAATATTAATTGTTCACTTTCGCCCTGTACCGCATTATTGTTTTCAAAATGATTATATTTGTATCAGCATTATGTTAATTAGTCTGCTGTTATGGAAAATTCAGGTGGGTAAGCCTCTGTTTCGAAAAACAAAAGATGGGAGAATCTTTGAGTGGAAGGTTGAAAAAGATGACCCTCTATGCACATTGCAAGAGGTCATGGAGAAAGTTGAACATCCTGTGGGTTTCAATATTGAATTGAAATTCGACGATCAGATGGTATATACGGAGAATGAACTCACTCGTGTTCTTCAAACAATCTTGCAGGTATGCCTACTGCTGTTTCATTGAATAGTTTTATGCTGTGGAATGCTTCATATTTGGTCAAACTCTTTGAGATAGGTGGTAAACAAGTCTGCTCAGGACAGACCTACCATTTTTTCAAGCTTTCATCCTGACGCTGCCCAACTGATCAGAAAATTACAGACCCTCTATCCTGTAAGATAACTTTCTACTCTCTGTTGTATGAATATCCTCTTGCCTTTTGTCTTTGTGGGAGACATACTTGATTTTAGACATGAATGAGGCTTAGCAGCAACCTATACGATGAGGTGCACAAGTTCAATTAATACAATGATTTGTGTGCATTTGGGTGTGCAGTTTTCTCAGTTCCACAGCTTGAATAATTACATTGGACTCATTTTCCAAAGTACCACTATCAAGTGCATCATCTCAGCAAACTGATTTGATTTGAGATCTGTAAAATAAAAGTGAAACCAATCATATCATGAGAAGCAACAACACCAGATAGAAATTTTTTAATAGAAAAATTCAACAAGATTTTTACTTCTTCTCATGTGTTTGTGGGCGTGAGAATTTTTTGAGTGATTTGACTTTATTTTAAATGTTTTTGCTACTGATATCATCCAGGTGTTCTTCCTCACTAATGGAGGTTCCCAAATTTATGTGGACGTAAGGAGGAATTCCTTGGAAGATGCCATCAAGGTGTGCTTGACTGGAGGTTTGCAAGGAATTGTATCCGAAGTCAGAGCTATCTTTAGAAATCCAGGAGCAGTAACTAGAATAAAAGAGTCCAAGCTTTCTCTTGTAACTTATGGCCAATTAAAGTAAGCGGTTCTTTTCCCATGATGCGTCTTTCTTTCAGAATTGGAGATAAAGTTTTGCCAAGTTAGTGGTGAAATAATTGTGCATTTGCAGTAATGTTCCAAAGGTGGTATACATGCAACATCGTATGGGTGTTGACGGAGTGATCGTTGACTCGGTTCAAGAGATTACAGAGGCAATCTCAGAGTGCTTTAAGCCAGCCAAGGACAGTGAAGATCAAGATGGCTTGTTTGGAGAGGAAAACCAGATGCAAGTGAAAACAAAGCCTGGGACGTCCTTGCAGCAAGAATTCTCTTTGCTTCTGAAACATGTACCAGAGTTGATAAATACTTGAAAGCAATATACACACCATACATAATGATGTTTCCAAGTTGAAACTTTCCCCAGCTTTGGTTCCCTCAAGTCAGATTCTGTATGGGTAAGAGTTGTCCTTTCTCATGCATGCATCATTTTGCAGTGACTATTACTTTCTCTGTACTTTTTACTCAATAGAAACAGCTTAATTGTCCCCAAATGGTCAAGTGGTCTAAGGCTATTAGGAATGTCCAAAAGTTGTAATAGTTGAAGTCCCCATTATATGTTGGATAGTTGGGGTTAGATATAGCCCATGTTGTGTGTATTGTCTATGGACTTTGGAAGTATTTGCTGTTGTGGCCCGATTTCGTGGGCCGGATTGAAATTTCATATATGTTCTTATGTTCCTAATTTATACATATTTTGAATTTTTTTATTACACAATTAAAACCTTAAGCAACAACAATTTATATAACATTCTATTTCCCATCATCTTTTAAACTCCTGAAGTTATTCAAATTAATTTGTTCCGTCATATTCCCTTTAAACAACTATTTATTTATATATGATCAAGTTGTTATATATAAATTACGGATAAAATGATATGTATAATTCTCACGTTGTCTGTCATATTTTATCATATCGTTAAAATAATTTACATAATTATCAGATAAATGCATATATAACGTGATATAATGAACATATTTTATATTTATATACAAAAATACTTAATAACTAATCTTAATGAACTATATATATATATATATATATTCCCCTGATCATTCTCAAGAAATTCTTACTATTCAGCTCTGAACTTATAATAAGCAGAGCTGACGCAAATTGCCTCTCTCTCTCTCTCTCTCTCTCTCTCTCTCTCTCTCTCTCTCTATTACAGGCCTGCCGACACACACACTCACACATATATATACACCACATTAATTGAGCGTGCAACCCATTTGTAAATGATGCATACAAACAAATTTGCTAACAAAGTTCATGATGATCTGGTTTTACCATTCTTCCCGCGTGGCATGCAAAATTAACCTTATCAATACAGTGAAAATCATCGTAAAAAACAACAAATTGAGATTTTCCCAACCATTATATGATGTACGAGATTTTCATCCTGGGCTGGCAGTAATCGAATTAGTCCTAGGAACATAGCTATAAGATTTCTCTAATTACAAGTACTCTTTCCTCCTTCGAATCAATAACCTGAGATAATTTGTACGTTGTTGATATCATGTACGTACGTGCCGCTCTATAATCATGATAAATAATATAATCATGTACGTAGAAACAAACTCATGCACCAAGTACGTACTTAACAACCGAAAGCTTATATATAGATGTGATATTCTTAATTCGGTGCATGCTTCTACGTACCATCACCCTAAGGAAATTGCTTGTGCAAGAAACCTCCTAAAAACAGGAATAAAGTTAGAAAGACGATGAAATTTTCTTGTAAAATGTGGAATCTATACCTTGTAAGTTTCGTAGAACGAGAGAGAGAGAGAGAGTTTAAACGGCGTACTACATATCTTTTCATGTGTGAGTTGATGATGATATCGAGCTAGTGGGCCACTTGCATGGTTCACGCGCCCGTAGACAACCCACGACCTTTTGTTGTTATTTTGATGGTCTTTCTGACGAATTTTCTTTGAAATATGCAGTGCAAGCTCAGGATTGGAGAGAAAAGATCAGATTCCAAGCAATGAAAGCAACTTCTCTAGGTCTTAATTGGCTGTTTAAAAATAGCTAGCTAATACGGATCGGAAAAAGTACGTACGTACGTACGTTTCATGTACTATATATTATACGTACGTTGGAGTATTATATATATATATATATATATATATATGATCATATCGATCATATCAACTACTTGCACATGTTGGGATTTAGGGCCCATATCAACTTTTAGTATTATTCATTGATCATGTAATCACCCACTTTGGAACTCCACTCGATAATTCATGTCACTGCAGCGTTTATTCCCTAGCTCATCTTTTTCTCATCGGACAGTGACGTTGTTGTACTGCATGGGCCCTAAATGAAAATTTTCTCCAGCTAATTCCATACAGATAATGATGATAACGATCATTCATATATAGAATCAACTTGCAGTTTTATCGACCACATGACTGAACTGTATTCTTCAAGAAATATATGTACACGCAATTTGTGTTTTGTTTTCCTTTACATGAGAATTTTAGTTTTTGGATGGTTTAGCCATGCAAGTTGCTGGGGCGGACCCGACAGGTAGCCAATTGGGTGGAACCCAAATGTTGCAACTTTGCCATCAGGGGTCTGATTCAATCTTACGTAGTCAAGTAGAATTGGGCAATAGAGATATATAGAAGATGGATGGATGACTATTCTTGCAAATGTATGGTCCTACTCCGATCGTCTCTATAATGTTTGTAAAGCCATCCAACTTTTGGTTGCCTCTAACTGAAGAAAGATAGCTCTCTCTCTCTCTCTCTCTCTCTCCATTTGATTGATGCTTACTGCATCTATCCTATTGGAAATATTATGGCATGTCCCAGACGAGTTGACAAAGCTGTAGCTTGAAAATGAAGAAATGATCCCAAAAACTCTATGGAAAAAGGGGTAAATGACCACTGGAAGTCATCTGCATCATTTAAGGTTAACTTGGTCAACTTTGAAATCTATGGCGTCTTTTGAATTGCTCCACTCTTGTTCTAGAAAAGTCTTTTTATTGGATATTATAGTCAAGAACATTCAAATATATTTAATGTTAATGTATATGGCAGTACATATTATATACAGTTCCATGAAATATTGCTTTCCATACCATGATAACATCATATGTATTAATCTTAATTTTTTTCGGCAAATTAAACAGGCCATGAGAAATCAAGTGATCTTGAATTTTATTAAGATATAAAATAAATAATAAAATCTACATTTTCTTATCATTTTAAACTTTTGAAATAAGTAGTGATTTTACATGATATCATAATAAAGGTCCTGAATTCGAATCCTGACTCTACACTCTATCCTATTTAATTAAGCATTCCACATGTTGGAACACCATTACTGAAGAGTTTAGAACACACGTTAGATGAATGTTAAGATATAAAATAAATACTAAAATCTATATATTTCCATACCTTAAACTTTTAGAACAACCAATAATTCCGAAAAAGAAAACTGCCTTAAAAATCATTGTATTTATCCGAAACAAAAACCAAAATTTAAGTGCCTGTAATTATGAGGACACCACTTTTATCATTGATCAATATGATGATTAGGAGTAAGGGCATGATACATTTATGATTGACATAAAGGACTCGCACGGCAGTATATATTTCTTCTTGGACATCATCCTCCATTTTACTTTTTGCACCTCTGTTCTGCTTATAATTAACTGGAAAAAAAAAAGGTTAATTACCATTCGAGAAAACCAGATTTTTTTATTTTTATTTTTTTCTTGTAGAACAAACAGATGCTGTACGTCATTCGATCAAAAAATCTATGGAAAATAAAAATAAAAAGTCAATATTCTCATACGAGATCACGTACGTATCTTTCCCTTTTGCCAAAGAAAACAAAATAACATCTCTGCGGAGCTAGAACAAAAGTCAATAATCATCCGTAGGCCTTTCTTTTTCTTCTTAAGCATAAAGTTTTTAGTGTGTTGTATTCTGCAGATAGAACGTACAAAAGCAAGAGATCGGTAAATTCTCACTCCTTTAGGGCTTCTATCTCTATCTCGCTCTTCTCTCCCCTAGTGTGAACATGTTAGGTGGTATATGTGGTATTTAGATGCATGCTTCAAAGGAGGGCAACCCCAGATCAAAAGTGAATTCAGAAGATAGAGAACACATGAAAAGTCACATAAATAGAAGATAAAAAAAAGAGAGCAAGAGCAAAAGGGGAGGAAACCAACCCAAACCAAGCCAAAAAGACATAATTTATTAGTGGACATTGCGTAAATACTGCGTAATTATTTTAAAAATAAAATAAAATTTATTATTAAAAAATTAATTTTTTTTCATAAAAATCTTATATTTTATTTATTTTTTTAAAAATAATTATATAGCGATTAGATAATTTATGATTATAAATATTTTTCTCATATTTAGTGAGAACAAATTAAAGGGCCCTTCTAGATCGTAAGAATTAAGCACATAGATATTTTCCACTGAACAACATATTTTACTCCAAACACAATAATTGCAGCCTTTGACGTTTCCCCTCTTACTCCATAAAAAATGAAACCCTCTTCAACACCCACACGCAAACTCCTTTGACCCCAAACAAAAGAAAACGAGAGATTCAAATTATAAAATAAAAAAAGTAAGAAAGATCAGAAGGAAAGGGAAATAAAAATCAGAGCCGCAATTTGGCTTACGAAAGCCCACAACTTTTTCTTTCCATAGAATTATATTATACAAGTGGGTAGAGATCAATTGCTTGTGGGAATCTCATACTTTATTTTTATTTTTATTTTCTTGCTCTGTATCTTTTCCTATTTGGTCATCTCATCAATTTGGTCTAGAATTACTTGTGGAAAATAAGTAGTTTCCCATCTCTCTAAGGAATCGAATCGGGCCAGTACTTCAATTGTCAATGTTTGAGGCTCCCGTTTAACTAAATATCGACCGTGCCACGTTACTCTCACTATTTTCATCTATTCAATTCCACAACCATCCCTGATATTTCGGCATATCTCCAGTAATGACATATTTTTTTAGCCAAGTTTGCAATAATTAAGAAAACAGATCGAATTAGTGGAGCTGCCCAACAATATTAATCCATTACAGTTCCACAACATTGGATATTCAAAAATTCAAATGCATATCATAAGAAACCGATCCCAGGTTTCCTTGGTGGATTAATGAGAACAAGAAAGGATCTTTGTTAAGATGGTTGTCGTTATGTTTAATGTTCCAGTACTGCGCATGCATGCATGCTTAGAAAACCGCGGTAGAAAATGGCGCATTGTTATAAAGAAAGTATCAGCACTACAAGAAAAATAAATTTTTGTAATTAATTTATTGCAATCAAGTCATTTTGCTGGAATTAACTAATTGCAAATAAACAATTTTTTTTATAGTATAATAACATACATAGTGATCAGATGTTGCAGTGTGGAAATTAAGGGAAAGCTGAATCGATCCCAAGAGTAATTCCATGCCTATATTGGCATGTACGTGGGGGCCGAGCGGGCCAAGTAAGTCTGAGTAATTAAAGATCAGAATCATCAAGAGATTGATAACTAGGGAACAATGCAGGCCAAGTGTGGTGCCTGTGGATCTTGGAGCAGTACTTCAAACGGGGTGGCATGCATCAGAACTACTAGAAATGGAGCGTGTGGTATATACGTAGTGGGACGTACAATTGGCAAGTCAATCAATGACCCATGAAAAATGAAAAATGGTGTAGAGTGTACGTGCGCAACTTTAATATTGTGGAGGCTCGAATCCGATAGATAATCAATTATTAACCAATAAAAAAACTAGAAAAAATTTAAAGAAAATGACACATGCATGATGATCGGCATTGTGGTGGGAGAAGAGGGTCCAGAGGGATCAGATCAGATCGAGGATTATCGAGCTGGCCATATATAATAGAAGCTTGGGAAGAGTCTTTATGCTTTTTTTGTGGTAGAATTTGAGGGAAAATATTAATTATTAACATTCAAATAAGAGAAAAAACATAATGATCACAGTATTGACTTCTTTAAATATTATATATTAAAAAATCTCAATAAATACCTGATCATGTATTTATTAAATTCGGGTACATGCATGTGCTGAATATTGTGATCGAGTGCGATCGAGTGCATCGATGACATGGGAACCAATAACTTAAGATTTAATATATATTTTATTATAAATATTGAATTCTCAAAGCATTTTATTTAATTTTGTAATGAATTCTGATATATAAAGTTACTTTTACATATTTCTTGTGCACTCCAATGATGTAATTAGTCAAAACAATTATTTTATATTAAAAAAAAATGATACAGTCAATCACATTAATAGAGTGCACAAATAATACATAAAAATGATTGCATATAGAATTTTTGTTTTAAAATTATCAAACACGCATGTTCAATGACTATAATACACTCGACGCTTGAGTTTGTCACGTCTATACATTTAAAAATAATAATATATAGTCACCTTTTGGGACTTTGAGTTTTATAAACGATGAAAATATATTGATAACTCTTCGAGATGATCACTACTACTCAGCTTTCTAGACATTATGGGTTCTTCGAGCTTTATTAATTATTAAAGAATTTTAGAGATGGCATCCATGATCATTTTTAGGGTGTATATATAATTCAAAAGGCTTTAAATCAATTTTTGTATAATTAGTTAAATTATTGAGATAGTTCTCTCACCTATCATGTGTGGTTTGAGTTGTTCATAAAATTACTTGAGAAAAAGGAAAGGAAATTACTTTGAGAAGAGTTCCAACTTGTACAATAATAAAATCCTGCTAATTTAAATTAAAATACAAATATTATTCCTGATCTTTGAATTTTATCATTCTAGTGGAGTAATTTTGTTGATAAGACATTATATTTTAAATTATTATTAATTTAAATAGTAGATTAATGAAACTATTTAAAATGTTTTATATATATCAATAAATATGATAAAAATTACTAGTTTTGGAATGAAAAAAAAAATAATACTAAAAATGAACTAGCAATATATAAAAATCTAATAGAAGCTTTTACAAAATTGTCTTTTCAAATGGGGTGAATATATAATTATTTTAAAAGGAGCAATTACTTTTGCAACCACGAGCATAAGAAAATCGAATGATGGGGAACTATAATTACTCAGCATCCAAGAAGTTAATATCATTATGACTACTCAGTTTTGATTGTACCCTATTACTCTTTTGTAGTCTTAAAAATGATTGAGATTTAGAAAACAATATTAAAAAAAATTCGAAATTCGATAGCCAACACAAAGTATATATCAGCAAAAATGTGTATATATATATAAGTAACTGTTGTAGATATAAAAAAAAATTAAAAATACACTTATAAATTGCTATAATTTATGTTAGATTTATTTTATAATAATTAAAAATAATTTTATAATTAAACGTATCATATATCAAGTTATATATGTGAACTTATGAGTTTACTTTTTTTTAACATTTCTTCGTGGCTAGTTAGATCATTTCTCATACATATATACATATATTTATATATGTATGTATGTTTATATGTATATTTATATATACATGTATATTTATATGTATGTATGTATGTATTGTACATGTGTGTTTTAACACGAGACATGTGCAATTATTGTAAATGATAAAAATAAAAGAGCAAAAATGTAGCCAGGAATTTGGATTGAAATTTGAAAGTCGTGATCTATTGTCCAAATAACACTCATTCGTGATTATTGGTTTTGTTTGGTCTCCGATCTTCAATTGCTTAAAGAAACCCATAACCATATATAATAAGTCAGGGTTTGTCATTTTTTACCTAATCTAATGAATGCAAGCCAACCTTTCTTTTTTAAATGTATGCAAATGTAGATTATATTTGGATGTTGAGATGATCTTAGATAATTAGTGAATAATAATGAAAAGGTAATTAATTATAATAATAAAAAATTATTTAATAATTTGTAAATAGTAGTAAGATAGTCTGAAGTGATCTCACTAACCAAATATGGCCTAAAACTCTAGGGTAAATATAAACCATAGAGTTTGATCTTAATTTAAAATATAAACCCTAAAATTTTGCATTAGTTTTAAAGTACTAGAAAAATGATAGAGCTACCGAAAAAATATACACCTGTTTTGTACCCATTTTTTTAAAATTTTTTATTTCTTAATAATTAAGGAAGTGCTTTTTCTTTATTTTTAAAAATGTTCAAATGGGTTTAAAAAAATGTTTGAAAAAAATAGAAACAAAAATAATAAAAAAGTTTGAGTTTTGCTACTTACAAATAAAATCGCGTATTAATTTGCATACCAATACTACTTCCTTCATAGTCAAAATTTAAATTAGCACTGATGTCAATAAAATTTACTTTTTAACTAATCACATTAGATTAGTGCACAATTGTGACTGTAACTAGATTTTTTCAAAAAGCTTACACTATAAATTCGGTAGAAAAAAGTTGTAGAAATTTCTGTACCATAGCACCACTCTTTAAACTAAACATTGAACTAGTTTCAACCGAATGAACATCAAAACATTATCATTACGAATTATTGCAATATGGTATCATCATGAGTTTCTTTTAGTTAGAAGATAACCCATGTACACTGACTAAAAAACTGGTTGCGCCAACCATTGTCTATAATGGCGATTGAAGGTAAAATGAAAATCCACATGGAGAGAGAGAGAGAGAGAGGAATGATTTATCCATTGTCCCTTGATGATTCGTTTTTGGTGAATTCTGTAGAATTTTTGTAGTGTTCACGGTGAAAGAGGTTAATTGCGGACTAAATAATCGTTTATTTAGAGATCAGTATGACAATTGGATTCCATAAAAGATGTCAGCTGTCCAATTTTTGATGGATATATAAATAATCCAATGTTTATTATATAACTACCCTTAAATATAGATGTGATTTTTAGCGTTTAAAACCTTTTTCACTTGTCAAAAATCTAATGGCTGATGGCATATGACCCGATTCTTCAAATAGAAATCATGAGTTTGAAACCTCCAAGAAAAAGGAGGAAAAAAAAGAACTTATCCACTCTCTACCAAAATAAAACGTAATTAAATTTGAATAAACTCGTTGGTTTCGTAAAGAAAGATCAATAAAAGTACCAATTCTTATCGGACAAGAAAAATTATGCTCAAACTCTCTTAGCATCTTCTGTCCTAATTTGTCTATCAATGCCGCAAAAAATGTTGGCCTACATGAGAGGGAACTTACTACCCGAGAGAGAGAGAAGACGATGTTGACAATTATCTATGCAAATGATGACTCAATTACTGGCACCAACGATCTGTCTTTATCCCAATTGAGTTTAATTTGTTGCAATTTACAAATTTTGAGTAATGCCTTGGTCTAAAATTTAATATCGGATACGTAGGTGCCTATAAAAACAGACTGTTCTAAAGTTATTTTCGTTACCTATTAATCTTATTTATCATGTAAAACTGAGTTCAATAATATTTCATGGATAAAAGTTTCTCCAAAACTAGGTTACACTTTATATGAATTTACGCTATATTTGGTTAGTGAGATCACCTCAGACTATCTCACTATTATTCATTATTTTTTTTATTACTATTCACATATAGATTACTTTAACATTCAAACGTAGCGATGTATTTTTTTTGAAAAATTAAAAGTAATGGTTTGAGTTTGAGTTCACAGTCAACTCATTTTCCTTTAAAACCTAAAAAATTTTCTTTCTTGAGTAATCAAGCATTGTTAATCTTATTAAGAAAATATGTCTTGTTATGAATGATAAAAGAAAAAGGGTAAATTAAAATTAATCACACAAACAAAGTTTACGTGATTTGGTTGCATACCTACGTCTATGGAGTTACAGAAAATTTTATTTCAAATAATAATTAAAGTACAATGTAGCAGTCGTATATGAGTTTAGTCTAATATATAGTAAATCCTAATTGACTGGTCGGGTTGGATAAAGAGCCAAATAGGTATTAAAAAAAAAACATAAAAAGGACCCATAAGAAATCTACTAAAAAATTCATAACGAATTTTTCTTAAGGCTAGTCATCAAATTGGACCGCTACAAGTATAACTATACTCCACGAATAGAATCTCAACATATCTCTCACATAATAATAATAATAATAATAATAAAACGCTGACAATTTAATAGATTGGGACACAAAGGATAGATTCTTTGAACGATTTATCCTTTAAAAAAAAAAAAGGGTCAATCAGAACCAAGAATGAGCAGCAAAAATCCGAAAGTTCATAAATCATTAGTAGAACGAACTTATCATGATTTTGATATAAACTTCTAATTGGTCTATTTTCATGAGTACCCATAAATAAAATATTTAAGCAAAAATCTCTTATTTTTATATATATTTATATGAGATAAATATTTTATTATATAAAAAAGAAATTAAATGTATTAATTTAATAGACTAATCTTACAATCATGAGAGGGGAGCATCGTTTGAAGGTGGCATTTTTGTCAGTTATCCTATATCCGACGTGAGAGGCCGTCGTTTTGAGGTGCAAGTAGGACACCCTGACGTTTATTCCCTCCAGCAAACCAACCCAAGAGGCTGAGGCACACAATTGATTACTCAATTGACCAAAGTACCCTAAATTCCCCCGTGAAGGAAGATAAAGATAGAAAAAAAGAGCAACACTAGTCCTCCAGCTTGTAAAATGATCTTATTTTAATGCATTGTCAATGTCATGGAATGGACCCCACCCCTCCCCCCAACGATAACACCTTCTTCTTCTTCTTCTTCTTAATTCATTTTAATGTTTTTACCAAACAATTAAGGTTATTAAATTCACTTTGCACTTGCGTGCACCCTACTATCATATTTTTATTTTTATTTATCTTCGTGAGATAATACCAATATAAATCACAAAAAATAAAAAAAAAATAAAAATCAAATCAAGGTTGCTTGACCTTTTCTTTTGAGATTTTCTATGGAAAATACAAATTCATTTCAATGTTATTCTCTATGGTATTTTTGATTAGGAGGTGGGTATATGCCTTATATTGACACATTTTGAAAAAGTAATGTTAAATATAAGTTTCGAGACAAGTATCTTTCCAGATACTACTTTTTCTTTTTTTTTTATAACGAAAGAGATTGCCTTGAATATACACCAATATTGCTCAAATCATATTTCATTTGAGAGATTTATCATCTAAAACTAAAAAAAAAAATTTCAAGTTTTTTAAATAACTTTTTTATTTTTTATATCAAATATCTTAAATTATTTAATTCAATTTAAAAATTTATAAGCTTCAAGCATAAGATTCCTAACTTCGATTGACCACATGTACATGTTTCTCCACGATCGAAATTAATGGCATATTATTATTTTTAATTATGATTTATTGTGTTTAGAGTAGTAGGGCGATTGTTGAGATTCTCCTCAATTTTGATTAATGAAATTGCTTTTTTTAGGGGGAGAAAAAGATTAAAGTACGGATTTTTTTTAAGGCTTTAGTACAACTAGGTCCCAATAGAACCGCATGCATTTATTTATTCCGTACATTCTTCGGTATTTTTTTAAAGAAAAAATAAATCAAAAGCGTGGGTTGAGCCGTGGGAGCCTCGGCACTATCTGTTACATATTTTGAGAGAAATTATACATACATAAAAATTTGATGTTTAAGTTTTGTGTAAATTTTTTTATAAAAAAGTAAATTTTATTATTAAAAAATATGAAAATCTTACCTTTATTTTTAATGTGGTTAACATTTTTATAAAGAATTTGTTTATTTAAAATTTGTAACTAGCATTATTATTATTCGTATGATTATGATTTTTCAAATGTCACGTATTTTTTTTTAGAGGGAGAATGATATTTCACTTTATCAATATTACTTGTTAAAATTATGCACTTTTAAGCTATGATTGGAATATGAAAGCAGTTGAACTCGTTTGAGTTGAGTTTAAATTTAAGTCTAATCTAATATTCAAATATATAATTTTTAAATTATTAAACATCAATCAACTTAAAACTCATTTACGTGTAAGAACTACAAACCTTTTTTTTTTTTTTTTATGTCAAAACCTCTTTATATGCGGGACCTATAACTTTTTTTAACTTTTTATAAAAGATATCTAAACTCATGTTAGGTAGACTTTATAAAACTTACTCAATCATCTCAACTCATTATTATTCATAAAGAATTCAACTCAATTCTAAATCATCCTTTATATATGTTGGTGGCTCTCTAGTATTGTTTTTTTTTTTTAAGTAAGATTTTTTTTTATTAATATTTAATATAAAATTAATATTTATTATCTTTTAAAAAAGAATTCACGATATTCTATCATCATGCAAATATTATTTCTCTTTTCATAATGGGTTCTCCGGTCACATGGGCACCAACAAGGGTAACTCTGTACTTTCGCAAGGGCACTGCTGAACTCCAGCTGTAAGCATGACACGAGCTGACTTCACTGTACCCCCTCGTGGTTAATAGCAAAATAACCATATTGCCCATTATCTTTTCCGTGGCACATGATAAGACCCAATTAAATTGCAACCACAACTCAATCCATCACCCTCATAAATTGCTTTGAAGAGTTGCGGAAACTTAATTCAATTTATAAATTAACTAAAAAATTTTAAAATACGACACATAGATATAATTGAACGATGATATTCAAGTTAAAAATAATAATATTTAAAAAAATGGGTCTTGAGGTGATAAGTTGATAACTCTTAACAAGTTAATAATAAAAATTCGTTTTTTAAAAAATAATTTTGAATTTTATTAAACAAAAATATTAAAAAAAAATTTTTTATTTATTTATTGAGAATTGTGAGGTATGGTTCTCGAAAGGATCTTGAACGCGTCGTTTGTTTTTACAGATGAAATTAGGTGAATTGAAAAAAAAAATTTGAAAGTTGAATAAAATATTATTAAAATATATTTTTTAAAATATATTTTTATTTTAAAATTTAAAAAAGTTAAATTATTTATTTTATTTTATGTATAAATTTAAAAAAAAATCGTAAGATAAATTTTGAAAAGAAATGAGAATTTAAGACTTGAGAAACATTTTTCTTTCAAAATAGCTACAAGGGAGAGCTTAGATTATTCCTACACACACAAAGGTGACACATTGGTGTTTATTATTTATTTATTTATTTTATTTTATAGGAGACCCCCAAATGAAATTCTTTAGACGTTTGTTTGTTGTATTAAGATTAAATTAAATTAAAATAAATAGAATCAAAGGAAGAATTAAGAAAGGAGTTGAGTCTTGTTTACGCCAAATGGGTCGTCGTACTCGTATCCCATTCCTCCTCTCTACTTTTCTCTTTTTAAACACCCATTACTATAAAAGAAGCACCTCCACTTCTCTCAAACAACCCCCACCCCCACCCCCACTCGCCCTCTCTTCCTTTCTCCTCCTACCTTTTCCCCTTCCGTGAATGCCATAGCATCTCCCCCTTTTCTCTTTCGCGTTCCTGTTTCTTCTTTTTCTTCATATTCCTTGTGCTTTAAAGCGGCTATATAAGTGGTCTGCATGAGGTGCTTCCTTGCTTGCTTGCTTGCTTGAGTTGTAGCTAAGTTTGGTCCAGTTTGAGTTTTTGGGACAAAACAGAAGGGCTAAGCTTTGTTTTGGGTTAATTGATGGAGAGGCTAAACTTTATTCAGAATGGTGTGTTGAGATTGCCTCCTGGATTTCGTTTTCATCCCACTGATGAAGAGCTTGTTGTTCAGTACTTGAGGCGCAAGGTCTTCTCTTGCCCTTTGCCTGCCTCCATCATCCCAGAAGTCGATGTCTGCAAGTATGACCCTTGGGATTTGCCAGGTAATTTGGCTAACATACGTACAATTAATCAAAGCTTTAGGAGCTCAAAAGTCCCTTCCTTTTTTGTTTTATTTTATGAAAAATAAAAAAATTCCAGATATTGAACTTGGTTTTCGTATATAACCAAATTACAATGCCATATGGCTGTAAAATCAGTTTCCTGTAACATTTAGCAGTTTTTTTTTTCCCGAATTTTCTGATGCATGAGGTCTTTTGGGGGTTCAGGCGAATTGGAACAAGAGAAGTACTTCTTCAGCACTAGGGAAGCCAAGTATCCGAATGGGAACCGATCCAACAGAGCTACCGGTTCCGGTTACTGGAAGGCCACTGGAATTGACAAGCAAATTGTAACTTCTAGGGGGAAACAAGTTGTGGGGATGAAGAAAACTCTGGTTTTTTACAGAGGAAAGCCCCCACATGGGTCCAGGACTAACTGGATCATGCATGAATATCGCTTTGTTAATACTGAAACCACAGCCGCCAATGCCCCACAAAAGAAAATCCCAATTGTGGTGAGTTCGTATTTCTATCTTTTTCTGTTTCTTTGTTTCACTTCTGTTCCACTGTTACAAAGAACACCAAATCTATCCGAAATTTCAACAGCAAAAAACTTCAAAAGCGTCCATGAAACTCTGCTCTATAAACTACCTACCAGCATTGGTCTTGTTAATTATGCTTAAATCTGTTAGCAAAGTAACGATCTTGTTTGCATCTTCTGCAGAGCCCTGGGGTTCCAATGGACAATTGGGTTCTTTGCCGCATATTTTCTAAGAAAAGAAGTTCTAAAAACGAGGAGGAAAACGTACAATCCGGCCACGATAACGCAACCGCCGTCGCCCGGAAACTTGGAGTTACTCGGCCAGTTTTCTATGACTTCATGACAAAGACCAGGACTGATTTGAATCTTGCACCTGCTTGCTCCTCTTCAGGATCAAGCGGAGTCACAGAGGTCTCTTCTAATGGGTCAGATGATCACGAAGAAAGCAGTAGTTGCAACAGTTTCCCGTATTTTAGAAGAAAACCATAACAAGTACTTACAATCCTCGTAGCAGTTCTTAATCTGTACCAGTGGTTTGGGTGCCTGATTCCCCTAATCAGAATAACTTAAGCTTCGTATCTGTCCCCTATATGTGATTATCCTTTCAAGAAAATAGAAGAATCTAAGAAACAATGAAACCCGGCATCAACTTTGTCAATGGCATATGGTCTCCTCTGTAGTAAAATCCCAGATCAGTTTCAACATCAAATATAGTTGGTATTAAACTCCATTTGCTTGCATTTGAACAAGTTTCTCATAACACGTTATAAGTTGACCTTGTTAAAGCACGCCATGCAAGGGTACTTCTTTATCGAAAGGTAAACGATTTTTAGTATAAATTGAAAGAGGGTAAAGAAAAGCGGAAAGAGGGAGGAAAGAGAGGGAAAGGTGAAGGCATGCATGTGTCTGTAATATTAACTTTGTGAAAAGGGAACTGAACCAATTCTTGGAAGCACAAGAATAAGAACATGATCTTCGCAAGATTAGCTTCGCACGTGGCTCCATACCCCCTTTAGGGAAAGGCAAAACCACTTGAAAGAACCAATTCCTTGGTCTTGTGTATGGATCGAATCTCCAAATAAACAAAATAAGAAAATACGATTCGTCCAATAACATCATAATCTTCATAAATACTCCAATCCATATCATTTGAAAATTAGCCGAATCTTGTTTAGAGAAACAGACATCCTGAACATATTCACACATTCATAGATACTCTAATCTGCTCATTGAAAAATGGTTCATTATTGTTCAAAGAAACAGACATCCTGAGAGCTATTTTCCACAACATTTGTTGCAATTGTCTTGCTCTCTTATAATACCAGTACTAGGAACGGGTATATTGCTCTCTTAAATTTGAATCTCCAAGACCAGTAGGTGAAAGTAGAGAGACTAGAAAAATGGTCTTTGTTTTCGGGGGGGTATCTAGCATTGAAAACTAATACAATGGAGTTAGGTTGTCAGAAGGTGCATGATTCCTTGCACCTTTCTGCAAGTTAGCTTAAACAATCCACGACAGAAAGCATTGGTCCATACTGGCAGAGAAGTATAAATAGGATTATATACAGAGTGATGATTTTTTCAAGATTCTCCATATACAGTACATTAACGGGACACGATATACATTACAGCAAATATCTTCATAGACATTCTCCATCAACCTACAACTACACTGCAACTTTAAATGTGAAATACTAACTATTTTATCAATATATACCACCTTCCATATACTTGTTTCATACAAATCTGAGAATCAAAGAGTGGAGAATGAGGTAGAGATCACAAGAATAAGCTTTAAATCTTTCTTTAAATTACCCTTTACCCCACTAGAATTATTCCTCATTTTGTATCATGACTGCTAAATTACCAGATTTCCTTTGAGATCTATTCATCAAGATTATTTCAAAGGGTAAAGTGTAACCTTATTAGCTTTGCCCACCAAAAATCCCATATTTCTGTTTTGGTGAAGTAATATTGTACTTTAATCTTCTTCATAGAAATAACTAAACTTTTAAGTACATATTGTCTTGGACGTGTCATGCATGCATGGAGTCACCGGCCGGCTATAGTTGACTTATCCAATGATCAATCTATAAATTAAGCTGAAAATACAACTTATCTATCAAAGCGATGATAATTATCAGGTACTTAATTATTAATCCATTAATGGAGTTCCATATTATAAAAAAAATGAATAATTAAGGGATCTGTTAATTCAGGAAATTGCTAAAATATGGTAGAGCAAAACCTACAAGTTAGGTTGTCCCCGCACTCAGACAAGGATGATGATATCGTATGCAAAATAGGTTAAAAGGGCAGGCCACAATCCTCACAATTGCGCCAAGTGGACACTGGGTAGATGAAGGACGGCATGCAGGATGCCTTCTCAGCTTGATTAATTTTCTGTTATCGAACTTCTATTAAGTTGTCATTATATGAGAGGGAAATTAAAACTATTTATAAGAAAGAATGAGTCCTCCTACTTGCATGTCAGTACGTTCTCATTCTCTACTCTGCTTGACTTAATAAAATTTGAAATTTGCTTTGTATTATGCATTTGTGCGTACATGGTGAGTTGCAAATAGAATTTTTCAAATAAAAAGGTTAGGAAATCGTATTTTGCCGACCGGAGTTTCTTGTGACAATGGTTTAGGGAAATGGAATCCCCCTAGAGGCTGTTGGAGTTCTTCACGTTTCCTTTTTGTATATGAATCTCAATTTCATAGGGTTTGTGGATTGCTGACTGGGGCTGCAGTGTTTGTCAATCACGTGGGCAACTCGTCATGGGACACCACACACTAGCAGCTCAACAGGCTCATCTGATTTAAGGTCAATCACAAAAAAGAAATCCTACATATTTATATATATATATATATATATATATATATNTGTCTCCAGATATGATCAAGATAAGCAAGATATGAAGATAGAATTCAGCAATTAATATCCAGAACCGAGATGTTATGCCAGAGTGAGGGACACCCCGATAAACAGCGATGGACAATCATTGCCTTACAGATATATATATATATATATGCAGGAAATTGGTAAGGACAGACCATGTGGGTCAGTATCATAGATGGGCAGAGTTTTTGACAACTCCTATTCTAAACGCATTGCCTTACAGACAGGGAAAGGGAATGGATTATCAATTAATGTTGACCTGTTCCCAGAGGGCCAAAACCACCCTACTTTTCAATGCAGTTTTGTTTGCACCAAAATTAAGTTAAAAACAATTGTTGCTTTGTATCTCTGCAACAATAACATCACCATTTTTTATTTCTTCAAAACCATGTTCCAAACTATATGATCTGATCAAATATGAGTATAAAATGTTGTGGGCCATGGTTGTACTTGAAGATTTTTAAGAGTCCCCCCGACCCTTCTACACCAACCAGATTGGCGTGCCTGTCAATCTTAATTATCCATTCACACGCTGTAAGGTATCCAAAGGCTTAAAGAATCTCTCTCAAATGAGGATTCTGACCTCAGAAACTGAGAAACTTCCAAGAAATTAAAACTCACAAGTTATAGCCAGAAATCAACTCCCCAAAAAAATCTAATTACCAATGAACTGTCCGAACTGATGAAATGAATGTGTGGATGGGATATGTTAATGATATTTGGGCAGTTGCCACCCAAAGAGGTGGGTGCCCCACTCATCCGAAGCATCAGAATGCTGAGCTCAGGAGCAGTTGGGTGCGGTGCATGCATGGACGGCAACAACCTGAATTATTGTGGGGAGTGTAGTTTTTTACTCTGTTGCAGTTCACAAATATGGCTACTTTCTGAGGAAGTGCAACATATGCAGCAAAGGAGCTGCAACATCACATCCATGTTAAAAATTCAAGCTGCAGAAGTCACATGCTATGTTAAAAGACAAAAAGTACACATTGGATGAACATATGAACAAGTTTTCTAGAAAGGCCCACAGGTGAGAACATCAAGTTAGAGTTGCGTGTAAAAGCTCAAACAGCCTCGAGTGGCAAAAGGATTTCCTTGGAATACCGTAGATGTTAATGGCGTATACAATTATTGAGAGTTAAAAAATTATTAATTCAGCTATTTTGGATGTCGAAGTCAGCCATTGGGTATACACAGAGAGGGAGCAGGGAACGGAGTTTTCAACCTTTCTTTCGGTTTTCGAGTCCACACGACATATCTATCTAACCACATTTTTTTTAGAAAATGCTAGTTTATTCTTGAATTTAACCATTAGTGTATTTTAATTTTTTTTTAAATGTTTAAACAAGTTATTACTTGTATATTTGTATATTTTTTAAAAAATATTAAAAGAAATGTTTGAAAAAAAAATTACAATTGCACTAGAGGAACGGCTAACGACAGAATAGGAGGGTCCTTTTATTTTCAACCACAATTTCCTTCAACAACAACAAAGTATTATCCTTCATTTGACGACCGACTGAGATTCTCCGTGAGAAACCACAAAAAAGATCTCTTATCTGGCACTTCAACTTGGGAGGGACTACCCCCGAACCCCCTCAAAGTTAGTGCCACCAGAGAAATATTTATGAGGCATAAATGTTTTGCACGGGGCACGAAACCCCTTGTTCAAACAATTGCGTAGAAGCAAAGTTACATTTACATTCACACCAAAGGAAATTGCTTTCACTGCCAAAAACCAGCAGTCATTCGACTTGAATAAGTACAAACTCCATGATATATATGGTCTTCCCACCAACCTCAAAACTAGACTCCCGCACTCAGAAATGTGACACTTGTGATTTACACAATAAGAAAGCGCATCAGATAGAGAACAGTTGGCCAGCTAGACAATCACAACAGGTTCAACCTTTGATGCACATCGTTAACAAGGGAGTTTTGGAGAGATTTTGATTGATGACCCAAAATTTGTTAAAAAGTTAACAGGCCCAAGATCATACAAGACTATGATTACACTCTGTTTAAAGAATAACAAGCTGCTAAACACTTCCATTCTCAAGATAAATAATAAAATCATAATCTTATATTATAGAACAATCAAAATGGTGGTCAGCTACAATATCCAGTTAAATTTTAATTAAAAAGAAACATTGAACTATAAGAACGGGTAATTTAACTCCTTTCAGGCTTGCCAGGTGTTCTTACTCATTTCATTTACATAACTGCTCCTGCTGTCTTTCTCACTAGCTACATCAGTAGCAGCCCCTGAGGTTTTCGAAGGAGGTGGTTCAGAACAAGCCCTCAGGACAGCCTCATTCTGCAAGGAAAAATGCATTTCTGAGACGTCAGCCATTGACATATACAAATCCATAAAACAAAATCCCAAATACAAGCAGGGGTGCAAAATATATGAACATGTATGCTCCATGAAATTAAGCATGCCTTTTTTCAGTTATACACTAATTCAATGGATCTTGAACCCTTGACCCTGTTGGTATTAGGGGTGAAAGTGAGCTACAGTAGGAGCCAGAAATCCTTTTTCTTTTTCTTTTTCTTTTTTTTTTTGGGGGGGGGGGGGGGGGGGGGGGGGGGGGGGGGGGGGGGGGGGGGGGCGTATATTATGGAATTTAAAATTTTTGGGGTCCAAAGTTTTAAGTTTTAAGAAAGATTTAAGGTTCATTTTGAGTTTCAGCAAAAACTTGAATACATGTATTTTCTTAAAAAGAAATTTGGGAAAAACTATGGTTTACTAAAAGTTTTCTAGGGTGAGAGGGTTCTTTCAATTTTCTCTTACCCCAAGACTATTCAATTTGAAACTTCCCTAAAATCACTTATGATGCCCATTTTCACATAATAAGTAACTGATTTAGGACTTAATACCCATGACTAACTTTATAACCTACCCACTTTATGTGGGTTTTTTTTTATCGGTGAACAAAATTTTATTGAGAATAAGAACTGTGTGGGTTACTAATATTCCCAACATGGGACTGCCTAAAAGAAATATGTTCATATGAGCTCCCAACAATTCAAGCTTGTAAATGGAAAACAATACAACTTAAACAAGCAAATGTAGAGCTATTGAAATAATTATGACACAAAAAAGTGCATTTCCCATTGCATTGGCTGCCTAGATTAGTGAGAAAGATGACATGCAGCATCCAAATAATCTACAAATCAACACCATAATAAAGAGTTACGAAGAAAATAAATGCGCATGAATGGCATGATACAAAATAACAAAAGTATTAGATTATTTCAATCATTATATATTGATTGAAAATTATGGAAGCCAAAAAACAAATTTTCAATAAAGTCGTACCTGAGATTGTTAGACATAAGCATTGAAGTGATGGCTAAAAAACAAAGGTAACATGCCCCTAACATGCCCCTACTCTCAAATGAAGATCATTAGATGATAAGCTCTCATTTCCTCATTTCCTAAAAATCAAATAGCCAAGACACAGAAATTTGTGCCGGACTCTGGCATAGTTGGATTTATATACAGGGAGTTTCAATTGGTGGATCCTAATTCAGAAACTTAAAATGCCACATTGATGCTATGCAACTAGTATTGGTGATTTCATCTTCCCGATGGTAGAAACGGCTTTCTCATATGCATTTAGTTAAAGCAGATGAGCAACAGGAAATAGGCCTTCTCTGCCCACCATTTTATATCCCCATTGGTATGATCGAGTGCCATAGAAATCAAATCAAATTCATGTATGTTTATATCAGACTGTTTTCCACAGAGAGCATCCAAAGAAGGTTAAATCATCCGAGGTAACGTATTCATAGAGCGCAACGTTCTAAATATTACAGACGCACGCCATATTTCTAATAACGACAACGGATAGCATATCAAATGAAATGCAGCATGCATATGAACAAGTTAAATAAGCAACAAAATAATGCTCAAATATCACACCATTAAACGTGATTTAATCAGACCATAAAAGACACAAAACCTTAATACAATTGAAGAGAGGGAGAGGACGACCTGCCAAACGCGGAGGAGGCGCTTCTTAGCGTTGGCTCTGCGAGTGGTAGTGAGCTTGATTCGCTTCCAGACTAGACCTCCCGAATCGTGTTTCTTCACTATCTCCATCACTCTTGTCCCCCAGAACGCACCCCCCATCTTTCTCTCCGGTCTGGCTGAGGAATAAAACTGGCACCATTTCTATTCATACAAACATACACATAAAAAAATGGGAAAGAATTTAGTTGCAGGTATAATAATATAATAATATGTGTATTAATTTATTGTAATTAGTAAAAAGGTAAATTTTATTGAAAATAATGTTAATTTAAATTTTAAGTACAAAAGAATCAATATTAATACGTAAATTAGTACGTGACTTTGTTTGTATGTAACAAAATTCAAAAAACTGATTCGGAAATGGAGAATTCGGACCAAAGTTTTGAATAACACATAGGAGGTTGTACCGGCTAAGGCAATAGAATGAAATATTTTGATATCGGTATAATTTTATATACCATTTCAAAATAGTCAATATATAAATAAATTATATATATAAATTATATTTTAAAATAATAATTTATATATGAATAAATTATATATAAATACATATATATAAATTATAAAATTCTGGTTTGAATTAGGATTCTTAGGAATTAAAAAATGAGCTTACAATATAAAGGAATGAAAAAAAAAATAATGTCCGAAATACCAACTAGTATGGGCCGAAATATAAGCTGGTACAAGTCGAAATATTGGCCAGTACACAAGTATCAGCCAGTATTTGAGATGATACGAAATATGTGTAATACATGTATCAAACCAGTGATTGATACGGAATATACCAACTATACTAGCCAGACTGGTACGGTATTTAAAACAATAATTTGGACATTTGCCAACCGTTATGTTATGAATTATGTTATGAGTTTTTTTTTTTTTTTTCTTCCGAAAGAATTATGTTATGAGTATTGAAGTAGTTTACATTTGTAATTAGCAATATCCTAGCAATTCGAGGAGCCAAGTCCCTCCGCACACACTCAAATTGTATGAACTTCTAATTGGATTCATAAAGAATGCTGCACGAAAGAAATACAAGTAGAAAGTAACTCAAATGGACTCTACTGACACGACCTCATCGTGGCCCACATGATACAGATAACATCCAACTTGCCTCAATCTAATACTAACTGCAATCCAGCCCACTACTTAAGAGTTAAAGACAGCAATAACCCCGAACAACTTAAATAAAGAGACACTATATATAAATATATCCTAAACAAACCCTAGCTTCAGACATAACCCTACAAGCACGCCGCACCTCGACTTGTCCAGTTCGTTCTAGGCTTGATCAAGGTTTAAGTGCACTATCTCGAAACAAACCCTTTTTCTATCTCAGATATTCGATACAGGTAAATGCAATATCTCTTGATTACTTTGTTCCCTTTTTTTTTCTTGGTAATTTTGCAAGGCAGTAAGAAAAAGAAGCAAGATTATAGACTCGGTGATTTAAAAGAGAGATGTTGGATGAAGATATGAGATGGAATTGTCAAGGGAATGCTTCGAATACAGTTATGTGAAAAGCAAAATGATAGGAATCCGAATCAACCAAGAAGGAAAGTGACAAGTAGTTAATGGTCCTTGCCTCTAAGAACTCCCTGAAATCAAACTTAATTTGACTTGACCATATAAATACACGACATGAGAGTAAACGTCTCGTCTTAGCTAGCAAGCACTCGGGTCATTACCATCTTAGCGTAATAATGTAATTCGGCATAATTCTCCAAAAAAAAAAAAAGTTCAGCATCTTTGGACCAATAGGCTCTATAATTGACAAAGGAAAAGCAACGCCCACGGGCCACGACCACCCTCTCCATGAACAAATGCACAGTTTCAGATAGATATCTACATAATTTTCAACATATAGTCTACTTATATCGTCCCCTCCTATTTTTTAGGATCAAATGACACTTTCTTAAATAAAATAAAAAAACAATCGCCACGTAGGAAGGAGTTTTTTAAAATTTAAACGTTTATATACAGAGAAAGAGAGAGATTTCAACAATACTTAGTGAATATCTATATATATTTTACAAAATATTTTCTTTTTGAGTTCTGTTACGTATAGTTATTTTTGCATTATCTTTATGCATTTTAATGATGTGATTGGCTAAGTTAATTATCTTATATTAAAAAAAATGATGTAACTAATCACATCAGTAAAATATGTGAATAATACATACATAGAATTTTTGTTTGCTTTTTTTGCCTAAGCACATACACTTTTATGATGATCGATGACTTACATTGTTGAGCATCAATTCAAGTGGTGACAACTAGGGGTGAAAGGTTAAATCGGTCGGATCAGACCAGTTCCATGATTCCACAAACTAGATAGAATAAGTCTGGTTACGGTTCTAAGATTTCATGACCGAACTGGACCGATTCATGTTTATATATATAATTAATTTTTAATATTATATAAAATATTTTAAAAATCATTTATATATAATATATAATTATATGTGAAATAATTTTATATTATAATTTATAACATAAAATTATAATATTAAATATAAACATTTGTTTGATCATATGTTATTAATATAATATATATATTAATTACATTTTTAGGCCTATTAAATTTTCAACATATTCCTTTAAATCATTTTGATAAATACATAATATATTAAATCACTATAGTATTATATTAAATCACTATAACTTATTAATATTAAATCACTTTTTTATAGTAATATTAATACTAGTACTATATTAAATCACTTTAACTTATAATAATATAGTTATACTAAAACTTAAAAATCAGACCAGAACTAGTAAAATTGGAAGTACTAATTTAGGAAGGTAATTGATGCAGAATCAATTCTTAAAACTTTAAAATCGGCGTAACCGGTTGGGTTTAAAAAATTGTACAAAATCAGACGGTTATATATTCCCATAGTGGCAATCTGGGATGACTAGGCCACCAATTCTCAGCTTAATTTGTTGCGACAAAAGAGTTACAAATTTGCCACGGTATGTGCTTTTTTTCTTAAGGATAACATGGTCTCCAATCGTTGACACGAAGATATAGTACTATTAACCAGTGAAACTCATAATACAATATGGGAAAAGTCTTAATGCTCACCCGTAATATCGGTGCAACGTACACTTTCTAAAGTAAACAGTCCATTCCAGACCTTTGAATGATTAATGTGATAAGCATAATATTTTATCTGCAAGTTGACGTGAAAACATGTACTACTCTGACAATTTTAATTTGTAAGAAAATTTTAAAATTAAATTATTTTAAAAAATTAAATCTTTGCGAATATATATACTTTTTATAATATCTCATTGATAATGTTTTATTGAGTATTGTATTTTGAAACATAAATTTGAGAGACATGGGGCTTTCTTACAGTCACGTAGTGTTCATGGGAGACCCTAATGCCAATCCAATGAAAAGTCCCGTGATTATGTATATGTTTGAGATTGCAATATGAAATATAATTTATAGTTTTAAGATTTATAAATTATATTATTAAAAATTTATTTATTATTTTAAAATTTTATATTTAAAGTGCATTCAAATATGTAATATTTTTTTGAAAACAAATTTTAAAAAATAATTTTTGATATAGAAATGATGATGATTTAGTTTTTTAAATATTATTACCATATTGTTCAAATATTTAGAATTATAATTATTTAAAAATTGTAAAGATATTTTTTTTATCATCTCATGATACCATAATAAATTATTAAAAATTATTTATGAGTAATGTCACGTACAGTTGTAGAATGTATAAACGTCGTGTAATCGTTTTGAAAAAAAGTGAGATTTATGATTAAAAAATTAATTTATTTTTATATAAATTTTATATTAATTTATTTTTTTAAAAAAATTATGTATCATTTATAAATATTATTTATCATTATTTATTAAATTCATTTGTAAAAATGGACCAGGAGCAAATTGAAGGTACAGAACGGGTGCCCCAAGTTGTCTCCCAATCCAGCCTATTGAAAACGAAACTCGAAAAGAAGCGCATCAAAGTCTATACTGTAGTTCACTCAAGCTGGCAGTTACTGCAGTAGTCCCAGGGAAACAAACCCAAAAAAGAGGACTTTTCTTCCCACGTGCAAAGAAGTCATTCGGCAATTATTCAATGTTCACTCATTTTCAATGCAAAAAAAATTGGGGCTAGAGCTAGAGTCTTATTTCCACGCGCAATGATGTCATTTAGTTTGGTGACAGTAAAATCTTATAGCAATTATTTAATGGCCACGCGGCTAAGATTTCCAATGCAAACAAACGAAAAATATGAGATTGGGGGCTAAAAAGACCCTAGACGAATATGAGCCACAACAGATTCACCGCTCACTGATAACGTGACAGAATGCATAGCCTAATTACCCAAGAAACTTCGCCGCATACGGACATTCACTGCCGCGTGTCCCTTTTGATGTTCCCAATAGATATCCATCCATGATTGTAATGTTATCAGGACTAAACATTGAGAGGATCACCTCGTTCCAGCATTCCAATGTACGGCTCCTTCTGTTCCTTTCAACACTTCATTGCTACTCTGTCACCCTGTTGTATCGCATCGGAGCTGGGTCGGTCCGGTGTTTGAGATATAAGTAGAGCAATCCACAAACTCCTCGACATGCAGCCTTTAAGGGCTATCTTAGTGAAGTATGGGAGGGTTAGCGATTTTGTGGGGGAAGATTGAAGGTTTAATTTTTTAGGCGCATACCAGCATGGCACCATCAAAACTTTTAGTTTTGATGAGAAGTTTTGATGGTGCCACGCTGTGTGCGTCTAAAATGACAGACTCGGCATTTGTCAGATACACAGAAGTGGATGAACAACGTTCGTCTGAAGAAAATGGAGTGCGCCAAAGCATGCCTTCCTCTCTCCCACGGATCTCGTTGATTTCTTCCTCATGCCAACACCTGTTACTCTGCCGGGTATATTAATTTGAATAATACTATCTAACCTCCTAACACCACTTTTTTTTTTAATATTTTTAAATTTATTTTTCTTAAATTAATTAAATTGTTCTATTCATTATCTATATATTAAATATTTGATAAAAAAAAAGTGGTACGTGGGAATTGTGTAAATGGTAAGAAGTTATGTAATTTTTTATCTATTAATTTTCATTGAAAAACCAATGCATCATTTTTTAGTAGATATAAAAACAATTAAAAATTAGTTTAAAAAAAGGGTTTTACAAAAATTAGTGTACAACCACCTAAAGAAGAGTGATTGGTAAATATGGACCGCCACTCCAATTATTCTTATGGTTGTTAAATGACTTATCATATCCAAAGTGATTATAGCGGCCAAATTGGCATGGTTTTGTATCCACCCGCTCGGAGGTGGCTAGTTCGATCCTTTGCATAATAGTGCCTATTATACTAATTTAAATCTTTTCATGAAACTACTAAAGATGACCTAATTAAAGTCGAGTTTGGGATAAACCTTTGATCAACCTCTTTAAAATTATCTAAATGGTCTAAATAATTAATCTATGCTCCTAATTTCATTTATGCCACTCTTTTTGTTCTTAACTTCATTGATTTAGGATAGAAGAAAAAATATAGTTACAAGCATATCTGCGTACTAATATGTGCACCAATTTAATATGATTGGTTAAAAAGTAAATTTTATTGAAACAATATTAATTTAAATTTTGAATATGAATAAATCAATATTGATATGCAGATTAGTATGCGACTTTATTTATATATAACAAAACACAACATAAAAACACGGTAGTGTCAATGAATTAGTACTTGACCTGCATTTTAATTCATTAATCTGCTAAAAGGCAATGTTTTTCACTTTAACTTATCCCAAAAAATAATAATAATAAATAAATAAACTGTTAAAAGGCAACGCATCTGCATGTATACATCTAATGTTGTTATTTTTCAATAATTTTTTAGGGGAAAAAATGGGGAGTCGGGTCGGAATATCCCCTTTTTTTTTTTTTTTTATTTTTTTTTAAACACTGTTTTCGGGTTAGGTTGGGCCGAATGAACGGCCGTATAATAGGAGTAAGATTTTGCTATGGTGCGCTCAGTTTGTACAATTGAGTGTGCTTTTTAGTGTAATTGTATTTTTTTCTTTTAAATATTTTTTAAATACCTTTAAATATTTAAAAAATATATATACAAATATAATAATAGTAACTTGTTTAAACATTTTTAAAAAAATTAAAATATACTAACATTGGCAAAACTAAAAGACAAACTAGCATTTTTCATGAAGGCAACCTCGATAATTTCTGACCGTTTCAACTTTCAACCACGCCGTTGAAGACTTGAAGTGGTTAATTTTCATTTTCTATCTTATGCTTTCATTAAATTCTTATTTGTAGAATTGGATCATATGACATTAGGCTATTAGACTCTTGACAGTAGTTATTAAACTCTTGAATTTGTAATTTTCTCTCTAAATTATCATTCTTTTTTAATTTTGCTGATCAATATTTAAGATCATTTTAGATAATTTATACATATTAATTAATGACTTAAATTGCAACATATATTTCAAATTATATATATATATATTATAATATTACTCCTTCGAGCTAGTGTGGACATCTCTCGCTTCCAAGACTATAAACCGACTTTTGTAGGAACTAGAAACCCTTTGACCAGTCCGGCAAATTGTTCGATAGGCCTGAGCCTCTCAGGAAATTGGGCTCAAGTCTTGGGCTTGGGGCTCGGGAGAGAAACCCCTTAACACCTGTTATACTGTAGGGTTTTTTTAAAAAAAATTTTATACTATATTAGTTGATAAATGTTAAACCATAAAATATAGTATAACAGTACTATAATATAGAATATAATTGTTGAACTTAAGATTTTAAGTTTTGTGTAATTATATATTTACACATGGATTTTGATGATAATAAATGAATTCAAAGAATGAAGGAGTCTCAAGCTCAAGTTGTCCACACAATGGAGTCAAGCACATCAAGAAACCAAGCATGAGCAAGAAGGAAACAAGTTCACATTAAAGTCATAGAGTAATGTTGTAAATTTCTTAAAATTCGAAATTAGGATTAAGGCTCAAAATTAATATTTTATCATAAAATATTAAAATACATTTTCCACATGTGCATGAATATTTTTTGAAAATTAAATTTGAATATTTTGAAAGATAATTGTTTGTCATCTTTCACATGTGCATGTCATGATTAAAGGTTTGAATTTTGAAAATATTAAAAATGATTGATTGTCATCTTTCACATGTGCATGTTTTATTTGAATAATTTCAAAAGTGATTGATGCTTTTCTTGACTTATGCAAAATGAAGATGTCTTTGTTTGAAAATTTTGAAAAGTAAAGTGTGCTCCTTTTGTCATATGCAAAAAGTAAAAGATTAGGTTTGAAATTTTTGAAAAGCAAAGTGTGCTCCTTTTGTCATATGCAAAAAGTAAAAAGATTAGGTTTGAAATTTTTGAAAAATGAATGATGATGTTTTTGACATGTGAATCTTTTTAAATTTGAATATGAAGTCTCATATGCCTATAAATAGATCATTTGAGAGCTTCACATTTACAACACCAAGAGTATACAACTCTCATTCAAAGCTTTCATTCTCTCTTCTCTAAACATTGAGCCTTAACCCTTGTTCATTTTGAGAGATATAGTTTGTGCTTGTATTGTTCTTATTTCACTCATTGAGGAGTGTTTTCTGATATCCTACCCACTATCAATTCTTGTATCAGTAAAAGGGTGTGTACAACCCTTGTGCGTGTAGAAAGTGTTCTACACAGGGAATCGTTGAATCACCACGTGTAAGGTGATTGCAAGTGTAGAGGGTGTTCTACACGGATCCTTTGTAGCGGTGTTGTTCAAAGGTGTAATAGGTTTCTATCTCCACCTGAAGGAGATTGAATAGTGAATTCGGGGATCCTCAAACGGTAGCTTGAGGCGAGGACGTAGGCAGTGGGGCCGAACCTCGTTAACATACTGAGTTTGCTTCTCTCTTACCCTTACTCTTTATATTTATTATTGTTTCATATTTTGTTTATATTTTATATTGTATATTTGATTTATAATTGTTATTTTTTTAAATACAACTCAATTCACCCCCCCTCTTGTGTTAGTCATCTGGGTAACAATTGGTATCAGAGCTAAAACTCTGTTATAAGATTAACTATCTTTTGAGTTAAGATCTTATGGCTAACATTGCAGCTTCATTTGGTGAAGGTCAATCTAACAGTTGGTCTCCACTCTTTTGTGGAGACAACTACTCATTCTGGAAAGTTAGAATGAGAATATTCCTTCAGGCTCAAGTTCGAGAAATCTGGAAATGCATTGTAAATGGACCTTATATTCTAAGAAAAGTGGTTGATGGAGTAAAGGTCAAAAAGGAAGAAGAAGAGTTTAATCGTGAAGACGATAAACTTTATACTTTGAATTTAACTGCTATGAATTTATTATATAATGCTCTTAATGGTAATGAGTTTAATAGAGTAATGACTTGTGCTACGGCAAAGGAAATTTGGGATAACTTGGAAGTTACTTATGAAAGAACTTCTCAAGTCAAGGAATCAAAAATTTATATTCTTACTCATGAATATGAAATGTTTAAGATGAATGATGATGAATCTATTTCTAGTATGCACACTTGTTTTACTAACATCATAAACAGTTTGACAGCTCTTAGCAAAATTTATTCTAAAGTGGAGATAGTAAGAAAAATTCTCAACTCTCTACCAAAACGTTGGGAATCAAAAGTGACAGCGATTCTTGAAGCTAGAGACCTCAAGAAGCTCGAAGTGAATGAACTCATCGGGTCACTTATCACCCATGAGTACACATTGAAAAGAGGAGAAGAAGAAGGAAAGCCAAAGAAGAGCTTGGCACTTAAAGCTGTTCCTCATGAAAGTGAAAGTGATGAAGATGAGGAAAATGACGATAAAGATGAAGAAGTTGCGATGATAACAAGAAGAATTCAGAGATTCTTAAAGAAAAATAAAACTCCTCCGAGGAAATCATTCAAAAAGTTTTCCAAGAAAGATTCAGGTAAAAATGATACTTTAATTTGTTATAAATGCAATAAGCCTGGTCATATCAAGCCAGATTGTCCCCTGCTAAAGAAAGATCGAAACAAAGGCAAGAAAGCAATGAAAGCTACATGGGATGATGATTCAAGTAGCTCAGATAGTGAAGCAAGCAATGAAGAATCAGCAAATCTCTGTCTTATGGCTAAAGATGATATTGAGGTAACAAATTTTGATAATATTGAAAATCCTTCATATGAAGAATTGCAAAATGTTTTAGAAGAGGTATATGAAGAATTTGAAAAATTGGGTATCAAATATACTGCTTTGAAAAAGAAAAATTCTTCTTTAACAAACGAAATTGATATTTTAAGAAAAGAAAATATTGTTTTGAAAGACGAAAATCTTGAGTTGAAGAAAAAGAAAACTGATTTAGAAAATATTGTTGAAAACTTTACGAATGGAAAAAGAAATTTTGAAAAACTTCTTGGTAGTCAAAGATGTGTTTTTGACAAGGCAGGCTTGGGATATATGCCAAAACAAAAGTTCAAACCTTATAAAAACTTCTTTGATAATCCTTCTACATCAAAGTCTAATATTCAAAATTCTTTTCATAATAAGTTTGTCAAAAAAGGATACTATTATAATCATTCAAGATTTTCATATATGTCACATGCTATTTGTAATTTTTGTAATAGAAATGGTCATAATTATCATACTTGTCCTATTAGAAGAAAACATACAATGACTATTAGGGCCATATGGGTACCTAAAAATCTTGTTTCTTCTAATACTAATAAATAAAGGACCCAAAGAACTTGGGTACCAAGAAAAATCATTTTAATTGTTTTTATAGGTATGCATGAAGTCCTCTACAAGCAAAAACAAATGGTTTTTAGATAGTGGATGTTCAAGACACATGACGGGAGACAAGACTAAGTTCTTTGATCTTAGATCTAAAGAAGAAGGACACGTGACATTTGGAGACAACTCGAAAGGGAAGATCGTGGGAATAGGTAAAATTGGTAATAAATCTTCTCTCATAATTGAAGATGTTCTACTTGTTGAAGGTCTAAAACATAATCTTTTGAGTATAAGTCAATTATGTGATAAAGGATTTACAGTTACTTTCAAAATGGATAAGTGCATTATTTTGAATGATCATGATTATAACATTTGTTTTACTGCCTTTAGAAGTAATAATGTTTATACAATCGATTTTGAAGAAATTACCTCACAAGATGCTATTTGTTTTTCAGTACAAAATGAAACTAATTGGTTATGGCATAGAAGACTAGGTCATGCCAACATGGAACTTATTTCCAAACTTTCAAAAAATGATCTTGTGAGAGGTTTACCAAAGGCAAATTTTCTTAAAGACAAAATTTGTGATGCATGCCAATTTGGTAAACAAACAAAAACTTCTTTTAAAACCAAGAAATATATTTCCACTACTAGACCACTGCAACTGATACACATGGATCTTTTTGGACCAAATAGAGTTGCAAGTCTAGGAGGAAAATATTATGCTTTTGTTATTGTTGATGATTTCTCTAGATATACTTGGGTCATCTTTCTTGCTCATAAAGATGAGGCACATAATGCTTTTACCAAGTTATGCAAGAGAATTCAAAATGAAAAGGGCTATACTATTTCAAGTATCCGAAGTGATAGGGGAAAAGAGTTTGTTAATAAAAATATTGAAACATTTTGTGATGAAAATGGTTTTGTGCATAATTTTTCTGCTCCTCGAACTCCTCAACAAAATGGGGTAGTAGAGAGGAAAAATAGATCTCTTCAAGAGATGGCAAGAACAATGCTTAATGAGAACAACTTGCCTAGTTATTTTTGGGCCGAAGCGGTAAGTACTGCATGTTATGTTATAAATAGAGTTATGTTAAGGTCTAAATTAGATAAAACCCCCTATGAGCTTTGGAATGAGAAAAAGCCCAACATTGGTTACTTTCATGTATTTGGATGCAAATGTTTTATTTTGAATGACAGGGATAATTTAGGCAAATTTGATGCAAAATCGGATGAAGGTATTTTTCTCGGGTATTCTACAAATAGTAAAGCTTATAGAGTATTCAATAAAAAGACTTTAACTGTACAAGAATCTATGCATGTAGTATTTGATGAATCTAATTCTCTACTCTCCAAGAAATCCATTGATGAAGAAACAGGAGGTATAAATAATACAGAAAGTCTCAATCTCAACAAAGAGAACACAATAGAGGAAGTCCAACATGGAGACATCAGGAAAGATCATCAAAATTTAATACGAGATGCAACCAAACAGTGGAAATTTGTGAAAGATCATCCAGTGGAACAAATTCTGGGAGAACCTTCACAAGGTGTAAGCACTCGATCATCTCTTAGAAATATTTGCAATCATACTGCTTTTTTATCTCAGATTGAACCTAAAAATATTGATGAAGCACTTCTTGATGAATCTTGGATTCTAGCTATGCAAGAAGAGCTTAATCAATTTGAAAGAAATGATGTTTGGACACTTGTTCCTAAACCCAAAAATCATACTATTATTGGAACAAAATGGGTTTTTAGAAACAAGAAAGATGAGTCCGGAGTCATTACTAGAAATAAGGCTCGACTTGTAGCCCAAGGTTACAATCAAGAAGAAGGAATTGATTATGATGAGACATATGCACCAGTCGCAAGATTAGAAGCTATTCGAATGCTACTTGCATATGCTTGTTATAAAGATTTCAAACTTTTTCAAATGGATGTTAAAAGTGCTTTCTTAAATGGTTTTATAAATGAAGAGGTATATGTTGAGCAACCTCCAGGTTTTGAAAATCATATTTCTCCAAATCATGTTTTCAAACTCACAAAAGCACTATATGGACTCAAACAAGCTCCTAGAGCGTGGTACGAGAGACTCAGTGGTTTCTTGATTAAAAAAGGTTTCTCAAGAGGAAAAATCGACACAACTCTTTTCATTAAATACGAAAATGATGATATTCTTTTGGTTCAGATTTATGTTGATGATATAATATTCGGTGCTACTAATGAAAATATGTGTCAAGTTTTTGCTAAGACTATGCAGGATGAATTTGAAATGAGCATGATGGGAGAACTTACATTCTTTCTCGGATTGCAAATTAAGCAAGTAAAAAGTGGGACATTCATCAATCAATCAAAATATATTAAGGAATTGCTGAAGAAGTTTGGGATGGAAGGTGCTAAGGAAACTGGAACACCAATGAGCCCATCTACTAAACTTGATAAAGATGAATCCGGTAAGACAGTTGACTCGAAAGTATATCGAGGTATGATTGGTAGCTTATTATATTTGACAGCCAGTAGACCAGATATTATGTTCAGTGTGTGTTTATGTGCACGTTTTCAATCATCTCCAAAAGAATCTCATTTAATTGCAGTTAAGCGCATTCTTAGATATCTTAGTGGTACAATTAACCTAGGGTTATGGTACCCTAAACACACATCTTTCGATCTAATCAGCTACACAGATGCAGATTATGCTGGTTGTAAAATAGATCGAAAAAGCACTAGTGGAGCATGTCACTTCTTAGGTCATGCATTAGTTTCCTGGTTTAGTAAAAAACAAAATTCTGTTGCACTATCTACTGCTGAGGCAGAATATGTTGCTGCGGGTAGTTGTTGTGCTCAAGTTCTTTACATGAAGCAACAACTTGAAGATTTTAAACTCATGTATAATCACATTCCAATCAAATGTGATAATACAAGTGCTATAAATCTTTCAAAAAACCCAATACAACATTCTAGAACTAAGCATATTGAAATAAGATATCATTTTCTTCGAGATCATGTGCAGAAAGGCGATATAGTACTAGAGTTCACAAACACACACGATCAGTTAGCAGATATATTCACAAAACCTTTACCAGAAGATAGATTATCTATGATTAGAAGAGAAATAGGTATGATGCATATTATGAATATCTCTTAAAAGACAGATCAAAGTTCATAAAAATAGATAGATTTTTCTTAAATACTTTTACATAAACTTGAGGTTCTTAGCCTCATGTTTGAGACGCTCATTCTCTTCATACAATATCATGTCATCCCTATTCATGGGAACTGGCAAGCGGAATGAAGAATCCAATAGAGATTTCAACTTTTTATTCTTCTGCCGAAGGATTCCTTCCCTTGTGTGAGACTCTTGAACAATTCGTTGAAGTACAACAATTTGTTCCTTAAGCTTTTCAACCTCATGGTTTTTTGCTTGAACCCGCTGGGAAAAAGCAACAATAGAGGATGAGTAGCGAGTCCCGAGACTCACCAAGTCGTAGATAGCATCGGAGTCTGACTTATTTGCCATACTATTATTTTCTTGCTGCAACATAGCACCAATGGCAGCTGCAGAAAGGACAGGAGGTTGAGATGTAGAAGAATGAGCCATTGAGAAAGGAATTGAAAACTTAAAGCGAGAATGTTGAAGGAATGCAGATGAGTTATAGAGATAAGAAGAAAACTTGATGCGGATTGGATGAACTTTAAGACTGTTTTTATAGAGATAGTATAAAGAACAAGACGAGCTATCATCCAAGTCAAAGAGCAATGTGTTTTTTCCCGATCAGTGAAAAAGACATTTTTTTTAGAAACTCGGAGCCTTCAATCTCGTTTGTCAACAACATCAGGCGATTTGTTTCTATCTTCAACCGCACTAAATTCATAGAGTTAGGCCTCGAGGCTTTGCAGGACTTGTCGGGTCACGGACGGCTCTCTTTTTCAACTATCTACAGTGTTTTTTAACGCACCGTTTTCTTCAGTCTATTTACTTGCTGTCGATCCTTTTTAATGATGCCAAAAGGGGGAGAAGTTTTAGACTAGAACATTAATATTGTTTAAATTGTTAAACTTGTTATATATGCTTGGAATTATATTTATTTTTTTTTTTTTGAAAAACTAACGCACATTCTCAGGGGGAGCTTAAGTATTAATACAGGCTTCAGGTTCTATCAAGTATTTGTCATCATCAAAAAGGGGGAGATTGTTAAACCTAAGGTTTCAAGTTTTGTGTAATTATATATTTACACATGGATTTTGATGATAACAAATGAATTCATAGAATAAAGGAGTCTCAAGCTCAAGTTATCTACACAATGGAGTCAAGCACATCAAGAAACCAAGCATGAGCAAGAAGGGAGCAAGTTCACATTAAAGTCATAGAATAATGTTGTAAATCTCTTTAAAATTCGAAATTAGGATTAAGGCTCAAAAATTAATATTTTATCATAAAGCATTAAAATACATTTTCCACATGTGCATGAATATTTTGAAAATTAAATTTGAAAATTTTGAAAGATAATTGATTGTCATCTTTCACATGTGCATGCCATGATTAAAGGGTTGAACTTTGAAAATATTAAAGATGATTGATTGTCATCTTTCACATGTGCATGTTTTATTTGAATATTTTCAAAAGTGATTGATGCTTTTCTTGACTTATGCAAAAGGAAGATGCCTTTGTTTGAAAATTTTGAAAAGTAAAGTGTGCTCCTTTTGTCATATGCAAAAAGTAAAAGATTAGGTTTGAATTTTTTGAAAAGTAAAGTGTGCTCATTTTGTCACATGCAAAAAGTAAAAAGATTAGGTTTGAAATTTTTGAAAAATGAATGATGATGTCTTTGACATGTGAATCTTTTTAAATTTGAATATGAAGTCTCATATGCCTATAAATAGATCATTTGAGAGCTTTACGTTTACAACACCAAGAGCATACAACTCTTATTCAAAGCTTTCATTCTCTCTTCTCTAAGCATTGAGCCTTAATCCTTTTTCATTTTGAGAGATATAGGTTGTGCTGTATTGTTCTTATTTCACTCATTGAGGAGTGTTTTCTGATATTCTACCCACTATCAATTCTTGTATCAGTAAAAGGGTGTGTACAACCCTTGTGCGTGTAGAAAGTGTTCTACACAGGGAATCGTTGAAACACCACGTGTAAGGTGATTGCAAGTGTAGAGGGTGTTCTACATGGATCATTTGTAGCGGTGTTGTTCAAAGGTGTAATAGGTTTCTATCTCCACCTGAAGGAGATTGAATAGTGAATTCGGGGATCCTCAAGGGGTAGCTTGAGGCAAGGACGTAGGCAGTGGGCCCGAATCTCGTTAACATACTGAGTTTGCTTCTCTCTTACCCTTACTCTTTATATTTATTATTGTTTCATATTTTGTTTATATTTTATATTGTATATTTGATTTATAATTGTTATTTTTTTAAATACAACTCAATTCACCCCCCTCTTGTGTTAGTCATCTGGGTAACAATAATGTTATACTATATTTATAAGTTGATATGCTATGTCGAGTAGGCAAACGACAATAGGAGTTAAAAACAAAAAATAAAAGGGTCAGGCTACTGTGCCGCCTGACCCTTACCGCTGGGCATACCGCCCAGTGTTTTTTTTTTCACATTTTTTTAATTACTAAGAAAAAAAAATACACCAATATACTTAAAATTACTTTCTTAATCATTAAGTAAAATTTTTTTTTTACCCTACAGTCAACCTGGACGGTCAACCCCAGGCTGCACAGGGCTTTATTCAAAATAAAAACCCGATCGATCAAACAATTTCATGGTCGGGACTCGGGCCACCTGTGAATGATTTATGGCTATTTCCGGCTAGGTAGCAAGTCCTAACGGCCCAAAATATGTACGTAAAGGGTACGCATATTGGGCAATCGAATTGAGTTTGTCATAAATAACCTTGTAAAAAACAAAAAGCAATCACATCAAAATAGCAAGCCAGTGTTGACTTTGCTCCAATGGTTAAGTTTGTCGCATTCAACAAAATTGTTATCCCAAAAACTTGTCACATAAATCCCATATAATTTTTAAAAAATCCAAATAACTGCTGAGTTTATCTATCAAATTTTATAAAATTCAATACAAAACATATCTAAAAAAGTATAAATAAAAAGTCTAAATGAATTGAAATATCTCCTCTTCACCAAGATTTTCCTCGTAAGATTATTTATATTTTCTTAAAAAAACATTCAAATGATAAATCCAAAAGTCAAATATTATATTTTGAGTAATGTTACCATAGTCTTGGGTTATGAAAATGCTGCATACTCATTTAAAAAAAAATAGGGTCTATCATTAAAAAATTAATTTTTTTATATAGATCTTTTATATTTATTTATTTTTTTAAAAAGGAGTGTACAACGCTTGTGCATAACTATAAATATCATTTTTCTTATATTTTTTTAAAAAGAGTACTCCCAAATTGTATTTATAAGCCATTCTTCCATTTAAGAGAAATTTTATTTGTAGTTTCTACTTGAAGATGACATGTGCAAGCCATTTATTAAAATAAATAAATAAATGATACATGCACAACTACTTTATAATTTTTACATAACATGTCAATAAAATATTAATTTATTTTTCATTTAAATGCATCAAATTAAAATAAAAAGTAAATTGAAATTATTATTTTAATTGAAAAAAGATAAAATAATTATGTATATATATATATATATATATATATATATATATATATTTTTTTTTTTTGAAATAGATTTCAATTCAATACATGAATGAAGGAAGTTACAGCTGTGACCAATAAGTTCAGGTATAAACCCTAATTACAAGTCAACTACACATCGGTTATACGCTCCCCCGCCCACAACTTTCATTGTGCCGAGCATTGTCTAAAAACTTCAAAAGAAACTCTCTAAAGACACAGCCGTTCAGAGATGCGAGACTCTGTAAAAACAGAGATGTCCATCTCAACTTGTCTACGAGAAAAACACAACTCAAACCCCCCCACCCTCCAAAAAGAGGAGGGAGATTTTTCACCTTCATCCTCCAAAAAAGGATAGGGACTAAACTACTCTTCTCCTCCAAGAGGAAAGGGAATTGCCTAATTCAAATTATATTCATCTAAAATAATTATGTATATATATTTTAGATGATGCTGCGTGCAATTGCTACCTAAAGGAATTTCGTTCACTGTAATTTATTTATTTATAAATCATTTGTATTATTATTTTTAAAAAATATTAAAAAATAAATACATAAATACCTTTAAAATATATATATATTGATTAGGAGTCGCAATATATGACACAACCCGCCAACCAAATACTAATACGACACGATAATAATAGTTTTAAGTTTAGTCTTAACGAGTTCGAATCAAAACAGGTTGACTGTTAATACACGATTAATTAACGGGTTGATAACGGGTCAACACGTTTTTACACGTTATAACCTATTATGACACGTTAAGAAAATTAAAATTACAATTATACACTTATATTTAAAAGTAACATTTTTAAAATTTTAATTTCGATATTTTTATTTTTTAAATTTTAATTTTAGATTTATAGTTAGTTTTATAATTTTTATAAATATTATGATTATAATATTTATATAAAATTATATTAAATTAAATCAGGTCAAACTAGTTAATTTTAAATCTATTTAATTTATTTATATAAATAGATTGAAACAGTCTCATGATGCAGTACAACTTATTATATTAAAAGATTATATTAAGGTTTAATATAATAAACTTAACAAATCGGGCTTAAATTTATCTCTATGATATAATATATATCTTTTTACACCACGTGAGAGTCTAAGACACCCCTAATATTGATAGTTACATTTGGTGGGAGTTTCATTTTCCATATATATTTTTGCAAGACGAAATTGTTAGGTGAAATGGAGCTATGGCAATCACTGCTGTGGAGGCTGTTGGGTCGCAAACCGCACGCTGTTGTTCACTGCCCTCCACCTAAACTCCACGTGGACCTACTCGTGACGTCACAAAGTAGGATTCCGGCAGTATTTAGTGAATTTTCCGCAAAAATAAAAAATAAATTAAATTAAATGTGTACATAAAAGCTGGTTTAAAATTTAAATATAAAATAAATAGTAAAAGACAAATTTTAGATAACCGAGAGACTGCGAGCATTTGGTGGCTGCTTGAACCGAATCCCATTTCTTCAGCGTCTTCTTCGTGTCCGACATCTCCTAATCAATTAGGTCCGTCCTTCTGTCCGTACCTTTCCTCATACATCCATAATCTGAATCTGCTCTCATCTAAATTCCCTCTTTTACCATTTTCTCCAAGTTCTAGGTTTTTTTTTTCTTTTTTTTATTTTTTTTTTATTTTTACTCATATATATATTTCAATACACTCGTGGATTTGCTTGGAATGGCTGATAGTCTGAATGCGTTTTTTCTTTTAATGTTTTATTTGATCAGAGGTTGAGCGAAAGGGAGAAAGATGTTGGGGGTTATAAGGCGGAAAATCGGTGCCGGAGGCTCTTCTCTACTGGTATACCCCGAATAATATCTATTCCTTTTTTTTAAACGTTTGGTTTATGGAGTAGGTTTTGCGATGGGATTTTAATTATTATACTTCGCTTAATCGTAAATGTCGTTTTGGCAAGACTTCGGGATGGTCCTTTCAGTCTCGCCCTGCCGTGTCGGCATGGAGAAGCTACTCATCAGCGGCAAAAGAGGTAATCGTCATTTTTGTACCAATTTCCATGCTGGTTGCATTACAATTGGGTTTCTTCGCTCCCCGGGGGGTGTTGGTGGATCAAGAAAATGCCTCATAAACATTTATTAGACTGCGGCCATAGATTCTGGTATTAATTAGAGAACCTGGAAGCCATTATTCTTCTTCTTCTTCTTTCAAAATCTCTGGAAATTATTTTGCCAGCGGTGTAGTGCTAGCCGAGTCCAAAGGGCTAGTCGTACATTTTAAAAAAATATATATATATATATATATATATATCAGAAGCTGCCCCTTCTCTTTCATGTTCATATTGTTTTTACATAAGCATCGAGTGTTGATCCTTTGAAATTATAATTATGCACAGATGACAGTGAGAGATGCTCTAAACTCTGCGCTTGATGAGGAAATGTCTGCTGATCCTAAAGTATTCTTGATGGGGGAAGAGGTGAGGTCAACTAGAAAGATTTAGTGCTTTCTAACCTGGTCCTTATTCTTTCTACTCTCATGTTCTTACTTTTCATTGGAGTGCAGGTTGGGCAATATCAGGGTGCATACAAGGTTAGACTCATATAACTGAAGAGATGAAATTCGTAGATTACAAAATGCTGTCCGTGTACAATGTTTTTTCTACTTAAGTTTTCCTCTTGTATACTAACCTATTTACTTGAGCTATGCCTTGTGTCTTAAATAAAACCGTCAATTACTTGTATGCAAAAAATTGAAACGATTTTAAACAAGTGTCTAACATTCATGCTCTTAATCTTTATCTTGTTAGATATCCAAAGGGCTCCTGGAAAAGTATGGTCCTGAGAGGGTTCTTGATACACCAATCACAGAGGTTATTTCTGTTGCTTGACTTGTTTTCTGTTTGTTGGTTATTTGGTTACATCCATGGTTGGTTAAGTCGATGAGGAATGATACTGCAACCTCCTTTCATGCATAGGGGTCATTATAATATACTGATGCTTCTCGTTTGTTCCTAAGCCACCTCTCCCCCTTCTTAGAGAAGGATATATGCATGTGTGATTCTTATTTATATATTCTTTGGTATTAGTCTTCTAATACTATTTTTCTTTAATTTGTTTTCAGGCTGGGTTTACAGGGATTGGAGTTGGTGCTGCTTACTATGGGCTGCGACCTGTTGTAGAGTTTATGACATTTAACTTTTCTATGCAGGTATATCTTGTATTCGATTTGAATCCCGTGCTAAGAGATCTTTTAATGTTATGTGGTGCCATAGAATCGATTGAGCACTCTACTGCCCTCTAAAATCCTAATCAATTTGGGCATCTATTATATTATTAAAGAACAATGTTTTTTATGGGGATAAAATATTATATTATTAAAGGATAGTATAAGGATAACACGGTTTTTGTGCTTTTTCTCTATCTGACACATAGATAAAAGTCTTGGCCTGAAGGACAATTGTGTTGCCTCCTGGAATAATTCGAATATGCCAATAAATTTAAGCTTAGGTTTTTTGTTTATTTAATTACAGTGCACATTGATAGGTTTATAGCTAACTTGATGATTTCAGTCTTTTGATTTTATTGGTATGATCCACACATTTTATTTTGGTTTGGTATTTTCAATTGACTTAAATATATATATATATTTTTTAAAATTTTTGCTCAAACAATCTCATTCTATCTTTGCTGCAGGCAATTGACCACATCATTAATTCTGCTGCAAAATCAAACTATATGTCTGCTGGGCAGATATCTGTGCCTATAGTTTTCAGAGGGCCTAATGGTGCTGCTGCTGGTGTTGGTGCCCAGCACTCTCACGTATGTTTCTTTGGGCTTTATTTGTGTACCCAGTGTCTTCTTGGTTACCTGACCATTTCTATGTCATGTCCTTTGATTTGTTGCTGGTGATGTCCTTGAGGACATAGCTTGTTTGAGTTCATTGCCAGAGTCCCAGTTCTAGGGAGACAAACATTTGACATGCTCTCTTTAATTTCTTCTTTAATGCAGTGTTTTGCTGCATGGTTTGCCTCCTGCCCTGGGTTGAAAGTGTTGGCCCCATACTCATCTGAAGATGCTCGTGGACTGCTAAAGGCCGCCATACGAGATCCCGATCCTGTTGTTTTCCTTGAAAATGAGTTGTTGTAAGTACATCAGTGCATTTTTTTTTTTAATAATTCATTGTTTTAAGTACATTAGTGATTTGTGATGGATTAAGATTGTTCATACTCATCACAACACCAAAAAAAAAAAATGCTGGACTGTGATTGTGCTGTATTAAGAGGGCTCATACTCAAAAAATATATATTGTGATTGTTCATATCATGTTAAAACATTGTTAATGTAAATATTGTGTTTCAGATATGGTGAGTCATTCCCTGTTTCAGCCGAAGCTCTTGATTCCAGTTTTTGTCTTCCAATAGGGAAAGCTAAGGTACTTCAATAATTACCTTAACAATGATTGTTATGATCCTCCTTTGTTCTCTTTATATTATGACTCTTGTTTACCTTGTAATTGTCTATGACTCATAGATTGAGAGAGAAGGAAAGGATGTGACTATTACGGCTTTTTCAAAAATGGTGGGCTATGCACTCAAGGTTTGTCTGCAATACCTGCTTTAGATGTTATTATATAATCTGATTTTCTGTTTCCTAGGATATAAACTGACCTGGCAGTTGCAATATGTGTGGTAATATAATAAAATTCAATAAAATTGTGTAGTTTGTAATATGAATAAATGTATGGCATATATTTAGAGGATTGCTAGAGATATTAGAGATATTTTTTGTTAAGTGTAATTGGTTCGTATATTACAACTGCCATAGCTGGAAGCTATATGCTTGAGTTTTACTGGCTCTGGCATCTTTTGAACATATTGTTGCATCATCATGAGCCCCGATTGCATTGTATTATCTTGCAAAGGCTTGGTGCTCTTATCAGTGTGACATTGCTCTTTGCTGCTACTTGTATCTTTCTGAGGCTTCCTGGAATGTGTGGTTTTGTGTGCCTGTTTTCCCCAAGAGATCATTTTATGAGAATTTTAGAATTTATGCTCCTATAACATCATTTTCTTTTGTTTGGGCATGGGTTTGAGTTTCTTCGAAGTTCGTATCTATGTAGTCTGTGTAGTAGGCAGAATCTCTCTCTCCTCTCACTCTCTCTCTCTCTCTCTCTCTCTCTACACATACACATATGTTTGTTCTCTCTGTCTAGAAATAATTGTGTGGCTTTATGTTCAGGCAGCTGAGATACTCACAAAGGAAGGTATCAGCGCTGAGGTAAAGAATGAACACAAACTCACTACCTGTTCCTGCTGTTAGTTATGAACGTATTAATAATTAATTCTCTTAATTTTAGGTTATAAATTTACGCTCAATTCGGCCACTAGATAGATCCACAATCAATGCCTCGGTCAGAAAAACCAACAGACTGGTAACGGTTGAAGAAGGGTTTCCTCAGCATGGTGTTGGAGCTGAAATCTGGTTGATCTCTTTCCACTAATATATCTAACCCTTGCCGATTGGTTTTTTAGATCTGTTAGACTTATACTGTACTTCTTCCTTCAAACAGCACCTCTATTGTTGAGGAGAGCTTTGGTTATCTTGATGCACCAGTCGAGAGAATTGCTGGGGCTGATGTTCCTATGCCTTATGCAGCTAATCTTGAGAGATTGGCTGTTCCACAGGTCATTTATTACTGTCGATCCCACAATCTGCCATTAAATTTATAGGTTTACAGCTGTGGATATGTTTGTGAGAGATGGGAGTTGATTCAATGATAGTATTCCTAGATTTTAGGTCCATAACGGGTTATTTTACGTTTTTGGTATGCATATGTAAATCCTAATTACAATACATATATTTGTATAATTCTGGGCTCTTGTGGTGGACAGGTTGAAGACATTGTTCGTGCAGCAAAGAGAGCATGCTACAGATCTGTGCCATTGGCTGCAGCTGCCTAATTCCTACCAGATCCATCCTGAAACTTTTCCAAATCCAGGTTATATTTTAATTGGCAGCTGCTTGTGTGTAGTACAAGTTTTGGGTTTTGAAGTTCTTACCTATCAAAGATGAGTTTCAATGCCGAATGACTTTATTTCAGTTTAGAAGAATTCTTCAGTAGATGTAGAGATTTGTACAATTTTTTTACTTGATCACATGAGGGAGAAGCTGCTTGTTAAAATATATAGCTTTTTCCTTTTCACTCTCTCATCACATGGGGAACAATGACTTGGAGGTGGGAAAATTTATGTGTCTATATTGTCATTTGATTTGGCAGTTATGTGGAACCTATTTACTTTTGAAAGCCATATTTCAAAAGTATTTTATTAAGATTTTCTATTCAGTGCATCGCTTTCTGATTTGCTCTTTAACTGTATTCCTTAAGAGTTAGTCTTACAAATATATTTGAATATATTTGTTTGATTTGGTAACTCTCTGTCTACATTTGCTGTGTGCCTACACTTAGGATGTTAGAACCCTAGTATTCCAGAAATAATTACAATTTTCTTCTACAAACTACCACCCCATTTTGGTTTAACCTTTGAAACTTTGACCCGGTGCAACTGGACTTAATATGAAGTGTCAGTGTCTGTTACCTCTCCATAAAATATCTCCAATTACTATGTAGAAGACAGAATTATCCTTTATTCCATTGAAATGTTTGTTTTTAGTATAATGGCTTTTGTCTCTGAATATATGTTTCCATTAAAGTTAATGATGATTATTGATGGGGTATATTTCTGTTAAAGTTAGGGTCTGAGTTACAATGAGTTGAAGTTTAGTTGGCAAGTGGCAGTGGGGTGGTCATTCTTGGGGGAAAATGTTATTAATTCTGCAAAAAAAATTATTACAATGGGAGGGGGGTTGGGAAACAAAAACACTAATTGTGTAGGTATGACAACTCTATTTATTACACCCTTTAATTAATATGCCGGTGGGAAAAATTGTATTAGTATTAGAGCCTAGCCTATCCTGATTAGGAAAAGAAACTTATTTCACTTGAAGTGGTGAGATAAAGGATTTTTCAGTTCATATTTTGTTGTTTGGGATTTGTATTGGCAGCATAGCATATAAAACTGGTTTGGGTGTTCTGTAGTTCCTGAGGGTATTAGTGTTTTGTGAATTGTTTTGAGTGGGGGAAATTGGAAAAAAATGGAGGGTGGAGGGGATCTTGCCTCCATGTGAGCTGAATCTTCCCCTCTATCCTCGGCACTGAGAATTATTATCTGCACGGTGTGTGTTGCTAGAGGGGATTTCCCCCTCCACCACAGGTAGGCAAATCCTACCTGGATTCACTGGCAATTATGACAGGGAAGCAGAGACTTTAATGGTCCCACCTACCCGATTTGCTTGGGTCCCAGACTCCGGGCAGGTGGGCCCCCTTGGGCCTCTTTCTACTTGCCTGAATTGCTCTGCAGTCTGGATGAGGAATTGCTGAGGGCCCTTGTCTGTTTGAATATTGTGTCTGTTGCTTTAAAATTTACAGAGATTGTCCTGGTCTTTTAGATGGTGTTGTTTGGTGTTACATATTACTCGTATAAATAACTGAGGTACCCGAAGGCTTGGCTTAGGTGAACTGGGCCATTAGATGAGGGACGTGTGTCCCTTTTATCCTGTTATGGGTCACGTGCCCCACATTCATTAAGTCCAGTTCCAACAAGCCATTCCGAGTACCGGATGCGGCACAGCGACAAATTATTACGAAAGGTACTGTGTCTAATCTTTACCTTGTTGGTGAGGAGAACACCCAATTTAAGTAGTAAGAATTGGAACATGTGCTAACAAATTTAATCCTATATGCAATGATCGGTTGCCCTATCATGACAACAATAGTACATCTATGTCGCATGCAGATTGGATAACTAAGATTGCCAATCCTGTGGATGCTTTAATACTTTGCTAGCTAGAGTTTCTTAACTGACTAGAATGATAAAATATTTGGGGCCAGCAACGAAATAACGATTTCTCTTGTAAGCATTTTTAATTTGTTCGCTTTTGATTATGAAATTCTTCCAATATGCAGATCATAGTGAGTGGTTGATATGTGGTACATTCTGGAGATGCATACGAGCGAGTGACGCCTGAGCACAATTGCGAACTACAGAAAATAACTTTCCAACCTTCTTGATAATGCTGGAATTGAGTGTATATTATGTCAGCTCACAGGGTCAACAATTTTGGGTTTTGCATGCATAAATGACAGAAATGGAGAATGCCATCATATCTTATGAATACAACTTTGAGTGATCGATTTATATAATCGAAACAATCAGCTAGGTTAGGTTCACGCAGAAACCTAGACATCGATATTTTTTGCTGGCCGAAAGTGATAAGCTAGCAATTGAACAACTGGTTAATTGAAACCTCTAGATCGCTGCCATTGGTATTTGGAGTTGAATTAACGGAGTCATCTAGAAGTAAAATATAGTGGGAGACTTGAAGGGAGAGAGAAACTTACGCCTCACTAAACACGGTTTGTTGACCAGAGAAAAGTCTCTGCCCCCTCCTTCCCACTCTTTTCTTTTGTGTGATAGTCTTTGGGGGTCTCTCCTTTACATCCAACTTTCATGCCATTACAAAAGGGATCTTTTGAATTCTTGACACGCTAATTGATCGAAAAACATTCAATCACACATTGAAAAGTACAGCTTCAATCAACATTTTTTAGTGTGTCCCTTGCTTGAACTAGAAAGGTTAGAAATCCACTAGGTGTTCCGAGGGCCATTTTGGAGGAGAGATGGTGACCCAAGATCTCACCTGTCTATGCTGAGGGACAAAGGTTAAAGCGTGTCCGTGCTTCCTGCCTAACTACTTTTTACATTCCGTGGTTTACAAATTCTTTGAAAAAAAGACTTAGAGGTCACGGTCCATGGATGCGCTAATGCGCGTTTGTGTTCACGAGTACAAGTCGATTTCCCAAAATATCATTTGTAAAAAGCCTACTTCCGTTAGGCCTAACTCCATTTAATAAACTTTTAACATGACAAGTGACCCTGCATGCAATAATTTCAAATTCGATTGAATTTAGCTTAATTCCACCTATAATAGAGTTCAAATCTTGAACATAGATCTGATAATTAGTGTTATTGCGTCAAGTTTGGTTCTTGCTATCTTTAATCAGTCAACCCTAATCTGTTAATTGCACGCTGGATTCCATTAATTTCGTGCTGCGTGTTGGATTGAATCATGTCAAATCAAATTCGAATTGTATTCGAGTCAATTATATCAATCCCAACCTTTTTATGGCATATTGTCTTAAAAAGATATTTGTCTTTCGTCTTGTTATATTTGAAGGTCAAGATTACTCTGATTCATTTTAAATTAAATAGAGTTTATTACTTTTTTTAATCTTTCATAAAAAAATTAAATCTATATCAATTTATTTTATATATTTAAATATATATATATATATATCAACTTATTTATATTTAAATATATTATTTATAAAATATTATTATTCATATTTTAATTCAAATAATATGAAATCAGCTAAAGGGAACGCAATCTTCGAAATTATAATCTTGATTCCTATCAGATCCAACTGATCACCTAGATGAGATTTATGGCTTATTTGGAGAGTGAGATAAGATGAGAGTTTTGTGAATAGTAATAAGATAGTTTGTGAATAGTAGTGAGATAGTTTGAGTTGAGTATTCTTTAGATTTTGATAAAGAAAAGAGAGAAAGTTAAATAAAAAATATTATAAAATTAAAATATAGTTTTATAATATTATTTTTATTTGAGATTTGAAAAAGTTAAATTATTTTTTTTTAAATTTAAAAAAATTATAATGACTAATTTGAAAAGATTATAATAATTAGTTTAAATTTTTTTATTTAAATTATTTTTAAAAAAATATAATAAGATAAAAATTTTGAAATAAGATATCTTACCAAACAAACTCTTATTTATTTTCAGAGAAAAAAAAAACTCTTATTTATTTATTTCGTGGAGGAAAAGAAAAGAACGGGTGAGAACAACTGTTTGACTATTGGGCCAATGTTTTCGGCGCGGGTGGAAACCAATTAAAAGATCACCAACATAAACTGAGTGGCATAGCTAAGCATGCTGACATGGCATCATTTCATTCGCCAATCAACTATAATGGGGTTGCCTTCTGAAAGTAAAGTAAGAATAGTCAAAGTGGTGTTTGAGGGAGTAATTGGGTGATATTAGTGCTAAAATAAAATAAAATGATAATATAAATATTATTATATATGATATTAACGTAAGCCCAGAAGGTCTTCCTTCCTTCTGTTAATGACGTGACAATACCACGGAGTCGAACAGGAATTTCTTCTTCCATTTCCAGCTTCTTTCTGCGTCTTCTTCATAAGCTTTTCAATACCTGAAAATTCTCAGAGCTCATATAGTGAGAAAGAGGATTTCTTTGACTCTTTATTGTTGTTTTGGGAATACGAGGATATAGAAGGGATGAAGACCCCTCTTAGAATGTTGCGAGGTTTCGGGCTTCACAAGCACCAGCACAAGGAGCGCAGAGATATCCGGCCTTTGTCACAATTGGACGAGCTAGCTCAGGCTTCGCTGGTACACTTCTGCTTCTTCTTTTTTTTCTTATATTTTGTTTAGTTACTGAGAAGCAAAGAAGGAAAATAAAATAAATGAGAGCATTAATATCGCAGGAGAGAGCCACTGCGGTTTTTCGCACTCATCTGTCGTGAACTCCCTGGCTTTCTTCTCGTTTTCCTATGGTTTCTCAGCGGCCAAACGTGTTCTTAGGTGTTCGTCTCGGTACTGTTATTTAGTCCTGACCGGAAACTGGTTTTATTTGATCGCAACGATCCCGAATTTTAGGGTTTTTACAAATTAGGAAACGAATTCTATTTCCAAAAAATTGGTTGAGATTGAAGAAAAATAGTTCTTCAAAGCTTGAAACTTGCTCGTGTTCTTCTCAGAAATTTTTTGCTTAAATAATGTTTAACCATGGCCTGCTGTCTTTTATGGAACTCGTAAAATGCATACTATGTATCATCTTTCTAACTCAAGTTCTGCTAGCCCAGCTCGTTGCCCTGGCAACAATCTTCTCCACTAAAATCTTGCAATCAGCAGCAGCAGCTATTAGCTGATGATTTGTTGTCTTTTATTCGTTTTTTCCCCCTTTATATGAGGTGCTTACAAATTATGGGGTCCCTGTTCTCGCAGGACATGCAAGATATGAGAGACTGCTATGATAATTTACTTTCTGCCGCAGCCGCAACTACAAACAGTGCTTATGGTACTTCATTTGTTTTGTTTGATTGTCTGATATGGCTTTTTGCTTATTATTAAAGAAAAGCAGCGGAGAGGGAAATAATCATTCAGGCTTGTCTTTAGGGATACACATTATCTATTATTATCATGATGTGAATAGGCAATTGGGTCTTGGTCCCTCCATGGATTTGGATGAAATGCATAGGCAAGGCCATACAGTGGTCTTGTTGGTTGTCACTAGTAATTGGAGAATATAGTACAAATACATTGAAGTGTATTTCTAAGATGAAATTCTGTGGAGTTTTGTCTATGACCGAGGATGTAATGTCATTTTTAGAATGTTAACAGAGCTACCTTGGTTCTTGAGGATTAATCTGTAATTATAGCCTGAAGATGGATAATTTGGAAGTTGTACTAAAGTGGCTGGGCACTTAAATAATGCATGTCTGGAATGCCAATTTTAATTTTTCTTGTATTTTTTCTCCTTCCTTGGACACTGTCAGATGTTGTGAAATACCAAAGGCGATTTCTGGAAATATTATAGCATGTGTGAGTTGTATATGTTAAATGATGACGTGAGTGGTTCAATGGCACAGAATCTTAAGTTTTAAACTTGAGCTTTGGCATGATGAAATGTTAATTTTCTCATCTTAAATTGCGCTGTCTCGTTTTCGAGTAATATTCTTATGTAATCCCATTTATTTTTCAGAATTCTCAGAGTCATTGCGGGAAATGGGTGCTTGTCTTCTTGAGAAAACTGCATTGAATGATGACGAAGAAAGTGGTAAAGTGAAGGAAAACTTAATTATTCTGTCCATTTTTCTTAAATGATATAGAAAAAGGGACTTACTGCTGAACTGCATTAAGCTTCACATGAGGATCGAGTCTTGTCATCTTGAGCATTTTCAGCTTTGGAAAAAAAGGAAAGAAAATGTCCCAGTTTTTGCATGTTAGTTTCTTATTATGAGACAAAGCGCTGGTATCTCAATCTCAAATAATTTTCTTTTTTTTTTTGCCAGGCTAGATATGAAATCAACTTACCCCAGCCCCATGTCACCCTTTAGGCTAGAGTTAAATCTTGCTCTTGGATTTTTTTGGTCTTTAAATTTGTTTAAAATGATAAAAACATAATTTGTTGTTCGGAAACTCTAGCTTATAGGACCTGCATAAGAACCCACAGTGCAGGTCATTATGTTTTCTTTTCATCGATTTTTGAAAAAAGGGGTGTAGTAAACAATTTTTTGTATATTGTCTGATATTTTCTTTCTTAAACCTAATTCTCTTGGTAGGGTTGCTATGTTTAAAATAAGACTTTGATGAAGTTGACTTGCACTCGTGTGTTGTTGAACTTGGCAAGTAATTTTGGTTTTGTTTAATATTTTAGCGACTCATATCTGCTTCTAATTCTGGTTTTCATATGCGCCATGTCAACTTCACATAAAATGGCTTATCAATCCAAACCAATTATATATTATATTACTTGAACTTCAATTTGTTTCTCAGGAATACACATAAAAACAGTGTGGTTTCATCAGTGAGAATTAATCTTTAGTTGCTTTTGTTCTTGTGCAGGCAGAGTTCTACTAATGCTAGGAAAAGTACAGTTTGAACTGCAGAAACTTATTGATGGCTATGTGAGTCCTTGCTGTTTTGTATAAAATATGTCAGAAATCTCTCCTTTATTTTGGTACTGACATTTTGTTTTAAATATTTCAGCGGTCTCATATATACCAAACAATCATAATCCCATCAGAGTCTCTTCTCAACGAACTTCAAACAGTTGAGGTTTGTTCTTGTGGCTTCTTTAAAGCTAATTTTCTTTTGCTTTCCTGTCCCTTCTTGATAATCTGTTTAGTTGTTGGGCCTCTATTTCTGAAGATGGATAATATACTGCTGTGCTTTTTGATTGTCATATATTGTATTTTATTCTTTTGGTCTGTGAACAAGGCTGGAGACGGAAAAAAATGTTGAGACTTGAAGATTGACTAGAGGATTTCAGAGAGAACCAATGAGGGAAGGAAACCGAATCCGAAGCTCCTTTCTTAACAAGTGGCAGCTCAATGAGTGGCTCTATTAGTCTCTCCTTTAAAAGAGGGAAATAAAACCCTAGGGAAACCAGGTCAAGATTGAGGGAATACACAATGGTTGGTTTGACATAGTAGGGAAGGCAACTTGCTAGGTACCCTTAGTCTCAATTTCTGAATAGACATAGGAATTTATAAGAGGTGGCGAAAATTTATGAGAGCTCAGCATTAACTAATTACAAATTTATCAAAAAAAATTTATGAGAGCTCAGCCAGCTGAGTGAAAAATAAGCCAGTAAGAGGAACTTGTGATACTTGCTATTGAGATTCATGTTAGGAAAAGATTAGATGGCATGGTCAATGCTCTGTACTGCCAGTGCTCATCCATCCCTAAGGACACTAACAAACCTATGGATCCTTTCTTGAAAAGACATATAAAAGATTTTGCAAAGCCTTGAAAAACCTTGAGAAAACTCAGGTAATTCCAACATTGTAAAGGCTTACTGCAGAAATTGCCTTTTAAAACATTTTTAAAGATCTAAATGTGCAGTTTGGGGTTGATGGTAAAATATAGAATTGTTAGGTCTGTTTGTTGTCGTTTCCTTTGATTAAATTTCTGTTATTTAAGATTGCTTTCTTTTCTGGAATACGAATGTCTGCATCGAATGCTTACCTTTTTATGGGCTGGATTTTGACATATAGTTATAACTTATATGTACAAATATTGTAGTTTTTAATTGACCATATAAAATGACAGTCAACGTGCTTTTTCCTTTCATGGTGATGCAGGAGATGAAGCGCCAATGTGATGAGAAAAGGTTTAAGAATTTATATTCTGTGTGTGTTCGTACATATGTACATTACTTCTTCTCATTATGGTACTTGATCTGCAGGGATGTATATGATTATATGATAACAAGACACAGAGAAAAAGGGGGATCAAGAAGTGGAAAAGGAGAGAGTTTTTCCATGCAGCAGTTAGAAACCGCTCGTGATGAATTTGATGAGGAAGCAGCCTTTTATGTTTTCCGGTTGAAATCTCTAAAGCAAGGACAATCACGAAGTCTTCTTACACAAGCAGCTCGTCACCATGCTGCTCAGGTTTTTTTCTCTCTTCTCATCTTCATCTTCATAAAAAGAAATCATTCTTTAACTTGATGCTCTTTTTTTTTCCTGCTTGAAAACAGTTGTGTTTCTTGAAGAAGGCGGTTAAATCTCTTGAGGCAGTAGAACCGCATGTGAAATTGATAACTGAACAGCAGCATATTGATTACCATTTCATCGAACTTCATGATGGGGATGAAAGTGATAACTATGATGACAATGTCGATGACTATGATATGCATGATGGTAGTGAATTGAGTTTTGACTATGGACAAAATGATCTGGAGCATGATCTTTCTACATCCCAAAAATCAATGGAGGTGACTATTTTCCCTGCTTCTAGCGGAGAACTAGTAGACATATGTTTCTTCTCTTTTTGAAATAAATTTATCGGTCAGACAAAATAAATTAGTAATCAAGTATGTATATACACTTGCGTGGACACATAGCACCCACACAATGCACACATTTATTTTCTATACATGCATGTCCCAACTCCAGAGAGCTTCAAGATCATGTGCATATGTTATGATTTTTAGAGTTATTTGTTTAACGGCTTTCTTTCACTTTGATTTGTGGATAAAAGAAATTTTGTTCTTTTCCAGTCAAAGCGCCATCCTAATAAATAAAATGGATAGTGAACGTATAGAGATCATACTTATATTTTAAAATTTCTGAAGTATTACATTTTTTACATAAGTTCAAATCTCATCTTGACTTGTTACTATACAATGTTTTATGCAGCTCAATCAGGTGGATATTACATTTCCCCAGGTTGCAACTCTGGAAGCCATCAAGGTGAAGAGCCTGTTTTGTTATTGATTCTTTTGTTCATAGTGAGCAAGATACACTGTAATTTTGGTATTTTTTTTTAAAATGCAACATGCTTTTCTGCTAACCATCATATATGCATGATCTTATGATAAAAGTAACCTTGTATATGCATGCGTGTAATAATATCATGCATCTGGTCACTCGTGAATTAGGATTTTATCAGTCTTCCTAAATTGGGGTCATTGGATTGGATTGGATTGGATAGGATTGGTTCTGACAAAACACATTATATAGCTCATACAGCAACTCCAGAACCTGGATATTTTATTACATTTACTTTTCCTTCTAAAGCGTTAGATCTTCAAGATGCAGAAAACGTCAATATTGTAGTTTCTGAGTATATGCCTTCTTTTTGTTATTTTTGCAGGAAAATCTGGATAGGCCTGACAGTAATTATTTTACTTACAAGGCTAGGCCAGGTAGTCAATCAGCCCCACTCTTTGCTGACAGGCCAGGTAGTCAATCAGCCCCACTCTTTGCTGACAATAAATTTGGTTCTGCTGAAAGAACTGGGCAGATGCGGCCATCATCAACACGGAAGTTGCAGACGTATGTACTACCCACTCCAGTTGATATGAAGAGTTCAATTTCTGCTGGAACGGTTAATCTGATGCTCCACAAAACACAGACTCCTCCAATCGACCACGCTAGGAATTTGTGGCATTCATCCCCATTGGATCCAAAAAAATATGAAAAAATTTTGGTAGACGAGAAACTCTCCAGACCCACAGAAATATACGCTCAGTCTGTAATCAAAGAGAGCATCTACAACACTGCATCCACTCTCTTGCCTCCTTCAGCTGATGGGATTTTATTTCCGCATCACTATGCATTTGCAGCTTCTGATCCCAAAAAACTCAAAAGATATGCTTTTTCTGGTCCATTAAAGAGTGAGCCAAGGCCCACCAAGCTAGTGTCAGTGGAACGCGCCCATTTGAATTCTGGACCTCTTCTTCGAAATCCAGCATCTTATCTTCCATCAACATCTCCAAAAGCATCTCCTAGTACTTCCCCTAGTTTTGTGTCCTCGCCTAGAATAAGTGAGCTTCATGAACTTCCTAGGCCCCCTGCAAGTTCAACCCCCAAGTCTTCAAGACCTGAGGGTTGGGCTGGTCATTCAGCCCCCTTGGGGTCCAAGGATAAAGTGCTTTCTGCTATAAAGAAATCAGTTGGGTCAAATGCAGCATCTCCATTGCCAACACCTCCACAAACAATTTCGCGTAGTTTCTCCATACCTTCAAGTAGTTCTAGTGTGAGTACTTCCCATACATCGAGACCCCTGCAAGCTGGCATGGAGATGGCGGAAGACGTTTCTTCACCCCCTCTGACACCTGAAGCCCTTTCTAGCAATAGGTTGTCATCATCAATTAATTCTGACATTGTTACTCGCACGGTTGAAATTAGAGGTAATTTTTTAGAACTGTGATTTTGTCTTCTATCTTAAAATATATGCATTAGAGGATTTCATGACTGAAAATACAGATTCTAGGGGCTCATACGAACACTATATGACACAATTTTCTGTTTTTAATAATCTGAATATGTTTGATGACATTTGATTTTTGACCCATCAATTTGTAAGCCCATGTAGTAACTCTAGGGTGTCTCATGCATCACTCAACCCTAAATACCCATAAACGAAGTTATGGGTGTGACACAAATGGATTCAGATGTGTTATTGGATGGGGTTTTTACTTTTTATTTTTTATTTTTTTATTCGTGCAATACATTTCCACAAGCTGCCTGTACTTATTCTACACTTGGAATATAATTGTTCCAATTTCAGTTAGCTAAGAAATGTATTCCGGATGTTGATAAATTATTGATGTGGATCTAGTACTCTTTCCACTTGGTGTGCGTATAGCACATAATCTTCTATATTTAACTGTTGATAAATTTGTACACAGGTGCGGATTGATTCCATTAAATATTCAGTGACAATTTTGTTTCGATTTAGCTACCAAAGACATGGGGGCAAGATTGTTTGTCACCTTTTCGTACAGTTGAAGATCTGTAAATGTTTTCATCACCTACAATTTTTACTCATTTCTCTTATCTGCCATGTTCACCGAATAAGCAATAGATTAATTAAATAAATGTAATGTTTTCGATCATTCTTTGGAGAGTTTTGTATTTTCTGCAACTGCCTAATAGCCAATTGCTCTTTTCTTTCTATCTCGTATAATTCATGATCCTTCTTTCTGAATAGTTGAATGTTTCAGAAATTCCAAGTGATGGATAAATCGAGACAGCTATTAAGGGCATGTTTGGTTGTCCCAAGAAACTGCAATCTGCTTCACTCTACTAATGGGAGTTGGAAAAATAAAATGATCTTATTGCAAAATAAAATGAAAAACAGGGTGCATAATTTATCATGCGTGACTGTCACAGTCTTTCATATTTATTCTGGTCTCAAAACAGTATGTAGATGTGTAGAATACACCGGCTTTATTTTATTTAAATGATAAAGATTTGACTTACAAGCTTTTAATTTTAAAATTTCTTTTCAAATCAAACTATGCAACGTAAGTATTTTATTTAGTGTATTCTAGGCACTGACTTAAAAATAGAATTTTTTTTATAAAGAGAACATCACTGGTAGAATTATTACGTAATCAAATACAGATAAAAAAAGAAAAAGGTAGTTGAAAGTTTTAGACTTGAATATTAAATATGGAAGATGAACATGTCGGTACTATAAGAGGGTTTCTCGGTGTTATAGCTATATATATATATTAGTGAGACATGAAGCTCTTCGATCTAAAGAGACATTAGACAGAAGAAATTGGCAACATAATATGTATTTGCCTTTCGATGGTACATCAATAGCAGCTTCCTCCCACATCGTATCTCACGAATCCCATCAGTTCTGGTCCTTCAAGTCTTGGATTATTCTTGAAACTGTACTCGAAACAATCAGCAACAGAAACTAAAACCTCAAAAACTTGAAAATTTTATTACTCTCTATATAGACGACTATGGGTGTAAATAATCAATTACCTCTCCTCCGAGAGCTTGGAAAAGGAGCCCGAGGTTGGGAATGTACCACACAAATCGTTGTGTGACACGTCACTACACAATAATTCCCACCAACTTGATTAGGCCAAAGAAAGTTTGAAGGAAGAGAGAATGTATATATTTAAGAATTAAGAGACGTTTTACACAGAAAACCTACAGGATCTTGAGGTTTCCAAGTTTAGTAAGTTCCCTTGGTATTCTTCCAGTCAGGTTATTGCTGTTCAATCGCCTGTATGTAGTGAACAGCAAGCAAAAGATGTTCATCTTTAAATGCCCATAAAAGAGAAATGGATCACACATCAATTACTTGGTCCCACCAATGGGAAAGAAAGATGAATGAATTGGGCACTACATTTTCTAATGTCCACAATTCAGACAACATAAATGAGCATTGAGCAATACTTCATGAGTCTATCTCTCTTTCACTTGAATCCCTCAATTTCAAATAAATACTAGAAGGATCTTTTTCCCAAATGATGACCAAGTAACAAATACTGATCAGAGTACAGAGAAATGCTTACAGGAACTTGAGATTGGAGAGCTTAGAGAGGGAGGCAGGGATGGACCCAGTCAAGTTATTGTGATAAAGATCCAAGCTAACTAGGCTCTTCAGTCCACCAAGCTCCTCTGGTATGGATCCCACCAAGTTGTTCATGTACAATTCACTGCAAAACAGCAGCGAACACGTACCAACCAGACCGTATTTTATTAAATGCTGCATGCATCTTCCAACATATAATAGTGAATTTAACCCCAAATCTATTAGGGTCCATGATCCAATGGGTGATGGGACAAGCTTGCTTGTTGGGGTAGGAAACATTGATGAATGCTTTTCAGCTGCTGTATCACCCACTACAAACTTTCACATAGGGCGGGCAGATCTTACAAGCCTGTTCTGCATTCTATGATTTTTGTTTGCAAAATCATCAAAGTTTTGTCTGCATAATCTATTTTTGGTTTGTTTTTACTGACAAGAATGTATTGCCATTTCTTTTTTTAAGTAACTTACAGGTAAACATTTCAGCCAGATATACAAATATTAAAACCTGGATAGCATTCTTGTAGCAGGAGTACTTACAGATACTGAAGACGCTCAAGCTTCCCCAGCTCTGGAACCAAGCTGCCCGACAGCTTTGCATTTCCGAGGTCACTGCAAATATCATCATGCCCTCTTAAACTCCATAGAATAAAGATTACAACATAAGATATGATTTAAATTTGAGTTTTGCTACGTACAAGTGTATTATCTGCATATCAATACTGATTTTTTCATATTTAAAATTTAAATTAATATTATTTTTAATAAAATTTATTTTTTAACTAATCACATAAATAATGCGCAGATTAATACATAATTGTACTTATAATTAAATTTTTCCTTTAAATTTTTTATCTCAACCTGCAGTTAAAATTAAATAATATTTTCATTTGTTATTTCCATTTATTCCTTGTACTGCCGCAATGACCAAGTAGTCTCTTGCAGTTTTTTCCTTATATAGGATATTAGGATGTACAAAAATTTGAGTGGCGCAGAGGATAAAGGAAAGTACAGAATTACACTGCTTGCTCTGAGAGAGTAAAGGAAAGTTTGGACTGGAAACCAATCACCATGGGAGACAAAAAATTCAGAGTTTCACGGGTGAAATAACAGGTCAAACAGCAGAAAAATAAATTAAGATATTTTTATATATATTAATATAATATTTATCAAAAATATGTTGTTTATATGCAAATATAAAAAAAGGATAATCAAATAAAAAGGCTTTTGACAGTTTAAAGAACTCAAAATAAACAGAGAAACTGATGAATGAAATAAACACAAGCCGCAGTAGTTAGACGTTGAGAAGATAGATAGAAAAGGACATGGAAAACAGCGGAGAGCTAAGGGAATATGTGACTTACAGTCGGGTAACCCGATTATCACCGTCGCAAGTAACGTGGAACCAAGTGCAGGGATCCACTAAGGTCGGATCCCAGCTCTCCAGAACACCATTCGGATCCTTCACAGCTCTCCTCATTGCGTACAGAGCGTCCCCTGTTGATCAAAGCACCAAAACAGTATTTAAGAATATTACGCCTGAGGCATAGTCAAAAGAAGTACTGTGTTACATAATAATATAAATCATGATGCAAGTACTAGTACACACAGATTTAAGATTCTTTTTTGTACCTTCTGAGTTTGCATTTGTAGTTGCTGAAAGGGTTGATAGAAGAAGAAAAGCAAGAAGAAGATGAAACATGGCCCAGATCTTCATTTGCAAATCTTGGGAGCTGTGGTTAAAGCTCTAGAACCTCAAAGGGAGTTCAAAGTCAAGATGCTTATGAACACACTCTGAGAGAGAGAGAGAGAGAGAGAGAGAGAGAGTTGGCTCTTTTCTACCAAGCAAGGAATCTGAGCATTGTTGGGAGAATTTATAGAGCCCATCAAAAGGAGCTGCTAGTTGTGTTGGCCAAACCAAAACGATGATTCCAACTTTTTTCTCAAGTTTTCTAATAAATATGGGTAAAGTTGAATACATTTAATTCAATTGGGGGGTTGATATTGCATGCTGTAGAACACTTCTTTGTGGGTGTGATTGTTAATATTACTATTGGAAGTCTTAATAGCATGCTATTTTATAGGGAAAAAGAAAACATTTCACTACTCTTTGATGTGATGGATCAGAGTGGCAGGAGTTCATGAAAAAACACATGATATTCATGATGATGTGTATGATGGTACATTGATGAAATGGTAAAGTAGTAGGTAAAATTTAATTAATTTGTTAACATCTCTGTCACGTATACCTTTCATAACATGCGTAGATACATCTTTGCCATAATTGCCTTTAATTGATATTATTTTAAATTTAGAATGAGAACAGCTTTCATTTATGGCTGACTAGTAAAGTCACGTTGGGTGGGGCAAAATTTCTGCTGGACCCAAACGACCAGTAGTGGTATTGATAAAAATTTTGTTAGGTATAAACGAATTTACATACTAATAGATATATATATTTATATAAAAGATTATTTCTTGTGAACCTATTATCTAATATCACGTCATAGGATAATGAGAAAATCGATGATGAATAGATTTTTTCATATATATATATATATATATAAGTTTAATTTAAACTTGTTTTACAAATCAAATATTTTTCATGTGTTACATTCACATCGACTCGTAACTCTTTACTAACCTTGCAACAAATAGTCCTTATTATGCATGTGGCCCTTAATCTGAATTTATAAACAGTAAACTTTGATATATTTAAGTAGGAAAAATATAATTTTTTTCCCCATCTCCCTTCCCATATGGATGCTTATTTAAATTTAAATTTGGTAAACAGAGAGTAGGATGGATATTGGATTGCATGCATGCATGTCAGCATTGAAAGACGAGATCAGAAGGGCAATGGGTGGGAGAATCCAGCAATATATCCTAAGAACTCCAAAAATCTTTTGAACACTGTCAGAGCCAAAAGAGATAGACCAGAATAATTGAGATCCGGGCATCTGTAAACTGACACACTTGCCTGCTTTTGCAGTTTGTATATATTATGTTCTTTGATAATGCTAAGAATATAATATCTATACAATAAATAATATTTACAGTCTAACTAACAACTGTCGTGTAATTTTTTTAAAAAAATTAAACAAATATTATATTTACGTAAAAATAAATTAATTTTTTAATAATAAATTTTAATTTTTTTCAAAACGATGATATTATATTTACACATTTTAAAATTATATATAACAACATTATTTATAATATATATTTCTTCTTCTTCTTTTGGTTCAAAGTTGGAGAATCAAAAGACTTAGACAAAGACAAGAGTGCAAGGCAACAGGGAATAATGTAACTTGGGAATTTGTGGTGGTCGGGCCGACATATATAATTTATTATGTTCAATAAATTATATTCCAGCACTGCTTATAGATGTTAAAAAATTTGTTGATACCCAGATTCGGCATTGAGAGGCTCCATTTTAAAGGACCTACGTACTACAAGTCAACCGAATTCTATAAATGAAATCAAATCGCTAGCTTGGATTCACTCTTATCCACCTATTAATAATAATAAGTTTCAATGAGTATGATAATATTCATTCCTTCACTAATATTTAATGATATTTATACAATTATTTTATTATTAATAATAATTATTGTGATAGTTTTACTTTATGAAAAACAATAAAATATTTTATTTTAAATTTTTCTATTAAAAAAAAATATTTTATGTATATTATTACTCGAATAATAGTATGAAAGATGATCATGTATGCTAGCTGGTTAATCTGGACACATTTCTACTGTAATTAATGATGAATTTGTCAAAGTGAAGGCGATAAAAACAGAAGAAAACAAAACCGAGTATTGGAGAATCTAGCCACCATAACTTAGATCATGGCCAAGAATAAAACCAAAAGGAGCAGTAATTAATTGCTGCATGTGATCAGATACTCGTCTTTTAATGTATGCATGTGTAATTGTTGGGGTCCATGGTTAAAATATACATGAATCTCTATTCAAATTTAAGGTTGAGAAATAGATATTACGATAATTATTATCGTCTATACTTTAAACAATATTAAATATTTAATAAATTTTCTACGATAAATTTCATATATTTATCTTTTTTCATTAGAAGTCTTCAAATTTGAATAAGAAACTGAACTTTTTTAAGATAAGATGTGCATGTGAATGTGTATGTTTGATTTTCAAAGGGAAGTGGGACACCAAAGATCGCCTTAATTTGTTATATCAGATTGAGATTATGATCATATCAACTATACACGATCTCCTTAAAAGAAGTGATTTGACAAAGCTCAAAGCACAAACAGTATAACTTTCCCTCCTTTTTTTCGTTTCATTTCAATTGATGATGATAAAAAAGGGACAAGAGGGTTGAAGAAGCACTAAAAGGGCAGCTTCTTATTCTGCTTACCTGTTCAAATAGATTTAAATAAAAATAAATAAAAAAAGAGCATTGAGTGTAAAATAACTACCCCACCAAGATCGAATTTCTCCAAATGTTCCACCCCCATTCTAAAAATTAAAACTTTAAAAAATGGAGTGGATGGTTGACCATATATATATATATATATATATGAGCTTTGCTACTCATAAGTCTCATACACCACATCTCTCACTTTTTTTTATTTTTTTAAATTTTTTTTGATTTATTCTTTTTAAACTAATTCAATCTTTATATTTATTATTCATCTACCAAACATTTGGTAAAAGAAAAAAATAAAAAATAAAATGGATGGTGTGTAGTGTATGAACTTATGTTTAGAATTTTTTTATATATATACACCGAGGTCTCATGTTAATTCAAGAGAAATATTATAGTTATAAAATGATATATAAAATTAGTCTCACAAACTGATGTCTTGATGTGGTTTGTCAAATTGTAATGTTATTTTTATTATAAAGTAGATTTAACGAATTATATAAAGTTACGTCATTTTGTGAGATTATTTTTATATAATTCCTAATTCAAAGGAATATAAATAGACAGTGAGAATCAATCTAGAGACACTACCCATCATATCTTAAAGATTCCATCCACGTGGATTTATAAATTTTTTACATATTTTTGTCCATTCAATGTAACTACAGTCATGCTTTCATTATTTATTTATAACATTTTTTTTAATTTTTTTGTTTGTAATTATATATGAATTATCAAAAGTTAGTGATTCTACAATCCACCAAAAAAGAAAAAAAAAAATTAAGGGAGCCAGCTTAATTTTTTATACACGAGAATTTAAAGGGGGACAAAGCATGCCCAACAAAAAAAAAAAAAGAATTATCTGAGTTGTAAGGTTAATTAATGTGGGCTCAAGATAGTAATGATAAGTTTGTAAAAAGGAAGAACAAAACAAGGGTCAAAAGGATCTTTTAGTTTAAATAATGAAACTGGACACCATGTTGCAATTAAGGCAGCCAACTTCATAGTGACTTTCCCTCCTCTGACAATTTCAAAATTTTTTTTTTTATCTTTTAAAGAATCACCCAAAGTAGCTTTACTTGATTGTGTAAAGTTATATACAGTCATAAAATATGTAAGTATCGTGCAGTCGTTTCAAAAAAGAATAAGGTTTACTATTAAAAAATTAATTTCGTTTCATGTGAATCATATATTTATTCACTTTTTTCAAAGTGATTGTACGACACTTGCACACTCATGACTGCAACTATCATTTTTTTTTTACTTGGTTTGCTAGTTGTCCAAGACCCTCTTACTAACTTTTGAAAGATATATATATATATCTTCAATCCATGGACATTTTCAAACTCTATAAACTCAAACCACCATTATCTTGATTATACATAAACAAAAGCAAAGAGAACCTAAAAAAAGCAAAGAGGCTTGTAATGATCGATACTTCATAATATAATCGATAAGCGCATAACGCATAATGTGTTGGATTCACTTAATTGATTAACTTTATTAATTGATTAAATATTCTACTTGTTGGATCCACTTATTAAATCAAGTTTGACAAACGCATAACGTGTGTGTATTAATATGATTTAAATTTGTCTTATAATGGGCAATTACTTGGTATTATCCTATTGGTATTTACCTAGAGGTTATGGTGGAGACGATGTAAAGCACAGATGGAAGGAGTGCTAGAATATATGAGATCAGTTTGGAGCTCCATCAAACACTAGCTTTCATGGATTGCTTTGAAATTCAAGGAAACAAATGAACTATCTCGACGAAATGAGGAGCTTCTCCGTTGCTTAAACATGCCAATAAAACAACCAAAAAATATGGTAGTTAAACAAGTCACATGGTCTCAGCCAAAAACAGGGTAGCTTAAACTGAATGTAGACAGTTGTTCTATGGGAAACCCGGGCACTTCTGGTGCTGGTGGAGTAGTTAGAAATGATAGATGAGATCTGGTTTGTGGGTTTGCTTATTATACAAGTTATAACTTGAATAATGCGGTGGAGGTAATGAGGTTGCTTTATGGTCTTCGGCATGTGTGTTCTTTGGGTTTAACAAAAGTGGAAATTAAGATGGATTCATTGCTTGTCATTCAATAGTTGAAGGCTAAAAGGTGTGGATTGTGATACTTGGAGGATTATTGGGATGAGATACTTAAAAGCCTAGAAGGGCTCATATATTCTATTAATCATTATTACAGAGAAACAAATGCAGATGCAGATGATTTGGCTCATAGGGGAGCTAAGGGTCGGAATGGTGTGTGGTTTTCTTCTTCGGATTTTCCTGTGTTATTGAAAGGAATAATTAGACTGGATAATGGGAGTTTTCCTTACCTTATGAAAGTTAGGTAATATTGTTTTTAAGATAGTTTTTTATTTCCCAAATTTATGGTTTAATTTGTATAGTGGTTTGAGTAGTATATCAGTTTTGATGCCTAGGTATGGATTTATTGAATAATTGTTATTCCGAGGTGTTTGGTTGTTACCACAATATTCATCCGCCAAAAATGAGAGTTTATCAATAAAATTAGGATTCCGTCTTCTTTTATAAAAAACTGAAAAAAAAGTTTTGAAATTATAAGTAATTTAACAATAAGTTGCAAGATGGTATGGAGAGATACTCATTTTTTATATTTATATATTTACTGGATTCTAATTTCTATTTATAAATTATTGGGCAGGTCAAATTATAGCTTGACCATAGAATACCAAACTCCAATCACCCTCTCGTATCTATGTTTATTTCAAAGTCTGAGAAGGGCTTTTCAGATACCAGGTAACCAACGTCCAGTCCCATAGTTTTTGGGCCTAGCCTGGTTTTGCACACATCAAGGTCAAAGTTAATAGAAAAAGCCCATGCCATCATGTTCACGAAGGTAGTTTAGAAGAAATCACAAGCATGTCTTTTTGAGAATTGCTTAGTTGATCTTATAAAAATAAAATTTTAAACTGACGTGATTTGATATGAAAAATAGATTATAAAACTTTTTATTATTATTATAATGTAGATCTAACGTGTCACATCAAGTTACATTAACTTGTAAGTTCCTTTTGTAGAATTCTTGTGTAGACCTAACATTTCTCTATATGTTATAGCCATCATCAATATAAGAGCTACAAAGCAGAATGTCGATGAATCAAGCATAAATAACGGGCTCCAAATGCAATTCATGTATGTAGGATTCTAATGACATCAACATTGGGCTTCTAAGATTGCACTTTAACTTGAAAGCTACATGGATGGCAGCCTGCAGCAGGTACCATTCACCCTTCCTCCTTTACTTCTGTGCTCTTGGTTCTTGTATTATTTTAGTTACTGCAAATCCTGCAACCAATGAAAGAAAATAAAAGTCTATGGATTAGTAAATTAGCAGCAGCATTACAATAAGGTATGAGATTAATGACGACGACGATGATGATAAGATAACGACGCATGTTGGGTCGAGGACCTCTAGTGCCATTATTCCACTAAGCTTGTTGCTGTTCAAAATCCTGTAGACATCACTAATCATGGTTTGAGACATAATTGCTCTTAATTATTACCTTCTAATCTTTATATAACTTTTATGTCTTTTGTCTTTGAACTTCTTAGAAAATTGGATAAGTACTACAAAAATCTCGAAAAATATTAAAGTATTCAAAAGATGCTGGAATGTCTCCAGAAAGTTGATTATGATAGAGGTCCAAGCTACTCAGGACTGTCAAATACCCATTTTGTACCGATAAGCTTGTGTTATTTAAATTGAGGAGGTTATATACAAATGATTTATATATAATATCTTATAAATTGTGCGTTGATTGGAGCTAGTCTGATAAACTTATGGGCACTTCTTGGATGATCATGAAAACAAAAAAGTTCCCTTTCTTCCTTTCTTAAAGAAGGAATTATTATTATTAGCATTACCGTTACTACTTTGCCTATTGAATTTAGCACTCGTTAAATTTTCTAATACTTTTTCACCTTGACTTATCTTACCAAAAGAAGGGGGTGTCTGTGTTTGATTGACAGGAAAAAGAGAGGAAAAGACAAGGAAAATAAAAGAAAAATGAAAAAGTTCCTTGCCTTTTTCACGTTTTTGATTGACAGCAAAGGCTACTGGTCCGACCAGTGACCACTTTCTTATGGAAAATATTTTCCCCCAAAGCTTATCCTCTTTTGCACCAATAATTTGCGCCATGACCCATGAGTGGAAGGTTTAAACTTCAAACTACTTTCTGCATGCTTTTCTTGAAAACGAAAGCATTACGAGCTAAAAAATGGTTTTCGTTTCTCGAGAAAGAGTTTTCGGTTATTCTATTCTAAAACTATCGAAGATTAGCCAAAACATTACAAGCTGGGGGGACCAGAGGGTCCCGAAAGTCCGGCACGGCCAAGGTCCCTTAAATTTTCAAAGATGTCAAATGACTCAAATTCAGTCAAAGGAACTGAGCAGCAAGTGCGAACGCAAGCTAAGCTACTTTTTGAAAATGACAGAAGGGTACGTTTTTTAAAGAGAAGAATGCTTACACGGTTACACCCTTGCGACTCTGTCCTCACTGTTGCAAGAAATGTGAAATCAGGTGCATGTATGGATTGACCAACGTTGGATCCCAGCTCTGAAAGATTACGATGGGATTGACGAATTTGGAATTTTTTTTCAAATGGATGTCGTAATCTCTCGAGTTTACATTCTGATGCGTTTTTGGATTGGATCTAAAGATCTTTCAAAATCTAAAGATCTTTTCAAAATCGTAAATGAAAGTCTCATTCTTCTGGTGGAGACCCCTTCAAATTCCACGAGGCACGTAGCATATGGCTGTTTGAAAGTCCCCTTTTGACTTACTCAAACTCATTGCAATGGTATTTCCATGTTTCTTCGAACATGTTGAGAAAATGTTCTTGGTAATGAAATTTTCTTACCAAGAACATTTTCTGTGGAAGATGAAAACAACAGAAAACATGTACTCTGTTCATTGACGTTTGGGGTGGGGGAGAGATTCATGCACGTGTATCCCGTGGGTTCGTGCTTGTGTTTAAGAGAGAGAGTGAGAGAGATCAGAATTATACATTTACTGTGGGAAAAATGCGAGATATTTACAGACAGTACGCAAGGAGAAGCTCATCTTAACATGGACTTAACCATCAGTTGCTTCACTAGCCTTCACAAATCGACCCTTGACTCGCTTCCTAGTGTCAGCTCTTGCTTTCCTTGACTCGTACCTTATGTGCTTATCATATCTATCCACGATAAAGCTTTAACATTTAGAAACTAAACGGAATAGTAGTGAAAGATAAGGAGAAAAATAACCAGATGACAACGCACCTTCGAGTTTTCTTCTTCTCCTTGTAACGTTGCATGGCATTGCCTCTATTCTGTGCCAGTTGCTCCATGTCGGCCTTGGTTGTTGCTGCTGTTTCCACGCTGTCACCTCTCATAAAAAACGATTGTTCCAGAAGCGGGACAGCTTTAAAGCCACCAGAACCTCCTGCTTTACCAAATGCTGAACCTGACAACGGTCTTCCCATATGTCTATTGTTGCTATCAGATGTTGCTGGCCCCTGGCTGGCTGATGGGTTATTTGAGTTATTCTGTATATTCGAGTAAGATTTTGTCAATCCTATCAACTCTACTAGGATGGCATGTAGCATTGCAGTGGAAGAAGTAAACTACGATTTTCCAATCAATCTTCAAAGTTTTCTTTCCACAAACTTTAGTATGCTAAATATATAATGCCATCAATACATCATCTACATAGTCTACCGACATGATAACTTTTGTTTCCCGGTTTTATTCATACACAAAACAAAATTTCTTCACATCAAAACATGGAAATGATCTGAACAATTCAATTCAAAAATTGTTCGGCCAGCTCCTACATTTTTCTTTGAAACTGGATTATAGTCCTTGCATGAGTACTGTATTACATATAGACGATGCACTTCTCTTTACTGAAAAGTGGGACTGGCCAACAATCTACCCCAAAGTTGAAGGGGCAAAACAAACAATGATTTGGCATCACTCACATACAATTAACGAACCTAAGGTCTGCAGAAAATTAACGAACAATAAGAAGGCCACTGATATCATTAGGTTATGAAAGAAAATTAGCAAAGACCAAAAAGAAGTTTTCTGGATTGGACAGACATGAGCTACGTTTTTTTATTTTCGCAATCCACACCACAAATCACCAGGTACGGCATTTTCCAAAAACCAACATTAAAACAACCCAAGGAAAGCCCAAGCCAAATATGGACTTATACTCCCAAAAGACTAGTCAAAGTTACAATTTGAGCTCCTTGAAATCATCGTGAAGTCATTCCTAAACAATATGAGAACTCATTCACAGCCTCTTATACACAACCCGGGATAGTAAATACATAATCCAAACCGCAGAGTAGAAGGTTGTCAAGAAAGATTAAAACAGAAGAGCACATGGAGGTCACAAAACGAAATATATAATAGCAATATCAGGTTTCAAACACAATTACATATGCAGTGAAAGAGTCAACTAAAAAATATAACGAGTCTTTTAATGCAGTCAGAAAGGACTTACGTTAAACGCCATATCATCACGTCCAACAGGACAATTCATCCGGTACATATCTCCCAGCAATTTTGTATTATTCAAAGATGTTCCCTCCATTAGTTCCCCAAAATTTTTTATCATAAATTCTGCATCATTTGCATCATATGCAACTTCCATTGTAGCCGTTTCTTCATGTTCCCTCAATCGTCCAAGTTTAAAATCCCATATCTGCAAGGGAACATCAACGAAGTTCAATCATTGCGAGTACGCAGAACCACATTCAACCATTGTTTTCATGCGTAACTCAAAACAAGTAAAAATAAAAATGAGAAGTCAGTTCGAAAAAGAATTTGAAGATCCCATTCCTGAAAATTTTAATTTAAACAAAAAAATTACTAATATAAATAAGCCACCTCAAGATGCAGTGCTATTACTACGAGTGTACAAGAGACAAATTGATTCGCCATCCGAAAAGAAAATCTCAGTTTAACTTGTTTACACAATCTAAAGCATAAACACAGCATCTGATGCAGACTAAATGATTCAAAACATTAATTACCTGCGTGCAATGACCACTGGGACGAGTGTCCCACAACGTATCCCCATCAACAGTACGGTTGTTCTCCTTCATATCCATCGTAAGCAAAGCCGTAAGGGGCGCTTGTGGTAGTTGATGTTGTTTTTGTTGCTGCTGTTGAGCAACACGACTCTCACCCACAAACTCATCAACCTCAACCCCATCCCTGCCATTTCCCAAATCTGCTAGTCTCTCCACACTCATTCCCTGCCAACCACCATTTCCCCTCGGCGATTCCGCCGCCAAATCTCTCTTGAATATCTCCACCAGCTGCTTATACATCACCTGCCTCCGCTTCCCACAGCTCGGACCACCCTGTTTCTTCGACATCGTCAAGATCCCACAGCCATTCACGCCGGTAATGGCGTTCTCGCTCGGTACAATTAAGTCCTGAAAACACACCACTCCGGCGCTTGATTTATCGAACACCCACGACGGAGAGTCGTCCAAAGCACTAATCGTCCAGTTCTGAATCGACGTCGCCGACGGATTCATCTTCTTCTCGTCGAGTTCTATGCCCCAGAGGGAAGCGAGCTCGAGGGCGGAGGGGCACCCAGAGAACCCTTCTACCGGGTTTCGATCGTGAGAGGCCGACACCGAACAGCTACCGTGGGCATCACAATCGCACTCCTGGCACAGCACCAGATTGTCAGTGTCGCACCGGACAGAGACCGGCTCCGAGCAGCAGTTATCGCAGATCTGGGAGCGCAGGTGTTTCCGGGACAGCAGGTTCGCCGAGTGCACGTGCTGGTCGCAGAACAAGCAGAGCTTGGCGGAGTCGGCCCTACAGTAAAGAACCGCAAGCTGCTCACTGCAGAATTCGCACGGCACGCTCTCTCCATGACTCCCCATTTCAGTTCCGGTTTGTTCCTCAGCAGAACCCTAATTTCGGACACCCTTTCAAAAGTTCGAAGCCCGCCTACCCTTTCCTCTCCTCTCCTCTGCAAGCTGAAAAGCTTGAATCTTGAAGCCTGAAGCTTAGCTAGAAATGCAAAAGGAACTCTTTACCCTCAAATAACAAAATACTAAATAGTAAATAATTAGGCATGAGAGGGATATATTGGGAAAGTTGGAGCCCATCTGGGAAAATATCTTTTTTGACCTTTTTGCTGACCTGGCGTTTTCTCTCAGCGCATCTTGATGTAACATCACCAGGCCGAGTTTTTCTAATGTACATCAACACTCCATCATGCTCGGCAGTGTGCCTGAATCTGTACCGTTGGTTCCAATCTTTTTGATTTTGGACGGTAAGAGATCTGAAAGCCGTACGCTTCGGTTGATCCGCCAGAAAAGGGGCAAATCGCTTTTATTTGGTTAGTTGGAATCAATAATGCTCAAGAAGAGAGTTTGACGCGAGTAATAAATAATTAAATATTAAAGGAACATATTGATACAATTTTTATTTATAATCCCTCGCACAATTATATTTCTTATATTTTAAATAAAAAAAAATATATTGATAAAATAATTGGCAAAATTAATAATATTTTACAAAAATATATTTCATATTAAAATATTGTAAATTTATTTATTATTAATTATTTATCATCTAATTATTAGATGTCAAGATGAGAGGATAGTGAATGAATTTAATGGAGACTTATATTTATAAGAAAAATTCATATACTACAATTTGAATTTGTAATTCATAATTTAATATTTCTAAGTTAATTGAATAAGTAATAAGTAAAGAGCGACAAATGATTGAGATGAGGAAAGCAACAAATAAATAAATAGACGCACAAAAGATTGGAAAGAGTGTGATTATGATATTAAGAGGGTAAGAGATGGGAAAGTAATAATAAGAGAGGGACCCAACAACAACAAAATGAAAAAACAAAAAAAACAATCACGTGGTAATGAGCATTGAGAGTCGAGCAATGAAACCTTTTGAAAGAGTAACAACAATAATGTCGGCTTGGGAGTTTGGGGTGGGGGGTTTTGATTTGCGGCTCTCTAGGATCAGTTCACCAGTCGTCATCCATGACGTCTTCTCCTACCCTGTTTTATTTGGTATATATCTGTCCTTGAGTATGTCGTACGTTCCAGTTTTTAGGATAACTATCGAATGTGATTTATAAACGTGAACAATAGAATAAATCAGTTTTTTTTTTTCCTTTTTCTTTAAATATCTTTTATTATTAAGAAAAAATATATAAATTTATTAATAATCATTTCTTTAATTATTAAAAATAAATAAATATATTTGATAATTATATTATCATTTTATTTTTAACATATTCATACTACATCGATCGTGCGAAGTGATATACTTATAAAAATTAAAATAATGGGTACAATATTAGTTGGGTGATTAATCATCAATACAAGTCTTAAATAGATCAATTTTATGTAAATATTTCTATAAAAAAATATATTTATTAAATTTTTTAAGATGAAGCTTGCTTTTTACAAAGAGACTAGGCAAAATTTATCTATTTAAAATTTGGACAAATTATTTTTCATTAATTTAATGCATGCAAATCTAAAGTTTTTGTTTTTTTAAAAAAAAAGTATACTTTTAATAATGGACTTGATTTTTCACTAATATGTATTTAACATTAAAAGCATCTCAATAAAATTATATTTGCAAAGTCACTAAATTTGTGACGAGAGATCAAATTTATTTTATAATAATTTTTTTTATGACATACCACACAAAATTATGTCAAGTATACCATCTCATTATCAACCAAGAATTTTTCTATATAATATTCAAGCATAAAAATTTTAGTGTTTAGGTTTTAAAGTTGTAACCTTTTACATGCAACTTCAAAAGTCCTAAGTTAGTAACTGGATTAGGATCTTTGATGCATTATTTTGGCATTACATAAATTTACTAATGAAAAAATTCGATGTGACACATGACTAAGTTCATATTTAAGATTGCGGTAAAAAATATAAATTTATAGTTTTAGAGTTTATAACTTATAACTTAAATAATAAGTTTTATTATTAAAAAATTATTTATTATTTAGTAATTATATTTTTAAAACATTTTCAAATATGTTACGTTTGTTTGAAAATAAATTAAAACATTTTTGTTACGTTTCTGAGGTAGAATTGAATATTATTTGAATTTTTAAATATTATGACCAAATCTTTAAAAGTTTAAAAATTGTAATTATCTTAAAATTATATAGATATTTTTATCTATTGATAATTTTTTTTAATTCGAATTATGTTTTAAATTATCTAAAAAATCACGTTTGAAAAAATGATGATTTTCCTCTATCATACTTTTTAACTTATTTAAAATTAAAAGCATTTAAATATATAACACCCTGAGTTAATATCATTTCTCATCTATATCCTACTTGCTAGGAAAAAAATAAAAAAATCATTTCTCATCTATTAATTTGTGGAATCTTTTGTACGAGGAAAATTGCCGTGGGCTTCCTGAGTTAATTCAGAAGCAGATTGAAGCAGTAGTACTTACTATTTATGAGCAGTCAGTCCTCTAGGGGTCAAACAATTTGGATAAAGTATTGTACGGACAAAACATGCGAAAGCAGAAGCCAACCCACCGAGCCTAGTTCCTCAACAGCACAGTTGGGCTTGGACTCTGTCAAAGTTGGATTCCTAGACCTTGTTTGGTTAAGTTTTTAATTTTTTATTTTCAAAATTCGTGTTTGAATTCACAGTAAAAAAGCCGAGACAATACCCCAAAATAAAAAATAAAAAAACAACCAAACGAAACAAAACTAGCACAAAAGGAACGGCAAATTGGAATGAGTGCTAGAGCACGATGAATATAGAACAGTTAAACGATGTCGTTTTAAACCTAAAATTAGAGGTATATTACAAGTGATTTTTTTTTTTAATAAGAAAAAGGACAGTACCTTAATTTTATTGATAAACCTATACTTATGACGGAAGAATACCGTGGTTATAACCTGATACTTGAGGATTACAAATAAGAAAAAAAAAATCCAAACCCAAGTATGCAAAAATCACTAAACATAAACCAAAGAAATCCAAATACAAACCTTAATAAAAAAGACTAAACCTAAAGAAAAAACAAACCGTGTAAATATCCTACACTTATTTCCTTCTCAAATATGGCAAACTGCCCTTAGCAAGTCTCAAGAAACCTCTAGCCATCCTTGTAAGATCTAACACAGAAGAATAAGTAACATTACTCCCTTTAACACCAGGTTTAGCCAGAATGTTAGCAACCACATTACACTTCCCGTATTGCACTCCCGGCTTAACCATTACTAGAGGGGAAGAATTAATTAAAAGAGATTGGACTGAAGTGGTTTGTAGTAAAATGACTAAGGCTCCATTTGGGTAGTTGAGAATACTCCACTATTATTTATTATTTTATATTTATTTTTTATATACTTTTTTATTACTTTTTAGTACTATTCAATATTTTATTTTTATATTTTCACTAATATTACAGAATAGTTAGGATCACCTCATTATTAAAACACAACCTAAAGCAAGCATGTAGTCTATTTGAATTGCTGCTGCATGGCTTTGGATAAAGCAGTAGTCCCATCTCGATCAAGGCATCTAGATAAAGAGAACCGTATTCTTTTAATTATAGTGGAACAATTTGAAGGAGCAACCATGCCTCTATGTAGAGTCAACGGTGAGTGCTCATCTCTACGGAAATTGTATGAATCTCTTAATTGTATCCATAGGTCAGATGTAAATAGCATCTAACATCGTAGCCTAGCGATCACATATTAATCATGTCGGGAACTTGACCTACTTGCGGCTGGGCTCGATATTCTTATATTTCGTTTGGTTATACAGTTTAAATGAGATAAAATAAAATATTTTGTTAAAAATTAAATAAAATATTATTATAATATACTTTTTTAATATTAATTTTATTTTTAAATTTAAAAAAATTAAATTATTTATTATATTTTATGTGAAAATTTAAAAAAGTTGTAATGATCATGTAATGAGATGAAATTTTAATTTTATATAACCAAACTAGCCATAAAATAATTGCAAAAATTTTGTTAGGACAGGTCATACACTCGAAGATTGAGAGTTTGTCTTTTTTTTTTTTTTTCCCCAACTTCTTTTCTATTATTATCTCCACTTCTTAGCTAGTATTTTCATAGCGAATTTTATCTTCCATCTTCCATGAACCGCGTAAACTGTAAAATCTTCTTGTCTCTATTATTTTCTACAATTTCTTTATTTTCCAACTCATGCATGGGCGCTCATGTACATCTTCGTCGTTGACACCTGCATTAGTGTCATCCAATCAACTGTCAACCGTTGAGTCTAAAAATGGTATATATCAACCTATAGATAACGCAATCAATCAAGTAGGATTGAAATTGCCCGGCAAGATATATATGCTTGATGCGTCGACCACCCTTGCATGCAATGCACCTTTCATCTTATTCCATTAAAGCTTTGGGAAGTATCTAACTTTATTCTTCCTTTAAGAAGAAGCCTTAAGTTATAATCATATTTGACATGGCCGGATATTGCAGCTTTATGCGTTGAAATCCCCTAAAACCTCAAGAATCCGTATCTATGATCAGATGAACATGATTCAAAAGGACCACCACACACTCCAACGAAGCATTGCTTGGTGGTAAAGACATTGACTAGCAACTTTTTTTTTTTTTTCCTGGTTAGGATAAATAATATTGATTGATATTGGAGTGGAATAATGAGACCACAAACAAGGAAAAGCTAGAGATGGCTTAATCCAGTATCGATAGGGCTTTTGTCAACAGGCCTAGCTAGCTTAATCCCAACTTGATCGAGAAGCCATATATTCTCCTCCCATTGTAATTAAGGTCAAAACCCTTTTCTTGTCCACTGTTGTGATAAGGTCAGAGACTCAAAAAAGTGCAGCCATGACCCACGAACAAAGAGCAGTAATTTGCAGAAAAGATGCGGGCACAAAATGGCATGCAACCCCATTTCCCCAGGACCCTTTGGAAATGGCTAATGGTTAGACCTCTGAGCATGCAACGGGCCACGGTAGAGTGACATGTGAGCAAAAGCTTTAGTTTCGTTGGTGATAGGCATTTTTGGGAATTAGGAATTCTATCATCCTTATCAATAGCTATCATGACTGTATGTGGGCGCGCGCCAACGTTGGGCCATGCAAATCTCGGAATATATTCCACGACAGGAACCTAGATGATTGGATCTGCTCAAGATTGATACCGGGGGATGCTGAGGCTTCATCTTGAAAAGTGATTTTACAGTAATGATATATATCTAATCATTATTTTACTTATATTTTACTATTTATAATATAACGTATTTATCACTATTTAATAATAGAATAATATTTTACATTATATCATCATTTTACTTATATCTTACTATATATGATATAGCGCATTTATCACCATTTGATGATAAAAAAATATGTAATAAATTATCATCAAATGATAATAAATGTGCTACATCATATATAGTGAAATACAAGTGAGATGGTAGTGTAATGTATAACATTACTCTTGGATAATCATTTATTGCATGCTTCTTTATTATTAAGGAAAATTCTATACACCATACTACCATCCTACTTACATCACACTTAGTAAGATGTGGCACATTTACTACCATTAAATGATAATTTATTGCATGCTTCTTTATCATCAAATGGTGATAAATGCGTCACATTATATACAGTGAGATGCAAGTGAGATGGTGGTGTGATGTATAACATTACTCTATTATTAAATAGTGATAAATGCGTCAAATCATATATAGTGAGATAATGGAAGAGTAATACTATACATCACACCATTATTTTACTTGCATTTCATTATATATGATGTGACGTATTTATCACCATTTGATGAGAAAGAAATATATAATAAATGATTATTTAATGGTGATAAATGTGTTATATTTTACTTAGTTAGATAGTAAAATGGCGTATAGAATTTTTCTTCAAAATGTTTTTATGTGAAAAAAAAAAAAAGCCTAAGGCATCCTAATCTTACACGTGGGATCTGAATCTAATGCACAATGCTGATCAGTAGCTAGCTATAAATAGATGATTCAAGAGGTAGCATTGTATCCAGCATCCCATGGAGAAAGACGATTTGTTTACAACGTTAACAGGAAGAGAGGTCTTCCATGAGGATAAAGAGNAAAGTGCAGAGGCTCGATTTTGCTTTCGATGAGGTGGAAATTTGCGGGTCTTTCAGCGCTCCCCGCCATAAAAACTTCATTTTACAACGTAAAAAAGCGTTGCAATATAGGGTTGCCTTATTGCAACGATAAAGTCGCTGCAATAAGAGTATATTTCGCTGAATATATATGCACACTAAATAATCACGCGGTTAATGAAATCTCACGTTGTACATGTGCATCCATCCGAATCTCATTGCAATTACTCCTTATTTGCATCAATTTAATTGCAACATATAATAAATCGATGCAAATGACAATATTCTTTGTAGTGACCGTTGAGTCTAAAAATGGTATATATCAACCTATAGATAACGCAATCAATCAAGTAGGATTGAAATTGCCCGGCAAGATATATATGCTTGATGCGTCGACCACCCTTGCATGCAATGCACCTTTCATCTTATTCCATTAAAGCTTTGGGAAGTATCTAACTTTATTCTTCCTTTAAGAAGAAGCCTTAAGTTATAATCATATTTGACATGGCCGGATATTGCAGCTTTATGCGTTGAAATCCCCTAAAACCTCAAGAATCCGTATCTATGATCAGATGAACATGATTCAAAAGGACCACCACACACTCCAACGAAGCATTGCTTGGTGGTAAAGACATTGACTAGCAACTTTTTTTTTTTTTTCCTGGTTAGGATAAATAATATTGATTGATATTGGAGTGGAATAATGAGACCACAAACAAGGAAAAGCTAGAGATGGCTTAATCCAGTATCGATAGGGCTTTTGTCAACAGGCCTAGCTAGCTTAATCCCAACTTGATCGAGAAGCCATATATTCTCCTCCCATTGTAATTAAGGTCAAAACCCTTTTCTTGTCCACTGTTGTGATAAGGTCAGAGACTCAAAAAAGTGCAGCCATGACCCACGAACAAAGAGCAGTAATTTGCAGAAAAGATGCGGGCACAAAATGCATGCAACCCCATTTCCCCAGGACCCTTTGGAAATGGCTAATGGTTAGACCTCTGAGCATGCAACGGGCCACGGTAGAGTGACATGTGAGCAAAAGCTTTAGTTTCGTTGGTGATAGGCATTTTTGGGAATTAGGAATTCTATCATCCTTATCAATAGCTATCATGACTGTATGTGGGCGCGCGCCAACGTTGGGCCATGCAAATCTCCGAATATATTCCACGACAGGAACCTAGATGATTGGATCTGCTCAAGATTGATACTGGGGGATGCCGAGGCTTCATCTTGAAAAGTGACTTCACGGTAATACAATATATCACATTATTATTTTATTTACATTTTATTATTTATAATGCGATATATTTATCATTATTTAATAATAGAATAATATTATATATCACACCACCATCCAACTTGCATCTCACTATATATAATGTGGTGTATTTATCACCATTATCATCAAATGGTAATAAATGCACCACATCATATATAGTAGGATGTAAGTGAGATAGTGGTGTGGTGTATAACATTACTCTTGGATAATCATTTATTGCATGCTTCTTTATTATTAAGGAAAATTCTATAAACCATACTACCATCCTACTTGCATTACACTTAGTAAGATGTGGCACATTTACCACTATTAAATGATAATTTATTGCATGCTTCTTTATCATTAAATGGTAATAAATGCGTCACATCATATACAGTGAGATATAAGTGGGATGATAGTGTGATGTATAGTATTACTCTATTATTAAATAGTGATAAATACGTCACATCATATATAGTGAAATGCAAGTGAGATAATTGTGTGATATATAGCATTACTGTGAAAGAGTAATACTATACACCACACCACCATCTCACTTGCATTTCACTATATATGATATGGAGTATTTATCACTATTTGATGATAAAAAAATATGTAATAAATGATTATTTAATAGTGGTAAATGTGTCACTTCTTACTTAGTTAGATGGTAGAATGGTGTATAGAATTTTCCTTCAAAATGTTTTTAAGTGAAAAAAAAAAAAGAAAGCCTAAGGCATCCTAATCTTACACGTGGGATCATCTGAATCTAATGCACAATGCTGATCAGTAGCTAGCTATAAATAGATGATTCAAGAGGTAGCATTGTATCCAGCATCCCATGGAGAAAGACGATTTATTTACAACGTTAAGAGGAAGAGAGGTCTTCCATGAGGATAAAGAGCCTTGTTTTGTAGCCAAGGATGACTTGCCTGCAGCTTCACGAAGGGCCTAATTATACGAGGACCATGATTTGGCAGCCGGCAGCCGTGCGTCAAAGGAACCGACGTCGCACGCTATGTTTAGGATCCTTCTGTGGTATACAGGCAGTCTCCTCGGCTAACGAGACGGGCTCTTATCTTTCATGATTGACCTAATCTTCTTCATGGTGCCTAGAAAACATGGATAGCCATAGGCTTCTGATGAACGAGACGCAAGAAAGGTATATATATACATATAAATATATATATATGTCTTCCTTTTTATAATAAAGAAAGGGAGGTTGAGTATAAGTACTACTCTTTTCAATATTTGTTTCCCCTCGATATTATATATTAATTTCAGTTAATAACAAGAGCACAACCCTTACTAGTGTCGCTTTAATCATTATACATAGCTAGGCCATATGATTGTGCAAGCTGCGCATGCGGAAGAATACATGGTTCTCAGTTTTCAGCTAGGTCTATCGGTAGACTAGGATATAATGAGCAACTTTTGTGCATTGACCTACTGAGCATTGCATTACATTACATTACATACGTATATAGGTGTGTAAAGTGTCTAATCTAAATTAATGCTGTATTGATCGAGGAACGTCTGATCTATATATAATATTTTCTTAACCGAAGGCCCTTACGGTAGTTGTCTACTACTAATTCGTAGTGGATTCCAGGGTTTTCCTTTCATGAATTAAGGCTTTTTTTAAAAGGTTTGGCTGTGGATTTCATGTACTTCCTTCATTTCACACTTCGTACTCGGATTATACCATCTAACAAATTGTTCAACGAGCTGCTTCAATTGCAGTATTGCATCAACTGTGGTACCTAGTTATCTGAGTGGACATTAAGGAGCATCTGGAGCCATCGCTAGATCAGAGCATGAGGTCAAGCCGCTTTCAGTTGGGCCTTTACTGGTTAAGAACCTGATTCTCAGACTATCCAGATTTTTTTATATCCTGTTTGGATAGTCAAATAGTTTCATCTTATTTTATCATTATAACTTTTCTAAATTCTTATAATATAATAAGCAATTCAATTTTTTTAAATTTCAAAACAATAATAATAATAAAATAATATTTTATTCAACTCTCAACTTTCATCTAAAATCATCTCATCTCACTGACCTCATTATCCAAACTGCACCTCAATAGTTTGCTGTGTTAGAATCTAAGAAGTAGAGAAAAAAAAATGGAGTTGTCCTTCTTCTCTTTAAGATTAAAGGGTATCTATTAATTTCAGCAAATGGTAATTATTTTTGGAGGTTATAATCTTGTTCCTGTGTCTTCTAACCCTTACTTTCCCCAAAATGAAAGTGGTACGTTTCTTTCAAATATTAATTCATGCTACATGCAATGGTTTTTCTCTTTGCTGGATTTATGAAGTTCATGCTAGTTCACATGTCAACGTGCAACTAATCATAGACGGGTCAGCCTTCTGACCCAGATTGCACCATATATTAGATCTTTGATTAAGATCCGACATTGACTCTTTTGATAGTGGATCAAGATTCCCTTGTATTCTTACTCGAAACTGAAGGTCTCGTGTAGGAGAAAGATAGACACGTGATATAGGCCCTATGATATTTATTGAACATTTCATTCTATCCAAAAAATACATAAGAGACAGTAATGGATGCTGCCTTACTTCATATATTTATCTTTCTCATTGAAAGCCTTAAATTTGATATTTTTTTTCATTTTAAAATATCTTATCGATCAGACTTAAATGGAGTTTTCAGTTTTTTAAAATCTGAGTTATAACTTTGGGATGAAAAAAAATATTTATTTTTTACCCTTAATATATCAAATAATCAAATCACACCACTTTGGGCTTTTTGTCATGGCAGGATGCTAAAACTAACTAAACTCATCAGTGGGCTTACAAAACAAGGTATGGTAGGCAGATTTGAATCCAATCCGTTAAACAGTACCCACTAAAAACCATAGGCCCATTTGAGACCCTGGAATTAGACTAGCACCAGCGCCGGTAAAAACCGGAGCTCCATTCATCTTTCGAAGAAAAAAATTTCTTTCTTCGTTGCTTGGTTTCCTTCTCGCTTATGTGTAAGCCTGCTATAAATGTTTCAGTCGTGCTGCACTAAAATAAGTAATGTTATATATAAGTTTTAAGACTTGCAAATACTTTGATAAAAAATAATAATAATAAATAAAATAAGAGAGTAAAACTCATGGTAAAAAAATACTTTTTTCTTGAAGGACTTGCACTAATAATATTTTTAGAAAAGCCTCACCTTTTCAACCCAAGCTTTATTTTCAAACCCCAAGAACGTGAAACTAGTAGTTTTTTCTCATTGGATTTATCTTGCTCCTAATTTTTTTTTTCCTTTCAAAAAAACATTATATGTTACCTATGCATTTCTCTATTTGTGGCCGTAAAGTATCTATTGGTTCAATTTTTACCCTCCAATGTGTTATATGAGGTGTGGAAATACAATAGAGAATCACTAGTCGTAAACAAGCTTCATAATGCTGATGTCAAAAGAACGAACAAAAATAAAATAAAAATAAAAAGCCACCCAAGATGCAGGTAAAGGAAACACGAATATGTGGACATTGGCAAAAAACATTTTATACAAAGCCCGTCAGAGATTCAAAAAAACATGTAACCAGCTGTATGATTTAAGTGTCATAGAGATCAACCATTGTATTGCTGCATTTCAGAAAGAGAACTGTTCTATATACAAAGAGATTACACAAAGTAAACCCACAAACTGAAGTGGTTTCATGGGATCCGTTAGATCTACTTTATAATAAAAATAACTTTACAATCTGACATACCACATCAAGCCACATTGGTTTGTAGGTTTACTTTTGTATAATACATTTAGACAATTTGTGTCTAAAGTATTTCACTTTCAGAAATATATGTACCGGGAATCTTCCTTTACCACTTCATGTAAAGAGAAACGAGTTAAAAACAAACAGACAAGAAACCAGCAGTCATGATCTGAGATCACATCATGCAGGAAATGCAAAGCTCTCCTGTGTCCAATGAGGTGGATCCATCACAGCACATGGATCTGATTTCTCAAAATCCCCAACCTACATTGAAAATCATTGAACATAGCAAGGGCAATGTAAATTACCATTCAAAAATTTTTGTACATACGGGCATGCAATTATTGAAAGAAAGGGAACAGGAATGACCCGATACCTTTTCCTTGCAGCTAGAGCAGTAGTGATATTTATGCCAGAGGCAATCCATTGAAGGACAGAGAAAGCAAACTCCAAGCATCATTGGCATCATGCAACCGACAACAGCTGCCAAACTTGGCTTAGATCTATATTCCACATGAAATATCATAATGAGAGAGGTCGACCAAAAAAGTATACCACTTCCTGCTATTATTAAAAAAATAAAATTTAAAGGCTAGTAAATCTGTTTTTTATAGATAACATAACAAAAAGCCAGTACATTTAAAACACTATTGTCAAGAAGAAGAAAAATGTGGTATCCTTTTGGTTTCTAATTAACAAGAAGAAAAATGTGGAGTTTTATTATTCTTTGTGGTTAGAATGTTCTGAATGGTTATTTTTTAATAGAATCTGATATTATGTCTAGAGGTCATTTGAAACTTGAAGAAATATGATGCATGAACATGAATAGTTATTAACCATAGCTGAGCTCATATGTCAATTCCCTTTCATGTATTCGGGAAGATTCTTTGAGAGCAGATTGTATAAGCATCTATCTGACAAAATGGCTGATAGTTTCTGCCATGAGTTGCTGTTGTTTATTGTCCATAAGTTCCTTTTTATTCATGTAGTTCTCACCTCTCATTTGGACATTTTTGTTAACAGAGGAATCTGTTCGTATGGTTAGGATCTTATTTTCATGCATCATATTGCTTCAAGTTTCACATGACCTCTAGACATAATATCAGATTCTATTCAGAAATAACCATTCAGAACATTCTAACCACAAAGAATAATGAAACTCCACATTTTTCTTCTTGTTAATTAGAAACCAAAAGGATACCATATCTTTCCTAAAGTTAAAAAATATAAGCGCACACACGCGAAGGTTGAGGGCTTTTTATATTGATTTCATTTCTGATTTTAAGTCACCAAATATTAAGATTTCAAACAAAGGAAAAATAGTACTAATAGGCCAAATTGAGTGTTCAAAATATAATAATAAACTCGTTTCTATGTGATTTCTAAAGTCTATTAATAGGCCATCGATCAACCTTCTCTACAAATGGAAAACATCTTAAAAGTTTCTATCTTTCTTGAAACAACTAAAAATAATCTTAACTCATGACATTTCAGCTTTGACAGTCACCATATTCCCCTCCACTTCTATTAGGTACTACTTTCTACTCATTTTGGCATTGAGAAAATTCTCACACAGAGGTGTAAATGTGTCGAGTTTGAGTGAGTAAGAAGTGGTCAATCTCTATTTGTTTAATTTGTATTTGGAAACGAATCAGCGTGGGCCTATAACCAGCTATAGCTTTGTTCACGGACGGTTAATTAATTTATTGAACAAGTTCGAGCTTATTGAGAAGCTATTTAATTTTGACGTACAACATAGATTATATACATTATATCTTATAATTTCATCTGCAGATTTTGACAAACCAACTTTGTGTTTTTGTAAATATCTTTATAGACTTTATATCAATGATCATACATATAAGAATTTAAATATACAGTATTAATAAGAAAACGTCCTCTAATCTTATTACATTCTTAATATTTAGATAATGCCTATGAATATAATGTTCCTCTGACAAACGTTGTTGAAACTATTTTCATCATTTTTTCAGAAACCACTGCAGTATGGACGCAGTCAGTAACAAAAGATTGATCCCAATATAGGTGTTGGTTACCAAACCTTGGCGTTCAGGACCACGGCCAGTTCTTGACTGTATATATGTACATACACGTATATACAAAGCAACGTAAATCATGTAGTTGTGACTAGGCCAATTTGGCAATAAATCATAGGCAACATTGAAGGAACAAGATATACTCTTAAAAGAATTCTTTCCTTAACAAAACCACAAACTTGCATAATAAAACTACCATTCTTGCACAACTGCCCTACGTTAATCTATCCTAAATGTTTCTCATACTAAACTAAATTTTTAAATGCCAATCAATTTATTTATTTTTCTTCCCCCCTCCCACCCACCCTTAATCTGAACAAACTAAACATCGACCGAGAGACACCGTTGAATCCAACGAGGACTCAATAATAAAAAAATTTCAAATTATCTATTGCATGCTTAATCATCCAACAACAGCTATACGGTTTCTTATCTTTCTCATTAGCCAAATATATACGAAACTTCCAAGCAAGATAGTAGGCCAAATAGAATTCATCGAAATGATAATACAAAAGAGAACCAAAAAATTACAACAAAACTTAGAAAAACCTAGAGGTCGAGAACAAGACAAGAAATCTTTTTCAATCATTTTCTCACCTGACGGTCGTCATTCCGGAATCTCCGCAGTAGACGCAGTTGATCGGAGCGGGAGTGTCGCGGAAAATGGTCTGCTGAATCGGAATTCCTTTGGGATCGCCGTAAACGGCGTTTGGTGGGACAGTTCCGTCTTGGTACGGATTATGTCCCACATAGAACGGAACTCCGACGACGGGTTCATCTGCCTTCGACATTTCTCAACCTCCTCCTTCTCCTCCTCCTTCCCGATCAAATTATTCAAAGCGAATTTGCGCGATTGAACAAATTCGAGAGCGAGTGTGTCTCGTTTTGTACGCTTCTTTAACAGTCAACACGCGTTTTCTTTGATTGGAAGGTAATTTTATGGGTGACCAGACTTATGTCCCAGCGAAAGGATTTATTAGGAAAATCCTTCAAATTACGTATTTACCTAACTCTACGTGTCATTATCTATTAACGAACTTCTGGATTTTTTATTAAAAAAACAATAAATGATTCAAGGGTATTAAAAAAATATATCATATTTTGCGTGTAATCGGACAAAAATGAAATAAGAATATGATCTGCAGCTTTGTTTTATTTATTATGGGCAAAATAGCACTTCCCTCTTAAAAACAAAGAACTTTAAAAGTAAGCTATACTTTGTATTATTGAGTATAAATCATATCTTATTGTTTTTATAAGGCGTTTTAATTTTATTTGGCAAGGAAATGTCATCTATCATATTATCCACTGATTTTCAAAATTATCATGACCATTCAATACTTATAAAAAAAAAATTCAATAAAAAAAAGTGGGTCGTATAGCCTTAAAGATATCTCATAAAAATAAATTTATAAACGGACATTTAATTTTATATAATATATTAAATTTATTTTATAATAAAAATAATTTTATAATTTAACATAATATATCATATAAATTTTTTTTACAAAATCTCTTTATAACTTAAGCATTTTCCAAGAAAAGTTGATACATGCAACAAGATCTGAACAAATAGGGAAAGGGAAGTCTCAGAAGGGGACTTGCACTCACTTTACAATTCGCGAAGTTGGAAAAAAGTCTGGGATCAAGGGAGCTTTTGGCAGTACATGTAATATATATATAATATATGTGTATAAAATTATATTTACAGTTATAGATCAATGCATAAGTACTGCATTTTTTTTTTTAAAAAAAAAATTAACTTTTTAATAATAAACTTTACTATTTCTTTTAAAAAAATGCGACGCCTAATTCAGGACTGCACGTAATTTTAGCAAGGGTCACGCTCATAGCCACGATATATAGCTGCATGTTTTGCGGCCCCTTGTACACATAAATAAGCTCATCTCCTAGTGTGCAGCTGCTGCTACATCGAATGATCATCTTCGTATATATGCACTAGTGGCAGTACTACTTCAACCATAGCATGTTGCACAAGTGTATGTCAAAATTAGAGAGGCCCGTTACCTTTAAACTGGCGTGTAAATATATCATTTATTGTGAAACTCTTTGCGGTTATAAACTTATAAAGAGAACATATGGTCTAAATATCGGAATTTTTTTTATGCTATATGATGTAATAAACTTGCACGGTAATGATATTTTTTGTTAGTGAATAAATAGAATTGTAAATATATATTGAATATTGTTACCGTCACAAGAAGATTATATAAAAATAATTTTTTAAAATGACATGACTTCACGTGATCCGTTAAATTTATTTTATATTAAAAATAATTTAATAATTTGATAAATTATATAAAATTATATTGTGAAATTAATTTTATATAATATAGTTAGAATAATAATTTGATTTTGAATTTGATTGATCAAGATCAGTGTCCCAATCCTGAAACCATGCAGGTACATACCACTTAAAAAGAAGAAGGCTACAACCAAGGGACCCTGCTGGTCTCAGAAGGAATATTGTGGCAGAGAGAAAGAGAGACTCGGGGCATACTGACACACAACTTTGCAGAGTTCAGAAGAGATTCCACAATCCAATTGATATTGGAGCGTCTTATTATTAGTTTCCTAATTAATTTATATAATACTATCTCAGTCATCAGTCATTACAACAAGTGAGGCTGCATGCAGGGCGGCTCACCCGATACATTCCGCTTGTCCACTCTTATTTCAGATATTCGTCCCATTCTTCATGGCTATTTTTTGTACTTACCACCCCCTCCTCATGATCCTCAACTTCAATTCCCCAGTAATTAATTCATTAATCAAGATGGCTAGCTATTTAAGCATTCGTTAACCCTTTTTCTTGTCTTTAGCTCAAATCTCAGGACAAGTAAACTTTAAAAAATAAATTTATTCATTATCTATTTTTTTATCATCTCATAATATAATGTTGATAGATTTATAAGTAAAATATAATAAATAATTTCAATTGAAATAATTTTTGCCAGGGGCTTGAGGCTCACAAAGACTAGCCCAAACCAAGCATCAGAATGGCCCCTAGTGCCCCAAAAAGCCTGAAAAGCCTGACCCAAGTCCACAGAATCTCTTATTGGATCCAAAGAAAACCCGCAACCTGCGTAAGTCAAGAATGATTGTCCAGGTCAGGAGGGGACATTGCACAGGAAGCCAAACTAAAGAAAAGGGAATGAAACATGCTAGAGAGATAAGAAACGGGACTTTACAGTAGAACAAGGAGATCACATTGTATTAAATGTGTTTACCAAAGAATCACGCCGCATTAATGACTTAACCCAAAGAGCCACACCACATCAAAGAGAGCATAGCGGAGGGAGCTCCGATGAACATCCCTTCCCCCCCAAATCGTAGAGTATGGCCTTCTGATCCTGGATGTTGAGTATATAAGAATCCCTAGGCCTTCAGGTAAAGGGATCAAATCCTTCCAACTAAGCATTGTTTACGAAACTAAATTTCTTACTTCACGAAGCACTAAAAGGATTATTACTGACTAGGTATTGGAGGTTTCTTGAGTTGTTCCAGGGCCATCATTTTCAATATTTTCTTTATCATCGCAGGCCCAAGAAATCAAAGATTCGGACCACTGGAAACCTAGCCCTCAGGTGTACGAAAACATGCTTTTAACAATCTCCAATCATCTAATGACACATCATGTAATAATGAAAATATGATGAAAATTGAGATAATGAATAGTATTAATCAACATAAAATACACACTAGAAGAAGCTCTTGTCTCTCATATATATATATATAATCGTGATAGGGGTATACAAATAATGTTTTATGTTAATCGTAGAGTTCCAACTTCTTTAACAAGTCATTGACATTTTTATAATGTTTCATGTTAATTTTCCTCTATTTTCCCTACTTATTTGGTACGTTGTGAAAGTTTAGAGCCCATGATCACCTGTAATCGCGCGTTTGCCTACCCATCGTCGTCACACACCGGCCTCCTCACATTAGTCTAAATCATGTTCATGACTCTCCGTACCATCTGCCCATCAGACCAACACACCTATATATATCAACAGGTGATATTTACCCGCTACCTAATTCGACTACACTTCTTGAGTTTTTTTTTTTGGGGAAGAAGACGCAAAGACTTGCTTCTCTTTCTGAAAATATATGTGGAAGACAAGTGCACCAAAAGCTCCATCATTCTTCGAATGACATTCTTGCATGATTTAGAAAAATCCTAGAATGATATATTTTGTATAATGAAAAAGATAAATTTAATCACTAATATAATCAAGTAGTTTAATTAAAAATAAATTTAATTTTATAAAAATTGACCTATTTTTGCGCTTTAAGTCAATTATTAGAAAATTAAATTTATTTTTAATTAAATTACATAATTACGTTGGTTAATTGAATTTATTATTTTTAGATTATGTAAGAAAATCATGTTTTAAGACTATAATTTAGATTTAAATAGCAAAATGAAAAAAAAAATTGGGTAGTAAAACAATAATAAATGAAGTGTAAATGTATCATTATCAAAAAAAGTGAAATCACCATAAAAAAATTTATTTTTTCATCTCATTCCTAAATTTTTCCTGTTGTTTTTTAAAATAATGTGTGAGAAATTTGTAAACTATAGGACTCAATAAATTATTTTCCTTTTATTATACTATATTATCTTTTTTGAAAATTTACATATATAGACATAACCTACACCTCTTGTTTTTTTATCTCGTTTTAAATAAATAAAACCTTATCGGCAACAACAAAAATTAAAAAGGGCAAGCTGAGTCTCATGGATGAACATGCCATATTAAAAAGAGTAATACTATATACTGAATTACTATTCTATTTTTATCTTATTATGTAAGATGTGGCATATTTATCATCATTGAATGATAATGAATAATTCAATAAATAATCATTTAATGGCGATAAATATTTCACATCTTGTATAGTGGGATAAAAAATGAGATGATGATGTGATGTATAAAATTTTCCTATTAAAAAAGGTTTTATTGCTCGTCATCCTCACACATTATATATTGGGTGGGTCTAAGTCATTGCCGGGGCTCCCGCCAGGCCATTTCCATTTATTTTTTTGGGAGACACTACAGTCATCGCTCCCAGCTACCGATGAGAGCTACTATTAGTATAAAAATGGGTTTTTTTTAAACATATTTTTTTAACACTATTAATAATTTCACAACATCATTTAAAAACACTTCCTTGATCATTAAGTGAAAAATTTTTTTTCCAGTGGTGGCTCCCAGTTGCTAGGAGAAGTGTGCTTTGCATTTTTCTTTATTTTTTTCACGTATTTTTTTAACACTTTTAAATATAATTTTTTAAAAAATCACAATATTATTAAATAACATTTCTTTAATTACTAAATAAAAAAATTAAAAAAATGGATCCTGCATTTCTAGCTTTTTCTTTATATATTATATTTATTTTAACATTTTTAATTATATAATATATAGGTATGATGATTAGAATTTTGTCTTTAAAAAATAAAAGAGAGAAGAAAGGGAAGAAGCAAGCGAACTTTTTCAGAAACCCAGAAACTGATGAAGAAAGTTCCGGCATTCTTTTTGGTAACTGCGTTTTTTAACGGATCATTTTAATCCTCCCAAGACCTTCCTAAACCCAACATAATCAGGAATTAAGTAGCAGCTCTTGAACGCACGCGCACCCATTGCGTGTGTGATGCTCATTAAAAAAAGCAGTGATACGAGACAAGAAGCACCACACAGAGGTCTCCTAGTGCGCCCGACCTTGGCCCACCTAGGTTTTCTTCAAACCACGCGTGTTTACAGGGCGTGACAGACTTCTACCTCTACCCCACTACTAAAAATTCCCCACTGGGTTGTTCCTTTCGCTTAAGCAGTTTGCTCTTGTAGACTTGTACCGGTACTGCTATATATTTCACTTCTAAAAGTCTCACCTCCTTAATCTCTCTCTCTATCTCTCTCTCTCTCTAGATCTCTCCCTTATCTTTCGTCTGTAATATCCTGGAATTTGTTGTTTCACAGAAAAAGTAATGACAGCTCCAAACATGGCGACCATCACTGCTTCTTTAGAGAGGTCTCTTCAGGACTGTTCGCTAAACGACCAAACAAGAAGCGGTACAGGCGCAGGTTTAGGCGTAGGAGGGTCGTCTTCAAACTCAGACGAGACACCGGATAATCATCTCCCTAACTCCGACACCTCCTTAGAGCTCAACTCCCATATGTCCCTCCCTTACCACTGGGAACAATGCCTCGATTTAAAGGTATGTTATAAATGAACCACCCCCTTTTAGTCCCTTTCCTCTTACAGCTTCAATTATTGCGAGACCAGGGCAGATCTTGCCCCTCCCTTTGTGTCGTTCCTTTTCTGAAAGCGTATGGGGTGTTTAGTATTGAATATAGGGTTGCTTGTATTCATTTGCATCGACTATTTAATGCCGTCTTGTCTCTTTTTCTCCCAGTGCTCATGCTTAGAATGATCGATAATGTCCGACAGAACCCCAAAAAAACCCTAGGAAAAAGCTTTTTCAATAGCTTTTCGCCTTTGCTTTCAACATTTTATACGGAATAAAATGGCAAAGCTTTTCTGGGTTGGAGTCTTTGGACCATCCAATTATTATCTTTAACGTGTGCATTTGGTTAATATTTCTCTTAAGGGACAATTTTTTCTGAGAAGCAAGATCTCTCCTGGACTTGGTAAAAAATGGTCTTCCTGTAAAGATCTTTTTTTTTTAGGTGTTTGATCATATAGTTGTAGTTTGCAAAAAAAGGATGCATTTTTTGTTATGAAAAAGGAACGACATAGGTATATCTATGGAGCTTGTTTTTCTTCTTTCTACAATTTCAATGAACAAATGTCGAAGTTCTTTTTTATTTGTTCCACGATTTTTATTGTCACTGTTAATGGGTTCTTTTGCAGACAGGGGAGGTTTACTATATAAACTGGAGGAACGGCATGAAAGCAAAAGGAGATCCAAGGATAACACAAGAATACAGTGGAGATTTCTACTCAGAAGACGATAGCTCATATGACAGCGAGGAGTCCTCCTCGGAGTCCTCTCCCTCTTCCTCTAGAGAGCATTACCGAGTAGAGAAAGATCATAAAGACCATGTTTTGGTTGTGGCCGGGTGCAAGAGCTGTCTCATGTATTTCATGGTGCCCAAAAAGGTGGAAGATTGTCCCAAATGTAGCGGTCAACTTCTCCACTTTGATCGATCCGAAAATGGATCTCCTTGATGAATGACATTAATTTCTTGTGTGATTTTTTCTTGATTTAGTTTTCTACTCAAACCCCTTTGTGCTTTTGAAAAGTTTCAGTGTGGATTGATCAATGAAATGGGTGACAAATGGGTTTGGTAATTGGTCTTCTGTTATTCTTCCTCGATCTATTTTTTCTTCTAAATCTATTCAGTCTCGGAAGCCATTAATGAAGTGGCAATTCATTTAGATCAGAGATATTGAGACCTACATTACCAGAAGCAAGGTCAATGGTAGAAGATAGAAAGAATAGTATTGATAATAATTGCGACGTGCATCTTTCATTCTCTTGGGTCCTATATATTTTTCAGAACTTTATTTTTATCATTAAACAAACACTAACATATATAATTCCTTCCAAATGTGTGCAGCCAACCTGCTGGCCGCCACACAATGTGCAATGCTTTTGTATTCTTCTTTTAATACCTATTCATTAAACTGATCTTGCTGCATGTCATGATCATATACATGACCAAAGTGTTTTTCTCTTGTATTCGATCGTATGAAGCCAACCAAGCCTTATTACAAAAGAAAAGGTCAAACAAAAGAAAAAAAGATTAATAAAAAATGGGGTTCCATGTGTTAATGATTGGGGTTTTTTCTTTTGTTTTCTTTGGCAAGACTGGGAAAAATATACAAGAGGTGACCTGAGGATCCATTTGGCACTGAAATGTCAATGAAGCCCCAAGACCATGGAAATGAATGGTAAACGGCCAATGCTAGAGCTAAACCCTCAAAATCAGCTCTTGATTTGTAGGAACTGTTTAAAACTTTTAGCGAAGTGTATAAAGAATACATAAAAGTGATTATATATAATAAAATTCGATTGTTTTTTATGCAATTTTCAGGAAAATAGAGTAGATCCAAGTAATCAGCCAAGATAAGCAATATTTCAAATGCAAAGCAACACGCAAATGAGTGACTTTTTGATCATATATATTCAACTAGCGTAGTGATCATGAGTCCGGTGCTTTTATTTTGGTCAACTACAGCTCGATACAGCATATTTGACAAAACTAATTACCTGAAGATCCCCTTTAGTATAACAGGGGGACTGATTGAGGGACTGATTAGACAGCTGAATGTTAATAAAATGGCTACGCTTTTTTAAATCTGTGGATCAAAATATTTATTTATAGATCATTCCGGAAATTGCAGTGAGCCTGATAAAGTCAGCGCTACAGAAGTTACAAATGCATTAAAAGCCTTTTTTTTTTTTTAATTATTGGAATGTATTGTATATAATTGAATATAAAGATTTTATAAACCATACTAATATTTCATTTTTATAATATATTTATCACTATTATATGATAAAAAAAACAATAATAATAAATGTGACTTGTCGATTTATATTAAAAATTTCGTTCCTGATATAAAATATATCAAAAATGTTTAATTCGTAAAAAGATTTCATAAAAGAAAACTACAGACTATTAATACATCTTGCCAGTCGTTGAACATTATACTATAAAAGCTCTTAACATATATCTCATTTAATCACATTCTTTTTGAACGTATCATGACTTCGTATTTAGTATTATTAATCTTAGCATTATAATAAGATTATATTTTGAATGTAAATACGTAAAAGAGGATTATGTACACAATAAACGTTTTTTGAATTATATATAATTATGTATGTAAGTAATCTCAAGATTGATTTAGAAAAATTTATAGATGAATTCAAAATAAAAATAAAATAAAAATTCATATGACTTATTAATATATTTGATATACATTATTATATAATAAAAGTAATACTATATGTACATGACTTATAATATAAATAATAACGTATATTTTGATAATGTATACAATTACTGCTTGTATTTTATAATATCTACCTATAAAAAATATAAATAATGTATCTTGTGCTAAAATGCTATGATCACTTGTTATAAATACAAGAATTATACTGCGCCACTTGCAAGTTCATGTATATATAGTGTTAGGGGGTTTTCCCCCCAAAGGCTCAGAGTCTGAGTCCAATATCATGAGTTGCTCAAGCTGATTGAACAACCCACTGACCTAGTTAAAGGATCCCTGGCCCTAGAGCAGAAGTCGGTCTACAGCCTTGGAAACACTGGAAGTCCACCCTAGAGCAAAGGTAGGAGGAGCACACCATCTTGACAGAACTGAATCCCTGATAACCTTTAACGAACAGGTGGGCGTAGATCACGGGGAACCTTTGATCTTCTGACGGGAGTGGAAGAGAGAGCCTGAAGGCGTGCGTCCCAGGCAGAAAAAGGCAGAGAGTCACGCCGCATTAAATAAGCACGGCGGAAGGAACTATGGAGGGGATATCTCCTCTCGACATGAGGAATGGGCGTTTGACCCTATAAATTAGGTATATAAGTCGATCCCTATATAACAAGAAGACTCTTTAGTCACTCTGAACTCTCTACTTTCTTATACTATGCTATTAAACGATATTAATTTTGACATCGAAGACTTCTCGGCCACCACCATAGCCCCCGTCTCACGGTATTTACTTTGTGTTTGCAAGCCTAAGACAGAATACCCAAGTTGTTGATAGCCCGGCTCAAAGACATTCAAAACACGACGTTAACATATAGGTTATCTAATTAACTTCGATTATATGACTTTAAATAATTAAGTAACTAATATAAGTTAATACGAATTTATTATGAAGTTCAATAAATAATAAATTAATCGTAAAAAAAATATAATTCTATGAAAAAATAAATAGTTGAACGGGAAGTTAAGCTGGGCTCGCATTTGATTAAGAACTAAATAAATAATAATAATTAATTCATGCTCAAATATTATGACACCATTCATGGTCATGACAGTGTGCTTATTAACTTTTACCTTTTTTTTTTAATATATAAGAAATATACTTTATTTCATTCATGAAATCCGAAATTACCTGTATAACTGATAATTATAGGGAAATATCCAAATTATAAGCTAAACTATTCATATGTGAAGGGCTTTCTTGCACATAATTTTTTTTGTGACTAGCATTGTCTTAACTTTTATAAACTCTCTACTGACAAAATCTTATGAGATTCTGTAAAAACAAAATTTTCCTTCTTAATTTGTCTGAGATAACAGTCATTCCCCCACCTTTAAAGAATGAGGGCAAAGTCATCCCTCATCCTCCAATTTTCAAAGGAGGAGAGGGTATCCCACCCTCAGGAGAGGGAAATCTATTCCCCATCGTCCAAAGAAGGAAAGGGTTATCTTGATATGGACAAAAGTCTAATAGTTTATTTCTTTTATTTTAATAGACACAAACAATTGAATAAAAATAAAATTACAGAAAATCGAAATACACAAGAAAACCAAAAATGGACTGCACACGGAGGTTATAGTGGCCACTCTAGGAGAGTGCAAGACCGTCAATCCTGAAGGGCCCACGAGTGAGGAACACGCGTCACTTCTTTTGACGAAACTTTTGTCAATTTAAAAGATTGGTTGAAGAAGTCTACAGTGGAGCACATGGTGATGGCTGGCCTCTGAAAAACATCTAAACGTCTATTCTCTATGTTTTGATCAAAAAAATAAAATAAAAAATAAAAAATAACGAATAGCTGGGACTAGAAAATAAACCGCAGCTGAGAGGGAGGGTGGCTCTGGTAAAGTTTTCGGTTTGGGTGAATAGAACTTAAAGGCCGGCGCTTTCGACTGTCTCTCACTTTTACTTTTAACTTGAGAGTTGAGACCACCTTGCAAAGGAGGAGATATTAGCGAAAGACAAAAATCTGGACAAACAATTTGTTTGTCAGAGAATATCTTGCTTTCTAAACCTCGAAGATGGTAACTGATCTAGCTAGGTGTCCCTGTTTTGACACGTTTGAAGAGTTTTTAGCAGTCATCGACTTTTGTACAGAGAATCCTTTACCAGGCCGTAGATAAAATTGACTCCTTTATGGAAGCCAGAAGCCAGAAGCCATTCAATCATACAAAACAATAACATTCTTTATCCCTAATATTTTTAGAAAAATAACTTTGTAAATTAATTCTTTTCAATTTATTAAAAAAATATTAATGTCATTGCATACATACATACATATATGTGTGCGCGGGGGGAAAAGCTTGTATGCGGCCTCTTTGATAGTTCAAAGTGACCGTTGTCTTTTTTATATTTACTTAATCACTAGGAAGTAATTTTAAATATATTGATATATTTTTTTATTTTTAAAAAATATTTAAATCTATTAAAAAATTAAAAAAAAAAAGTGACTAATAGTCAATTTGAATGGTACCACTCAGGAGGTAAAGTAGCACCACTTTATATATATGAACAACTCAAAATAAATGAAAAAATAATAATTTCTTAATACTTATTTGTAATTAGGTTGTGATATAGTAGTTAAAATGTCATTTTATATAATATATATTATATATATAAGCGCGTACACAAGAAGAAAGTAGCCGCAAAAATTCGCAATACTCTCACAATTCCCATTCCTGATCATTTTCACTCATATTCAGCTGGCCTGCTCTTTCGTGTGCATACTTCTTCCATGAATTGGACAATCCCGTCTATTAGAACAGCGTGCAAGAAAACGCAGGTACGCAGTGTCCACAATCTCTCTCCATTTGCACAATTTGATCCATGGTCTCATGGTGGAGAGACCGTACTGCTGTCTCAAGTCTCCCATGCATGGCCGGGATCAATCTCCCATGGTCGAGAGGACCCAAATAAATATAGTTATTTTGATTCTTTAAATTGTTATTTTTGTATCTATAACTCGATCGGATCACGTTATCACTATCTTTATAAACTGGGGATTAAATGACTAATTTCGGAAATATGATTTTGTTTTCAACAGTAACGGGCCGGATGGAAACGGGAATATTTTGAGCAGCTTTTCTGATCTGTTTTGCAATTTGCAGGTTCGAGAGGACAAATGAGATAGCCAGTGGTTTCCAACTACGATTATAATAATTCCAGTGGTTACCAACAACAATCATTATCTTATATCAAGTTCCAGGAGCGTTTTCTCCGATTCCAGTGAATATCTGACCGCTGCAGAAGCCTTTTCTTTCATTTCGATGATCTGTTCATGTAAATAGAAAAAAAAAAAGTCTTTCTTTTAGGTACGTACATACCAGATAATTGATGAAAGGAAAATGCAGAGAATCTGCAGAATAATAAATGGAGAATGTGTATAAAGCTCGTGAAACTACATTTAACGTGTGCATGCAAAAGATTAATAATGGGACATGGTGCAGTTGCATGCACTGTGGAGTGTAGGCCCTTTAGCCCTAAAATATTCGTTCAGAGGAAGGGAGAGGATGATATAGAGACGGACACGACTGTAGCTACAGAAGAAAAAAGGAATTTGGTCCAGGTGGATCATGCACTATAGAGCCCCTGCCCGGTCTTTAATTAGCTGGACAAGCAGTACTGGAGAAAACCAAGGCTAGGGAACCTAATTTTCTTGTCGGTTGGCAGCTGAAGGAATCTATGCATGCAATACTACTGGGGTCTAAAAGTTGCAGTACTGCAGTAGCGCACTATATAAGCAAGAAAGAGAGAGAGAGAGATGGACCAAGCGGGGGGTGGTAGAGTGAGTCAGAAAGAGAGCGTAGTAAAAGTCGTTCTTTGTGGGTCTCCGTCTCTCAATCCTTGGTCAAAGACAGATAAAAGGATGTGATGGTTGCAGGTACGTGACTGTGAAAGTTTGCATTCTCTACATCTGCATATATAAATCAACTCTCAAGAATGCAAGCATACATTGATCTAACTGTAGAAGTTAATCGATAGCATGAATCCGCATTGTAGAGAGGAATTACAATTACGGCCTAATGATACACTTCCAAGTTCCAACTATTTTAAAAGAAACTTCTTATATTCATAAAAAAAAAATTCATAAAAATAAATTCATAAATTGATGTGATTTTATATAATATATTAGATTTAATATTTTACAATATGACATTTCACTTCGAGTCACATAATCAACTTGTGAATTTACTTTTATGAAATCTATTTTTGATTGAAGCATTTCTATTTGGAAATGCATTTTTATAATCAAACAATATAATTGTACCACTTCATTAAAAATAATTTCATGTCAAAGAATTATTATTTTATTAATTTCCTTAAAAAAAAAACAGTAATGTCATTCATCATTCCGTAAAAGAAAATTTTACAAATTACAGTCTCATCGCACCACGAGAAATATGACACTTTTTATCACTCTTGAACCGACCTTTGTCTTTATAAAGAAAAATTTTTATTTTCTAACGAGACCCGTAGGATTAAGAGCTGGATTGGGTGGTGAACTGAGAATACTCCACTAATATTTATTATTTTATTATTATTTTTTACTATTTTATATTACTATTTAATATTTTTTGTTACTATTTATAGAGTATTTAAAATCACCTTACTACCGAAACATAACCTAAGAAATTACAAAGATTGCGTCTGGCGTTTAGAAGCTAAGATATATATGTAAACCGTCTATCGTTGTCGTTTTCAATTTTCAATTGATACACTTGGGGCTGAGAGTGGCCCAAAATAACCAAATTGCATATGCTCGGCCCGTCGTACGCTCAAGAAATTAACGGCCCATTGAACAAAATTAATATTTTCCCATTCTCTTTTGCTAGAGACATTCATTAAACAGGGAAAAGACGAAAATACAAAGAAGACAAAAATCATATGCCGTCGACTAGATTTGTATAATAATTTTCTATTCTTATGTTTATGTATTTTTAAAATTTAATCTATGACTATCTCTAAGATGAGAATTTTGAGTTGAGATGAAAGTTTAAAATACTATTTTTTAGTATTATTATTGTTTTAGAATTTGAAAAAATTAAATTAGCATTTGAAAAAGTTAAATTGTTTATTATATTTTGTGTAAAAATTTAGAAAAGTTTTAATGATAACATAAAAATTTTAAGTTGAGATGCTTTTACCAAACCTACCCTAAATAAGCTAGTTTTTTGCTAGAAAAGTGACCTTTCACCATTGACCCTGGCCTATTCGAGAATGCATAGAACGCAGATGAGATCTCACCAAATGACCAATATTAACCCAAAAGACCATGTTGGTATTGATGGGGTAGGTTGATGAGGATGGGGCTATGTGTGATAGTGGATGAAACTCATGTTTAGGTATATCCCTTTCTGTTTGTGAAGAATAATTGAGACTGTAATTCTGTTCACAGCATTTGGTTCTTCTAGAGTTTGAACAAGAACTCTAGCAGTGATAATATGATGAAGATAGACACAAAGTATATCGCACTTTTATTGAGTATTTAGTGCATATTTGTAATTGCGATGAGAAATATAGTTTATATTTTTAGAGATTATAGTTTATAACTTAAGTAATACGTTCTGCTATTAAAAAATTATTGTTTGGTAACCATAGGTTTAAAACACTTTCAAACACATTACGTTTGTTTGGAAACAAATTAAAAAAGTTTTTTCTAGGGTAGAAATGATGATTATTTGAATTTTTAAAAATTACAATCATATTTTTGAAAATTTAGAAATTGTAATTATTTAAAAATTGTATGGGTATTTTGTCTAATGACAATTTTTTTAAAATTTGAATTATGTTCCTAAGTATCAGAAAAAACACGTTTTTTTAACTTATTTAAGATTAAAAGTACTTTAACATGTAACATTTAAATACTCTACTTTTTCTGTTAAAGAGCATTTAAGGTTATTTAAACACTTTTTAAGATTCATATAGCAATCCCAAGCAGACCCTTAATGTTATTTAAAAAATTCTTGTAAACAGTTATAAATACTATCTAGATCATCCTTACATGCACATCAACTTTGTTGCCGCGGGGGGGAGATGTGGGATGCGTAAAGGAGCCGGCAATGCAGTTCAAATTCCTTTCGGTTTGTTGAGCAGTTGTTATCAAAGTAAAAACCCGAAGCTTCGAGTTTCCCAGAATGGGCATGCTTCCTTCTAACCGTATATAAAGGAAGTTGGAACTAGGCCGCCCAAATGCCATCGAATGATTGAGATTGAACCGTACATCTTCTCCAAAGGAATGTGATTCATTTTGTGATTGGGACTCTTTTACCCTTGAGCAATTCACATAAAAGGCAAATTCATATAATTTAAAAGCCAAAAACGGGTCAAAAGTTTGTCGGCCGGGCTTCGCCTCCAAGCCCACCCAACCTCCTTGAAAATGCACTAAAAGCCGCAAACAGATAATTATCAAGATGTATGTTGTATCACTGCCATGGGGTCCTTGATATCCCAGTTTCTTAATGCAACTCCACATCAAGTTGAAGCACAGTTCCTTGGAGTCTTTAAGAAAAGCAAGGCGAGAGGAAGCTTCCTAGCTAGATATTAGATTCCCGTCAGTGCACGTCGTAGCAAGCAAATGAACGCAGTGCCACTGGGTTTTATATATACATTTTACAATAGAACAGCAGCACCTGAATTTTCTGATCTCAAATCTTAACACAATCCACCTGTCAAGTAAGCAATGAATTACCACCATGTTTCTCACGAGTCTCACCTTCCAGCTTCAGGCAAGCCATAAGAATTGCGTGTTGATCTATTTCTGCTTTTTATTTTATTTTATTTTTGTATCTTGATAATTATAAGTATTAATTAGTTTTGGGTAGGTCCAGTGGTCTTTATTCATGTCATGAAGAATATTAAAATCAAGTATTGCACGGTATGGTGATCTTAATTATTCGTGATGTACTGATCATGTAATATTTTCAGGGCATCCAATTTCATATACCAGTCCGCCGCAAGGCTTTCTACCACCACCACCGGGATATCAAGGCTACTTCTATGAAGGGTACCCTCCATCTCAACCCGGCCTAGCCCCTAATTCCAACCCCTATCATCATGAGCATTATAATGATCATGACTCCGGCTGCTCTTCAATTCTAAGAGGCTGGTATGTGCTGTCAATTGTCATTACATCACTCCACATGTTACTTGAGTTTCATTTTTATCTCTGTGAATTTCTGTTTCCGTTTGCTGAATATTGTCACTTTCTAATATAAAAGGGTGAGATATATCTATAGTATATATAGTAATTATTTCATTGGAGAATCGGTCAATATTTAGCCTGAAAATCTTATCATAGAGGAAAGATCAAGTGAACAAGAATGTAAATCAACTTATTTAGTGGGAAAGCCCATTCCTTAGTCCTTACACGTTAGCCATGAAATCCTCCTCGATCTTTCTCACAACTATTTCTCTGATCAACCACTGCACTTACGTATACGCACCATTCAAAGAAAAGCTTGCATGTTGGATTCATGAGTAACAAATAATAAAGGAAAATGCTAGTGTCCCCCCCACTTTGAAAGTGTGTTTTGTGTGTTTCTTTTTCTTTTTAATACTAAAATAAATTGTACTAGGGGCAAAGTAGCACCACCCAATAAAAAATAAAACAGCTGCAGTGGCCAAGGATCAAGCGTGTTCAAAAGAGAAATTATATCGAGGTTGATTTCAAAACCGTAAGCAAAGGGATCACGTACGCCGCTGCTCACTAATTACAAGTAGCCAACACTAACTCGCATGAGTCCAAAATCTCTTATAATGGATAGGTAATTCGTATTAAAAATATAATGTATAATTAAATATACATTTTATTAACGATTTAAATTTTTTAAATAAGTGATGATTTTACGTAATAATAACATCAGGATGAAGATTTTAATTCAAACTCTGAATGAACTCTATACTCTATTATATTTAATAATATTCCAAGTGTTAGGCTTATTCCATGAGAACGATCGAGTTAGTTAGGAGTCTAACTCACATGTGAGATAGAGTGTTAAAAATATAATACAAATAGTTAAATATACATCTTCTCATTATAATACAAATAGTTTCTCCTTTCTTTCTTTTTTAACTTTTCCCCTCTTCTTTTTTCTTTTTCTTTTTTTTGTCGGTTAACATATGCATGCAGTTTAGCTGCACTTTGTTGCTTCTGTGTGTTGGAGGAGTGCTGCTTCTAAGGCCATTTCGATGTTTCTGAACATATATACAGCAATGGTATGTGTTGATTCTACTTTAGTATATATAAAAGGTGGGAAGAGACAACTCTGCTCTTGATTTGTTATTCTGATGCCTTGCAAACTCTCATCAGTGAAATTTGATAATTACTTTATCTATTTCTTACGTTTAGAAATTTGAGAAACAAGGTTGTCGTCTCTGTTATATATCAATGATCGAAAACCTAATGATTCATGCAGTTGAATTGTCTTGTAGTTTAATGATGCTATATCGCTTTTCATTCACTAGATTTTAATTCACTCTTGTGATTGATCACAACTAGTAGTTCCCTACGGCCAAGTTAGCGAAAGTTGAACAACTAATTAGTCATAAGTGTTTTTTTTATATATCGGTAGTGAGAGGTTTCGAATCCAGATTTTCTATTTGGAAAACCGGATTGTATAACATCAGGACATCAGACTCCTCATAATAATAATAAATGTTTGGCTTACATATATTATAATTTTTTTCAATTATTTTATTAGGTCTAATTTTCTTCTTAAAAATTGGTTATATCACTTAGTAGATGCATCGAACAATTCACATGGGAGTATAAACAGTCACAAGGCCAGTGATTAGTCAAATTGTTCACATCTTGAGCAAAACTCTTGTCCATGTGAATTTTAGACCATATGTTATAACAATATGCATTTTGTCCTCTTTTTTACACGAAGAGAAATATTTCAACGGGCAAGGTTTTTTTTTTTCTCTTTTATTTTTTCCATAGGACAAGCTCCTTATAAAATCCACTCCCGATTGAGAAACAAGCAGGCTGCATGCTGCAGCTAGATGGCAGTATATAAATTAATTATGAATTATTCAAGTGTCGCATATTCTTTTTGAAAAAGTGTAGAGTCTATTATTGAAAAAATTAATTTTTTAAATGAATTTTATATTTATTTATTTTTTAAAAGAAATTAATGTACGATATTTACACACTTTATGATTATAAATATTATTTTTCTTTTTTTCTTAAGAAGGATATAATTTAAAATTTCTAGCCGGATTTCAGAAGAATTAATCCGAAATTTGAAATAAATGCCAACCAAAAAATTCCCAAGACACAGTTCTTCACCCAAATTGAATGCTCCAAGACATTGGGCCAACATCTATGTCTTGGAAATTATGTATCTTGGAGCATTCAATGTCGATAATGTTGGACCAAATCGCACGTTTTTTTTTTTCAGAACTTAGGACATTGAACTGCCCCACCTTGAGAGTTAAACACAGGCACCTTCATTCATTCGTTCATCAATCAGGATACGCAAAAGCAGCGGCAGCAGAAGAGTTATTGGTTTCCCCTCGAAGCAAGTTAAAATTGCATTATCTTCTCTCTCTTTGAACCCTTATTTATTGCAAAGAAAGACAAAAGGACAGGGTAGCAGTGGCACTATTTGCAGGTGGGGCGGGGTAAAACAAGTTTGACATAACAATGGCCCACAAGTTTTTATCTTTCTATAATTCGAAATAATAGCTCTCAGCATTAACAAAATTGAAATGTTAAATTTCAAGAAACTTAATGAGAGTTTCTAATAGAAAACTTAATTTGCCGTTAGCTTTCTAATAGAAAACTTAATTGCAAAGATTTTGCAATTCAAGTATCAATTTTACAAAAATTAAAAACCGATACTTTTAAAATATGAAAATATTTTAAAATATGAAAATATAGATACTAATTTTGTAATTAATCCATTTAAAATAAAAAATCATATCACTCACGAATTTAAACAAAAATCCACTCTACTTTAATTAATATTTATTTAAAATACAAGGTATCTTAATCAATAATTTTATTTACCAACTCTATCTTTAAATAAGAATAAATATTTTCATATTTTTTTATCCTGCCCACGTTGGAAAAAAATATTCACATTTTAAACTAAGGTTACATTTATTTTCAGAGATAAAATAAGATAAGTTGAGATTAAAATTAAAAGTTAAATAAAATATTATTAGAATATATTATTTTTATATTTAAATTTAAAAAAATTAAATTATTTATTTTATTTTATATAAAAATTTAAAATTATAATTATTAAATAAAATAAAATAACAAATTATAATGATCTGATACCAACAACTTTTTTAAGTGAAAGTTTTTGAAAACTTTCATGGTAATTATTGTGAAAGTGAATGTTAACTATCTATTTTGAAAAGCGAAATGGCAATAATATTTATATTTTAAAATTTGTATTATTTTTTATATTTTATATAAAAGTTTGAAAAATTTTATAATGATTAATTAATAATTAAATTAAAAATTATTTTATATTTAAATAATATTTAGAAAGAAAATATCGAATAACATCTCTGACATACTTGATTACCGAACTAGCCCTAGAAATTTCGAAAGTGGAGAGAGAGCGCGCCAGAAAGTTCAGCTTTTTTCGGCAGCTTGAGGGGTTATCCTTGATTCTTATCTGCTAAAGTGAACACGTGGTCTGATACGTTCCAGTCACGTGATTCTTGAGTTTCATAGTCTTTGCGTTCACGTAAACTGCTACTTTGGGCCCGTGAGGGGCAGTCGCACCAACCGTACCAAATACCAAACCAAAAATATAATGAGCTACAGCCACGTGTCTCCATTGAGAAATAAATTGTAAAGCGTGGTTTGGTATCAAATATTAAATTATTTTATCTTATTTAAGTATTATAATTTTTTTAAATTTTTTTATATAAAATATAATAAATAATTTAATTTTTTAAAATTTTAAAATAAAATTAATATTAAAAAATTATTTTATAATAATATTTTATTTAACTTTTAACAAAACATTTTACCATATCTCATCTAAATTATGTAACTAAATAAGGACGTCTCAAATAGAACGTCTCATATAAAAAGTATAAGTCTTTGTAAAAAATTAGAATCTATATTAAAAAAAAAAAGAATAAAAAATTATTTTTTATTAATAAGATTCAGTTTTTTACAAAAAAAATTATATAAAATTTATCTATTTAAAATTTGTACTTAACATTATTCATCTCCATTACCCAACCAACTCAACTCTCATCTAAATATCTTTACTTCTCCCCCACTTACCCAACCAAACCCATTGTTTGTCCCCAAAGACCTAATTTTGAGTTGAAGGGTAATCCATTTTAAAAAACTCTTCTTGCAGGTGACTCGCGTACTAAATCACACATCGAATGTTGAGATGGAAAATGAAACGAAGCGTATTATTGAAGAGGGACTTTTGGGGCATCTGGAGCGGGAAGACTGAAACCATTCCTATACCTCTCTCTCTCTCTCTCTCTCTCTCTGTGACCAAAATGGCATCAGCGTCTCCACCATCGTCACCTCTGCAGGATAACGTTGACAGAGAATATTGGCTCCGGGAGGCTGAGGACCACCTCCGTGAGTCTATCGAGGAGCTCTAACACTACTAGGTACAGTTAAAAAGTTTAGGTTTTTTGTTTGAAGAAATGGGATTTTGGATCACAAACATAATAGATAGGTGAAGAAGAAAATAAACAAGCCACAAAATGTGCACAGATGGAGATGTCGAACTAAAATTTAGATAAAAAAGCTATTTTTTTAGCACTAATACCATATGCTTGAAGGTCCCAAACCGTTTGAATGCAATTTTAGTGAAGAACCTTTACCTCTCCTGCAGTCCCTACATGCGAGGCACAAAGGAAAAAAACCTAGATTGCCTCTATAAGTCTTTCGCCACTAATTCAGTAAGCCCTGCCCTTATTTTGTTCTCTCTTTTTCTCTTGCATGTCTACACATCATCTTCAAATAGATTTATTCGTATTTTTTGCATGTTCTATTTTGGTTAGAACTTGGTTTAATGTTGTGCAACCTTACATTCTCTCTCTGCTTTTCCTATTTAAAAATTCAAACGCATCTCCCATTTCCCGTGCTATTATAAGATAAGGAGACTTATCCGTCACTTATTCATTCTCCAATTTTCCTTACGATTTTCTCAAGTAATTGTTTTTTATATTTTTCTTCTTTAAGGTTGAAAAATCTCGACTTGTTTCCTATTGGCCAACAATAGTTCACTCACGCCTATGGACATATAGAATCCAAAGGTTAGAATAAGAGATTTGGAGTGAGATTTGGGAGAGATCAAGGGATCTGAAGCTTGAGTGGCCTGCGTTGAGGAAGGGAGCTAAGCCATGTACTTCTTTCTCTTCTCTTCAATTTTTTTTTTTTTTTTGTAATAAAAGTCACATCTGACATGGTCCCCATAAACAATTGGTACACGAGTTGGTACGCTACCCGCCTGTACCTAGAAGAATTGATCCTTTTTTTACTTATATAGGGAGGAAAAAAACTTGGTTTGGATCTATTCAAAATTTTAAGAATATCACAATCGAGAAAGAGTTCTTACTATAATGTTAGGGGATATTTTCGTCAGGACCTAAAGCCCATAATACCGCCCCAGATCCATTACTTCACTAGGCCCCATGAGCTCCAGAAATATTAGCCAGATCTCGGAAGGGCCCCTGGTAGCTCAGGGCGGGCTCCAGACCTGTGTGAGTCAAAGGTAATCATCAATATTGGGATGAGACGTTGTAGAAGGACATGAGAAACCATGATCAGGAAAAATGAAATAGACGGCATCCGGCAATTCTGCCAGAGACCCACACTGCATTAAATGACTGATACAAAAAAAACTACGTTGCATGAAATGTAGTATGGCCGTGAAGACTCTGGGGAGAGGCATCCCTCTGCCCCATAACACAAGACTGGGCCCTCCTAACCTAGAGGACTAAGTATAAAAGGTCGCCCAGAATTGCGAAGTATGAGAATGAATTCAAGTCTATTATCAGTTATACACAACTGTTTTCTTATTATTTAAAAGCATTTTTATCTCTTTTCTATACTAACTTTGGCATCGGAGGTTTCCCGGGCCACCGTAGGGCCACTCCTGTCTCGCCTCGAGTGAAGACCTGCACCGCTGAGCAACCCAGGCCAAGGACGTACGAAACACAACGTTGACATATAGAATACAAATATTTATTAAAAATTTAAATATATTATTGTTACGCATTAATGTTAGTATAATGTGAAATGTGAATTATTAAACTTGCAAATGGAATTTTTCTCCTTAAAAAATTAAGAGAGGTGCAATTCATTACGGTGTTTGGATGCTGAGGTGATCTATAAATAATAATATTTTGGAGATTACAATGAGATGTATTTAAATCTAAATAGATTGAGATAGTTGTTTGAATGTATGAAATATGTCGAGATGTGTTCAACTTTTTAATGAAAAGTTTAAAAAGTAATGGGTTCTATCAATAATTGTTTTGAGATGAATTAATATATGCTTGACATCCAAACTATTGTTCTTTCATCATCTATTAATCTGACATTAAGGCTACGCTTAGATAATGAGATGATTTAAGACGATTTGTGAATAATAATAAAAAATTAATGATTAAATATTGAATAATAGTGTCACTACCCACGCTTAGATAATGAGATGATCTAAGATGATTTGTGAATAATAATAAAAAATTAATGATTAAATATTGAATAATAGTGTCACTACCCAAACACGACCTAATTTTATATTAGAAAACTATGAAAGCCTATGGTCAAAATAATAATGAATAGCATCTTTTGAAAATTAAAATAAATACAGTTTCAATAACCAAAAAAACTCATACTCATGGTATTAATTTTATATTACAAAACTCATGATACTCATTTTATAATTTTTATGTCTTGCAATTCTCTCTCACACTTCTTTAATTATTCGAAAAAGAACCTGAAAAAGTTAATTATCAATGTTTTGATATTAATTGGGGTTTAAAACGTGTTTTAAACATTAAACAAAGTGTTGAGTCTTTCCGTGCAAACAACAATTAAAGGAATAATCAAAGTCCCAATAAAAATGTGACTCATGTTGTTTGTTTAGGTGAAAGGAAAAAAATGAACAAGCACATGCAAGAGAGCATTGAAATGGCTGGAAGAAGTTAGACCGGAACTAATTAATTATCTTCTTACCAAAATCCAAGTCATTAGCATCCAGAAGGGCATGACCAGAAAACTGCAACCTCTCTCTCCCAAAAAACAATTGTAGACTAAAGCATCACTTGAAAATAGGAAAAATTTGATTGTAAGCGCTTTTATGTGTCAATATACGTATCTATTCAACGTGATTGGTCATAAAGTCAGACTTTAATGAAAATTATGTTAGTTTAAATTTTGAATACGAATGCAGCAGTATTGATTCGTAGATCGGTATGCAAATTCACTTGAAAATAACTTTGATTCAAAATTTCTTATCATTTTCTTTCAAAATATCACTTAGATACAATTTTTTTATTTCAAATATTAAATTTTCTCGTATGATTATTATCTAATCATTAAAATTTCTCAAATTTTTAAATAAAATATAAAAAATAATTCAACATTTTTAAATTTTAAAATAAAATTAATATTAAAAAATTATATTTTAACAATATTTTAATTTTATAATATTTTTATTTAATTATTTTTTCTCTCATTTCTTCCAATTTAATAAAATATTCTTTATAGTTAAAATTATTTCATTATTATTTACGAATTTCTCATCTCATCACATTTTTCAAAACCTAAAAAAAAGGCATTTAAATAAATTTATGGTTTTTAAATTTTAAATTTATGGTTTTCACATTTCAATGGCTTTTAATTTCTTCCTTATCCTTTTTCACAAAGCCGTGTGCTTTAAGTTTTGAAGTTGGACCAAACCTTTGCAATTATAGGAAACGAAAAAATATTTCTCCAATGCTTGCATAATGCATAAACGAGGCCTTACGCATTTTGCTTCCGATACGATCCGACGTGGTTTTGATTATATATTCTTATTCTGTATCTTTCACGTCCAAAAATCAAAGATACATAAAAATTTGTTATATCAATTGGAAAAATTTATTCATCATTAATTTTCTTATTATTTCATAATATGACATTATATGATAAATTTATAAGTAAAATATAATAAATAATCTCTAATTATTTAATACTACGTCATATGACGATAAAATGATGATAAAAATTAATATGATGAGTAGCATTATTCGCCTAACTTTATTCTAAGATAAATATCTCCCATCTGTTTCAACTTTAGTTAGTTAAAATGCATTTAGATATTTCTATTTCCCTCGACAACTCGACAGAAGAAAAATCAAATAAGCTACTTGGTCCAAATTCAAGATTCTTAAGGATGCATATTGACGATGACACTGGTGCAGGAAGAACACATGTTCTAAAATATTTTCTTGCATGAAGAACGCATCTAAGGTGAGTCTTTGTCTGGACATACTTGCTACAATCAAAGAAACCGGACAGAAAGGGCTTAGACGATGCGTGGTTACCGACACTTCCTTGAGTTAAGCCGTATCTTAAACTCTAATCCACTATACAATTAAACTAATCCTTAGACGACTAATAACAATAGTCTAAAGTGAATTTATATTTGGATTCAAACTTAAGATGTTGGCTTTGGATATCTTGATATATTTGTAAATATTAGTGAATAATTATTAGATTTAAAAAAAAAAAAGAGAAAAAGAAAAGGCAAACTACAAAGGACAAAACGCATTCAAGAATCAAGGAAGATTTTTTTGAATTATCACCTTATATTAGCTGGGCCCATCTCATTCTGTCATTCATAACCTCACGAGGAAGACGTGCGGAAATTAGCTCTCTCGTTTGTTTCAAATCTCATGAAACTCGTGCCTTTCATCTCTCTTCTCCTTTCTTTTTTATAGCTGCTCCTTCCCCACTCTTTCGTCGTCGTCGTCTTCAACATTCCCTCCTTCATCCGAAAGATCCTTTCTCCGGGGATACCTCCATCATGTCGAGAACGACCGTCGAGCTCGATTTCTTTGAGATGGAGAGGGAGAATTCGTCTTCCTCCTCCTCCTCCTCCAAATCTCAGTTCCAGAAGTTTCTTGATCGCCAGAGAAGCTTTCGAGGTCGGTTTCATCCACTATTTTCTTTCATTTTCTTTGGGCTTCTGATGATATGTGTTCTACGTTTGTGCTAAAAGTTGCTTTCATTTAATTTATTTTTTCTCAGGAATACAGAGTGCCATTTCCAAGATCAACCCTGAGGTTCTGAAATCTGTGATTGCATCCGCTGCGAACCCAGGCTCCGAAGCCTGCAATGCGATTCCTTCGAAGAACTTGGTTTCGGTGCCGTCGAGTCCCGTTTTGCCTGTCTATACTCCTCCTATCGTCAGGTACTGGATTTGTTCTATTAAATTCCTTGTTTTCCCTCCACTATTATTATTATTATTTGAATTATTTACCAGAAATATTTACCAGAAATTTTGAATGACAATGGGCTCCATTGCAGGCCTAGTTCAGAGAACCTTCCGGATACCGCCCCTCTAACCATTTTTTACAACGGAACCGTCTCGGTTTTCGATGTTCCTCAAGAAAAGGTTTGTTTCATTAAACATTCTATATACAGTTTCATCTTTATTTTTTTAAGCATTGGTCTCTCCATGATTCTGGTTTCCCTGTTTCTAATTTGGGGAAAAAAATGTACAGGCGGAGAACATTTTGAAGCTTGCTGTGGAAGGGACATTGGACCCAAAAGTTGCAGTTCCTTCAAGCGAACAACAACAGCTACTTGATACACTTAGCGGTGGTAAGTGCTAATTATCTTCACTTCTGTGAGATGTTTAAGAGAAATGTCCCAAATACTAAAGCTGATTGGTGATCATCATATATATATTTCTCTAATTAAGGAAATTATTTGTAGGCATTGCAGATCTGCCAATCGCACGAAGAAAGTCACTGCAGAGATTCTTGGAGAAGCGCAAAGAGAGGTAATCCCCACAAGTTCGAATTTTAATCTTGTGAGCATGTTAGAAATTCTGATTTTTTCCTAGATTTTCGAAACCTCCCTCAGGAAATCTATAGTTCCGAAGTAAACAATCGATCCTTCCAAGTAACAGAAATTGATGATGAGATAATGAGACAGAAACTAATTAGAGCATGCCATATCCTTATTAAGTAATTATGCAAATTATTTTAGCGATATGATATCATAAATTATCTGTAAAGCCTCCTAATTTAAAGAATCATTCCGAATATTTCTAAATTTGATGGTCTAAAATAACAATAAACCTCCTTTGTTCTCGATTAGAACAGGGAAAAAAGAGAAATACATTAGTTATAAAAATATTTATAAAAATAAACTCATAAATTAATCTAATATATTAATTTTATTATAAATTAGATTTAACATATTATATGATAAAACAGTTTAGACGTGTTTAGTTATACATATGTGATGAGATGTTTTAAATAATAATGAATAAAATATTATTATAATATAATTTTATAAGATTAATTTTGTATTGAAATTCGAAAAAGTAAAATTATTTATTATATTTTATATAAAAATTTGAAAAAGTTGTAATGATGAGTAAATATGAGATGAGATGAGTTTTTTGATATAGTGTAAACCAATCCAGACCTTAATTGTTCTTTATGTTGTATTGTTGGAGCAGTGTTTTTGACTGAGGATAATAAAATTTTAGAATAAAAGATCAATTTTCTCCCATGATTTCATTTTTAATATGCAAAAATCATTTAGCATGACTTGAAAAATAAACAATATATTATTATTTTTGTTTGGCAGGTTGACTTGCATCTCCCCTTATGCATGCCACACCTAATCCCGCGTTTGTGCGCTTGAACAAGTCATCCATGGAGGAGCGTCACAATTCCTAGAACCTAACTAGAAAGATGCTAAAGATAACAAGAAAGGACACCAATATATTATTTTATATATTATAAAGTTGTGTAATATCTTTTTGTCTGTTCAAGGATTCTAGGCATGCAGCCTCTTCAAAGTAGCTTTTTTCCTCTTTTTTCTCTACAGAAAAAAAGAGGTTCCAAATGTAATAGCTTGTTGGGTACGGCGGAGATGTTTCCCGTTTTTAGTAATGTGCTGTAATATTTCTTTGTCTGTTAGTACTTCCATTATTCCTTTCCATGTCTCCTTCCTCTACACTTCCCATGGATTTTAAGCCATTCTTTTATATTTATGTATAAAATAGTTGTTATTGGTGTCACATGCATACCTACCTTTCCTTTTTCTTCTTATAATTTTTTTTATTATAGTTTTCTTTTTGCCATCGGGTAGAACATCGGGGTCGTGTGATTTTGTCTCACCCAAGTTGTTCTCTTTCATTATCTACTTGTTTTCATGTGCTGGCGAATATTTGTTGACGTCCAACATAAGAATCCTAGCGGAACATCATGAGAGGAAACCAAAAAGAAGATAAAACACGAGGTTTGGCCTTTTGCTTGAGATTTAAGAAAGGAAAACACGAGGGAAATGAGGAAAAAATTAGACAGAAAGAGGAGATGCGACACAAACGTAGAGGAAAAGAAACTATGGAAGGTGTAGAGAAAATTTGAAATAAATAAGAACTAAAATATTTTTAATATAAAGAAAATCTAATGTATCACATATAGTTATATCAATTTATCAATTTTATTATTGTGAATCTAAAGCTTCTCATATTATTCATCAGAACTCGTTTATATTGTGCTTAACTAAAGAAATGCAAGAAGAAAATGCACTTGGAACTTCAGATTCTCTATTTTGGCGTGTACATTGTGACTACTACGTTACGTATGGTGATCCCTTCCCTGTCTCGACCTTGAAATATGTCGTTTTTCCCTCCAAACGGCAGTTTAAGTTGATCCAAAATCAAGTGCCTCAAAGTCCGTTCCTTCACTACTTCCAAACCTCTCATTGCTAGTGATTTCTAGGTTACACGCCAATTAACCCCAGGGAGTCATCCCTAAGACTCTATAGGATTTATTCCGAGACCCCTTCATATAAACTATATTTATTTTCACACACATGCAACCCTCTTAGCTGGATGACTAAATTATGGGTTACTTAATATAACACGCAACCGTTACCAATCGTTGATTACAAGTGATGGGAAAAAGACTCAGTTTGGAAATCAGAAGGCGTGTAGATGGAGAATTATCTAAAAAATATCCAACTTTTACCAAATTAGACAGATTCCAAAATAATCACTACTCCTTATTCTATTTAGGTGAGACAAAGGCTTTTTAACTTCAGAAACGCTAAAGTCACACGTGATGGATTCCATTGTGGGTTTTTTTTTTTTCTCTTTACTTAATGATTAAAATTTAAAGAAATATTTTTTAATAATGTTGTAAATTTAAAACAATATATATATATATATATTTAAAAATGTTGAAAAATATATGAAAAAATAAAACATATATATATATTTTAAACTTGTCGGCATCCCAGTCGGGATTCCTCATGAGTGGCTGTAGAGCTACTCTTTGAACTTTCTTCCGGCCTTTTAACTTGTCAAGAGTTCTGACTTAAACGCCTGTAATTCTGTCATGCGAAAATCATTCACAATCCGTGAACTATTACGTCGTAGATTTCTCGAGTCAATAAGTGCGGACTTTGACATTTAATTCTGTCACGTGAAACGTTTGGGGGGTATTGCCGTATTGGACCCCTTTGATGGATATGAATATAGGGTTAGGCAGGTCCTCAGATTTATTAGGTCAACTAATGGGACGTAGACTAGACTTTAAAAAAAAATAAAAAAATTATTTAACCACAAAATAATTATATAAAATATATATATAATTTGATATAATACATAATATTGTAAAGTTATTTTTATTATAAATTAAATTTAACAGATTTTATGAAATCACATCAATTTATGAATTTTATTTTATATAATCTTTTTGTACATGTAATAATTCTCTTTTTTAAAATATTTTTTAAACATTCTTAATCACTAAGAAAAAAAAATATGTATATGAGTAGGCATATTTGTAAGTCATACTGTCATTTAAAAAAAAAAAATCATGTAAAAGCCTAGCATTAATGACTATAAATATTATTTAATTAAAGAAAATGCTAGTCCTACTGAAAAAATCTATCGAGAAAAACTACTAATGTATTTAATAGTTAAAGAATGTTTTTTAATGAAATTTTTTTTAATTTTTTTAATATTTAAGGGGATTTAAAAAATGTTTAAAAGAAAACAAAAGAACTTTTTTTTTTTACACGTTTGATAACCACTCTTGGTGGGTTTTCTCGTTGAGCGTAGCATGATCCTTCAATTAAATGATATCGTTCAACTAAAATTTCACCGTAAAATCTCGAACGAAAATGTAAGCGTATAATGCTTACATTATGATGTGAGCAAAATTGCTCAAACCTAAGGTGAGTAAGGAATACTCAATAGGTGCGTCCACATCCCGTCAAAAGAGCTATTCACAAAATGTGCTCCTCTCAAAGGTGAGCATTCAAACAAATAATTGAAGTGATCTCACACCCAGAGGCAAGGACTTTGCTCGATGCCAGCAAAATACTCGCCAGCTTGGTCTAATTAGATTTGTGATATGGATATTTTGGTTAGTTCGAAAATGTGGCAGGGGCATTTTAGCCTATTCTAAATCTCTTGAAGGGGCATCTTCATCGTATCAGCATATGTAATAAGGGCATATTAGACTAACATGGCATCTGTACAAAGATATTTTGATCCAAGTCATCGCATGAATTCCCATTTCATAATCTCTAAATTCGTTCTTATATTATAAAATAGAAATTGTAATTGGGAAGTTTATATTTTAACTCTTCAAACTAACACATAATTTTAAAAATACGTTATAAACTATTAAAATTGCCACTTAAGTCAATTTCAAAATTAGAAATAACTCTATGGTACTCACTTTATTCTTTAAGACTACATCACATCATGTATTTTTTCTATTCCTTAATAATATTTTCTGAAGTTGTAACATTTTTAATTTGTAGCATAGAGCTAAGTTGTTAAGGTTTAAGAGTAATAGTATGATTTTTTTTTGTTTTATAATAAAAAAATGATTCAACCAATCATATTAGTGTAGTGCGTAAAAGATTACGCAAAAGTTACTGTACATAATTTTTTTTAAGTCAAATATATTTTAAATTTTAATTGCAAACTATCACCCATTTTGAAACATAGTCTCAAATATATCAACATTGTCACTTAAACTTCACTTTGAAACATAAAATACAACGTGCAATTAGACATTAAGTTTGCAATTTATTTTTATAGTCATTCTATTAATAAGTTGGTGCTGATAACACACTAGCCATATTATTAATATGATACAATTTAATAACACTCCACATCAACTTATGAATACAATTTTCTTTTATCTTGATCTTAATGTTTTTCAGGTCTAATAAGAGTGCAAGGAATGATCTTAATGTTTTACATGTCTAATAAGAGTTCAGAGGACAAGTTATAATTGAAAATAAAAGGTATGATTGATAGTTTAGAGATTGAGAAGTATTATAATCATAAAAAGATTCTACAAAAATAAACTCATAAATTAAAATAATTTTATGTAATATGTTAAATTTACTTTACCATATAACACACGACATATGATTGATATCGTTTGCATGTTGTCTTCCTTTGTCATCTTGTGTTCTTTCTTATCTCCTTATCCTGCTACAATACTTTCATATAAAATATTAAAATAAATATAAAATATTTATTACTCCTTTAATAATATCCAAAATGTTTATTCTGCTAGATTTTGGATAGCTTCATGGAGTAACCAGTATTCAATGTGATGATATTCTCTCATCCTCTGCTCAAATAATTATTTTCGCCCTAAGGAAGATGACGACGACGTCGGGTACGAGGTTCGGCCATATATACATTACCTAGTATTATAGACTGTGTAGATTGACGGACTATGGGAGCCCTGAAACCTGTCCCAAGTATTAATATAGAAGATCTTGATGCACCAAATACAACTATTGTAGAGGCACCGTAGGCATTGTATATTCTATTTTTTGTCTCAAGTTTTGTAACTGATTTTATTCCTTTTTTATTCTAGAATATTGTACAGAATATGTGTATAAATACCCTTGTCATTGTAATGAGAATTAAGCTGAGAATTCACAAAATACTTCATTCTATTATGGTATCAAAGAGCCCACGACTAACAGTCCTCTGATCCACGGCTTCTTCTCCCTCCCTTCCCTCTCCAAACTTCTCACATTTAGTCACCACTAAGCTCACCAATGAAAACTATCCATTATGGAATGTGCAGATCTCTGCCTATCTAAGAGGTCAGGACCTCTATCAATACGTTGATGGCTCACTAAAACCTCCTCCTGCTCAGGTTGACTCTCAACCTAATAAAGCTTATGCCTCCTGGAAAAGAAATGATCAACTAGTACTCAGTATACTTTTCTCATCTCTCTCAGACTCAGTTCTTGGGCATGTTCTTTCCTCTCAAACATCTCGTGACCTTTGGCAATCCCTCTCCTCTCTGTTTCCCTCTCACTCTCAAGCCAAACGTTTTCAAGTTAAATTCTAACTTGCTAATCTAACTCGAGGTGAACTAAACATCATAGATTATTTTGGTAAAGTTAGATCTCTTGCTGACATTCTTACTGCCTCTGGTACTCCCTTACCTGATCCTGATTTTGTTACATTCCTACTCATTGGTCTTGGTGCCACATCTGATTCATTCGTTACCTTTATAACAACATGGGTAGAACCCATTTCTTCTCATGAACTATTTCAGTTGCCTCTTGTCCATGAAAGCAGGCTTGCTCACAGTACACGGAGCTCTATCTCTTTGCAACCCTCTATCAATGTTATACAAACTGGTGGGCGAGGATACATCCAGTCTCATGGTGGTCACAATGGCAGAAATGGGAGAGGCAGATTCAATTACCCAAACAGAGGTGGCCCCAGTTTTTCTCTTGCTACCCAACCAAATCCCTCAACCCCACAAAATACCCAACGCCCCACATGCCAAGTATGCCAAAAAGCAGGCCATGTAGCTCTACAATGCAGGCATTGTTTTGATCATAGCTATCAATTTGGTGCACCTACATCCTTCTCAGCAAATTTCACCCAGCCTAGCCCCTTCCTAGATCCTACCTGGTATCCCGATTTGGTAGCAACAACTTCAACAATCTGAATCTTATTGTGGTAATGAACAAATCCTAGTAGGAGATGGTTCAGGCCTTTGCATTAAGAATACGGGTGAATCTTTCTTATCCCTTCTTATTCTTCTTCTTATTCTTCTCCTTCATTTCTTCTTAAAAATCTTCTTCATGTTCCTAAAATTATCAAAAATCTCGTCTCTGTTTCAAAATTTTGCAAGGATAATTCATACTTTTTCGAATTTCATGACTCTTTCTTCTCAGTGAAGGACACATCGATGGGGACGATCCTCCTCATAGGGCCAATCCGTAACGGCCTCTATGCCTTTCCTCCGGCGTCCAACTTCTCCTCCATCATCCCTTCTCAATCCGTCAACATAGGTGAAAAAGTTTTCGTCACTCAATGGCACCGAAGGCTAGGCCATCCTCATCACTCCACTCTCTCAGGTATCCTGCGCACCAGCTGCTTGAAAGTTCCTTTCAATACCTCCAAGTTTCAGTGTACCAAGTGCCCTTTAGCCAAAAACCATCAACAATTGTTTACTTCTCATTCGGCCCACTCAAATAAGCCTCTAGATCTGGTCTGTGCTAATGTTAGGGGCCTAGCCCATTTTGTTTCTAGACAAGGCTACAAGTACTATGTCTCTTTTGTGGATCAATACACTCGGTTTACTTGGTTTTATCCATTAAAGTTAAAATCTGATGTTCTTAATGTCTTTTCCAATTTTTTACCTTTTGTTGAACGCCTCTTCAATACAAAACTCATCACCCTTCAAACCGATGGTGGTGGTGAATTTCAATCACTCACACCAATGTGTCAAAAACTTGGGATTCATGATAGGTTTTCATGTCCACATGCCCACCAACAAAATGGGCTTGTGGAACGAAAACACAGGCATATAGTTGAGACAGGGCTTTCCCTTTTGGCCCAAGCTTCTCTTCCTTTCTCTTATTGGGCCGATGCGTTTGATACGACAGTCTATCTCATTAATCTCTTACATTCACCAACAATTGACAACCAAACACTGTTTCTCAAAGTATACAAGCATGATCTCGACTATAATTTTCTAAAAGTGTTTGGGTGTGAGTGCTTTCCTAACTTACATCCCTACAATCAACACAAATTAAATTTTTGCTCCACATCATATATCTTTCTTGGGTATAGCTCAATTCACAATGGATACAAATGCTTGGACTTAAAAACAAATCGGCTATACTTCTCTAGTGACGTCATATTTCATGAAGATAAATTCACATACTCAACTCCTCGGCCCACATCATTGTCCAACCATCAAACTCCATCTCCCTCATATGTTAGCCTACCCATTTTAAATTCACAACCCTCTTTTTTAGGCCCAGGCCCAATCTGCATACCCATTTCATCTCACAGCCCACCGACTCACATTCCCCCAATTTCCCCTTCGTCTTCTCAACCAGAAATCCCTAATTCTTCATCCCGAACATCCCATGCTCTTCCCTTTCTCATACCACCTCGATCGCCCATCATCACAAGAGTACAAACGAATTCCTCTCGACACCGTATTCGAATGGACGGCACTGTACCTTATCCCTCTAGGCACTGTCTTGCTACCACAGTGGTTCCTGAGACACCCAACAGCTATGCCATCGCCTCTAAATACCCCGAACGGCATGAAGCCATGACCCAGGAGTACCAAGCCCTATTACAAAACAAAACCTGGACCCTAGTTCCTCCTGACCCATCTTTTAATGTACTTGGTTGTAGATGGATTTATCGCACAAAATTACATGCCGATGGGTCTATTGAGCGGAGGAAGGCACGGCTTGTAGCTAAAGGGTACTATCAGCAGTCTGGACTTGATTTCCATGAGACATTTAGTCCTGTAGTCAAGACACCAACTATTCGATTGATCCTCTCAGTTGCTGTCGCCCGTGAATGGCCCTTGCACTAGATTGATATACAAAATGCGTTCCTGCATGGAACTCTTACTGATCAGGTATATATGCGTCAACCTCAAGGATTTATTGATTCTCAATATGCTCAATATGTTTGTAAATTCCGAAAAGCAATTTATGGCTTGAAAGAAGCTCCACAGGCATGTTTGCCCAATTAAGCTCATGGCTACTTGATTATGGTTTTCGGGCATCGCAGGCTTATGCCTCACTCTTTGTGCTTAGTCAGGGTGATCTACGTATATATGTTCTTGTTTATGTTGATGATTTTATAATCACTGCTTCTAAAGCCTCTGCCATTGATATGTTTATTTCAGACTTGAGCTTGGCATTCCTAGTTAAAGACCTAGGTGCTCTATCATATTTTCTTGGTCTAGAAGTAACTCATTTAAGCACTGGCTTATTACTCTCTTAGAGAAAATACATTAAGAATCTCTTCACTAGGAGTAAAATGTTACATGCCAAGCCTATTACCTCACCCATGGCAGCAAATCTTAAACTGTCCAAATTTGACTCACCAAGTTTTGAGGATGCCACTCTGTTTAGAAGTATTGTTGGAGAGTTACAATACTTGTCCCTCACCAGACCCGATATATCTTATGCTGTCAATAAGGTGTGTCAATTCATGCACACACCAAAAGTGCCACATTGGGTTGTAGTGAAACGCATACTGTGTTACTTGAAAGCAACAATCAACTAGGGTCTATTCATCTCTTATCAATCTTCCTTTAAATTACAAGCTTACTCAGATGCGGATTGGGCTGGATACTCTGATGATAGAAAATCTTCAGGTGGTTTTTGTGCTTTCTTGGGTAAACATTTCATTTTTTGGAGCTCAAAGAAACAAAGAACAGTTGCAAGGTCAAGTACTGAAGCTAAGTACAAATATGTAGCCTCAGCAGCTGCTGAACTCATGTGGCTCCAGACTCTTATTTCTGAACTTGGCCCCCCACTTAGTCAAGCTCCAACACTGTGGTGTGACAACATTGGGGCCACTTACTTGGCCGCCAATCATGTCTATCACTCAAGGACAAAATACATGGATATTGATTTCCATTTTGTTAGAGACTGCATTTCTGCCAAGGCACTCACCATCTCCTTCATCAGCTCCAAAGATCAACTAGCGGACATACTTACCAAACCCTTGGTAGTTGACAAATTTTGTAAACTGAAGACGAGTCTCAATGTTGCTGACACACCTTTGGACTCGAGGAGACGTATTAATATAGAAAATCTTGATGCACCAAATACAACTACTGCAGATGCACCGTAGGCATTGTATGGCATTGTATATTCTGTTTTTTGTCTCAAGTTTTGTAATTCATTTTATTCCTTTTTGATTCTAGAATATTGTACAAAATATGTGTATAAATACCCTTGTCATTGTAATAAGAATTAAGCTGAGAATTCACAGAATACTTCATTCTATTACCAAGTCTGTGGGGGAACAAAGTGGGGAAGACTCGCGAAGTGTGGAAGAGATGCAGTTCTGTTCGGGGGTCGTCGGGAGTTAGGGCCGGTGGGTCATTGGGTCGAAAGCCCTAAACATTAAATGAACTGCTTTTTAATTTCGCTCGGGTAATTTTAGTAGAGTTAGTGGGCCTACAGCCCAATTGCTTTTATTAGAGTCCTGGGGCCTGTGAGCCCAGTTATTGGTTAGCATTCCGTTCCGTGATAGTGGTCCGGGGATGTAGATTCTTGGCTTTTGGTACGGATTTGTCAGACAAGCCGAATGCAATGAAGTTTTTTTTTTCCTCTCTCTCTCTCTTCAATTTGCGGAGGAACTCCCCCTCGAAGTGAGCTTATTGCCGGCCGGAGTATTACCAAACCCTAATTTCCGAAGAGCTGTCAAAAAATAAATTTAAACATAAAAAATGCCGCTGTTTTCAGCTCATTCCAACTCTCTTTGGTTGGTTCTGTGCAAATGGCACACTTATGATTATCGCAGCATCTCCGATGAATTCGACGTGGTCGAAGGTGCATGATCGGGTTTTTATTTCCTTTTCTTTTGGCAGCATAACTCTGCCTCGTATAAATTTCGCAACGCAGTATGGAAAATGCAACGCCCGGGTTTGCTTCCCTCGGATCCTCGGCGTTATTTCTCATACGGAGGGGCCCAATTGACCAACAATGCACCAGTTCTGTAGCGTGGCCGAGCTCAGAGCTCCTCACGCGCACTCTGCCATGCTTCAAGATTGTATCCAATTAAAAGGTGATCCTTCTTCAGGGAAGGTTCTCTACTGTGAGATTCTCAAAAGAGGTGGTTGTTAGGACCTATTCGGTTACAACGTCCTACTCCACAGTGAGCTTGTGTGTCAAATCCGAGTTCTTCTATGGTGTTGTTAATCTGTTCAACGAAATGCCTGATAGAAATTCGATCTCGTCTGTTACGTCAATTCACTGATACGTGCTGTCGTTGCAATTCATTGTTAGTCAATGGTCACGAGCGCGACCCTTTTATTTTTTCTGAGAAGTCTGGAGTTGCTCCTGAGTATGGGATGGCTGAGCTAGGTTGGACCATTCATGCTTCTAATCCTAAAGCTTGGTCATGACTTTCATACATTTGTTGGGACTACTCTTTTGTATATGTCTTCTCTGTTTGTGAGGACGTTGCTACCGCAAGAGCGGTTTTTTATGGACTTGCTATTATTCTGAGTGATTGTTTTTAAGAGGCTGTAGATGCTTTTTCTCTAATGAGAATATTTGGGTTTGAGCCAAATAATTTTACTTTCGGGTGTCTGCCCTGGATTTAATACCTTTATTGCGGAGATGAGCGTTCATGGTTGCAAAACTGCACATTGAGAACTCGCTTATCTTTGAACCGGATCTTTGTGGGTGTTGCATTACTTGAACCTTAGCTAGTCTGCGGCCTGTGCACATTCTAGGCAGATCAGGCCATCTTGATAAAGCCTAGTGTTATATCTGGCGTGCTTTACTTGGAGCTTGCTTTATCCATAATAATGTTGAGCTTGAGAGTTTCTGCACGGCGTGTGCTTGTGGTGGATGGCAAAGATGAGGCGACCCATTTGTTATTGTCAAATATGTATGCTACTGCAAAAAGGTGGGAGGCATGGCTTCTGTTTGGGAGCAAATGAAAATGAAAGGAGTAAAGAAGGAACCGGGCCTAAGATTGATTGAAAACCAGGGAATAGTTCATTATTTCACTGCTGGAGATACTCCACATCCCGGCATGAAACTAATTAATAGGATGCTGGAAGTTTTGAACATGAAAACCAGGAAGGCAGCATATGTTCCTAATCATAATGCAGTTCCACTTGATGTGGAACATCTCTTGTGGTTATGCAGTGAAAGACATAACCTTGGGTTAATTAAAATTCCATCTGGGAGACCTATTCGCATCATTGAAAATCTCCAAACATGTGTCTGTCATGCTGGACTGAAGTTAATATCAAAGGGTATCCATCACTTTCTGGATGAAATTCTCTTTCTGGCGATTATTGGGTGATTCTTGATCTTGAACACTAATCTGTCCACGGCCTCGGGTTCAGTGCTAAGAAGCTGGCAGGAACTTGCTCTCTTGTAGGTAATTCTGCATCTTTTATATATAAAAAAAAAGCAATGCTGTACAGCAGATGACCTGGGATTTCTCTTTAGCAGGGACAAAAATTATTGATTGGCAATATGTTTATCTATGTGTGCATCCATGCATGTATATGTGCATGTGTATTTTGTGTATTGACTACAGAAGTAATCCGAGTCTGGTATAGATTCGGAACAAGAATCTCGTCTCCTTCTCACTCTTGAATCTTCAAAGGAAGAATTTTCATTATTTTTGTTGGATTGATTTTTTGTGCTTTTCTGTTATTAGGCAACACAAAAAGATATCCTAAAAATTTTGGGAATTATCAGTCAAACCTAACTTAGAATTCTCATTACGGGCAATTACCCCCGCACAGTCATATAGTTGACCTCACCCCTGGTGTTGCGCCACAACCATTCTTTCACTAATCTGCAGTTACTTGACAATTCAATGTTCAGGAAACACTGGGGAAGCATAAGAGCTAAAAAGGGGGTAAACTGTAGCTGTCTAATAATTCAAGAAATCTGGGTTAAGTATGAAATTCTGCTAAAAAAACCCAGTTCTTGGCATGTACCGTGTTATTCATTACTCATATATGGGCCAATCACGTATATATGTTGGTAAGATCTTTTGTCTCAGAAGTTTATTTCTTTTTGGATCATCTTTATTTGTTGCACGTGTACTTCTTGGTTTAGCTATATTACAAAGGAAGACAGCCCTGACAATAGGCTAAAATCTCTGAGCATGTAATCATCTTGATTTTTGGAGATAAACGTGATAAATTAACTGCATTGGACAATATAATATCCAGAATTTTGCATTTTGGTTCTTAAGATAGCTAAAATTAAATCTAGTTGTAATTTAGAGTTTACAGGATTCGGCATCTCATGAGGTGAACATTCCTTAATTACCAATCAGTGGTGAACTTATAACATTGCCGACATGTTTGGAATGCATTAATTTTTGCGTGTTTGAATGAAATGTTTCAGTGCTGCATGCTATCAATGTTCAATGATAAAACGGAGATAAAAAAATCTTATTGAATATAATGGGATGTCAACTTTTATGAGAGAGAGAGAGAGAGAGAGAGAGAGAGAGAGGAACATGATTGAATGGATATAAATGCGTGGCTGGATGCACAAACACTTGTTTCCTCTGTTATGGATATTTTTACAATATATGACAATAAAATGGAGATATCAGCAATATCTTACAATTCGTCACAGCTCCACTGATCGCAATATTTGGTGTCATATCGCACTGTCAGTAAATGCAGTGTAATTGCTGTATATATACCATGCTCTACATAAAACTTAACCATTGAATTCATATTTCTAAAATCATCGACCTTTTGACTTTTACGTCATCTTCTGGTTTGGTAAAATATGTTGTAGGTGGTAATGGTTTAGAAAAATACTATTTTGCGAGATGACAAGTTTAGAATGCAGGATCTTTGTAATCTGAAACAGATAAAGTTTACTTTTGCATTGCCAATAGAGACAGACTTGATCTTGAACTTCTTACAATTTTGTGCATCGTGGTCATTAGAATATTATCTGTTGGAAAGCAACGGTTGATCTTACAGAACAAAAAATTTGATTTGTTGGTAAGGTTTTGTTGGTAAGGTTAATCTGAAAACACAATTGACAAACCAACTGCAAAGTTCTCACGATACTCTGTTTCTGCCACTGTCACCTGGCCTGGTTATTCAGCTATTTCAATCCAGTTTGAATTATTATTTGACTTCTTTCCAATTTTGTCCCAATAAGAATAACTTTTGAGTTCTATCTACCTTGGATGGTGGATTGTTTTTTTCATCACTTTCAAAGAGATTATCTTTTTCCTTAAATCAACTGATAGCAATGTATGATATATTCCTTACAAAAAAAGAGAGGAAAAAACACTTTATAATATACACGTATAAGCTAAATGCTACTTTTCCAGGACTGCTTATTGTAAAGATTGCTACTTATAAAAGTAGGAAACTATCCTTGTCAGAGACTTGATGAAGATACTAAAGCTTGCTTCTAAAGTGAGCAAGGCCAAAAACAGTGTAGTATTCAATTTGTGAAAATATTATTGAATATATCTGTTCAAAATAAAATGAAAAACATAATATATTTTCAATTATCTTTGCATCAAAATCTTTCATTATCTAGCATCAGGAAGTCAATTAATATATTGTCATGTATTTCACTATAACTTACCTTACCACCTATTACTTGGTGCGGTTAGGTCACAGCTCTAACTGCAAGCAAAAGCTGTCCTTTGTTTTTTCCCCTCCATCTTTTCAAAACAGTTAAATAATTAAAATCTAAATATCCTATGTGTTTTGGTATCAGGTTGCAGATAATAACTGCTGTGCTGTGAAACCTGTTTCACACTTGGAGTGGAAAAGTCAGCCATAAGAAATGGGACTTGATACTTTGCTTGCAGTCTATGAATATTGCATGGTGAGGTCAGATGCAGAACCAGATTCTGAAAGGTAGCTCTGAGTGAAAGCTATATTGCTCGTCATTGTTCGACTGTTCTGGTATGTTTGACTACTGCAAATTCTATTTTGTGTACGCTTTTAATATAGAGTTTATTGGGGTGTCACAGCAGGCTGAAGATATTCTCTTCCGAAAATTTTTTGCATCAGTTCCTCTGCCAGGTTTGGATTTGGGTTTGGTTGAACTTCATCCGAATGGGAAGTCATGTAGACGAGCTGACACAAGATTATTCCTCATTTGTACACTTAACTGCATTTGGGTGTCATGTGGGAATTTAATGGCTTCATTTTCTTTGATGTATATTGAATAAAAATGGCCAAGAAAAAAAAAAAGACTGAATAAAAATGAAAGCACAGTAATACCTATAGTCCAGAGATGAAACAAGAACTATTGTATGGCTGTTATCCAACTGATGAAACAGAGTTAGTTTTGAGCTATCATGCAGGGAGACCATTCCATTCTTCACTATCATTTCCTTGATGGTTGCCCATTTTTTTCACAAGTTTGGATTCAATGCAAATAGAAATAAATTGAGTGTGATGTGATAATGTTGGTATATATTTATTATTTATTATTTCCTCCCCATGGTCGAGCTGTTTGTCACACTTTTAATTGTTTAATCACCTCACAAAGTGTACGTAATTAATAGTTTCCAACCTCTTGAACAAGATGAAGGACTAAACAACAGGCTGATTGAACAACTAATCAAAGTGTTGTATTGGGTTGTTACAGGTAATAGAAATATCGAATGTCAACCACCAACGTGAACGATATATTTCCACTTGCTGATCATCGAGGTGAATCTATGGAGCGAGCCCCCCACAAGCTTTTCCCTCGTAAGTTTATTGCGGTAGTACTGTTTGGTTTAGTTTAATTTTTTGATGGCTTTTTATTTCGACGGTACAAGTGGGGAGCCATTGGCATTTAGCAAGATTCACGTTCGGATCATTACTACTATTATGTCTTATTTTAGAAGTTTAGAGGACTCTAATCAAACGTCGACATGACTCAACCATTGCTGCATATCCCTCCATGTTTAAAGCTGTAATAGGAAATTAAAAAAACACAAACAATTAAAGTTAATACTCGCAAACAGCATTATTATTTTTTAATTACAAGGAAACAGGGTTACAGAGAGACCTATATAAAAAGAAAATTTCAAAAAAAAGTTAATATATATATATATATATAGAAGAATTTCAGTGCAATCAAATTCTTTGAAAAAAACCAGACAATGGGACAATAGCTGTATTTAACTAAAAAATTTGTAAAACGAGGATCGAAACCTTAAGGGGATGTTTAATATTGGACAGAAATACGCAATGTGGATGATTTGTAAAAGAAAATCATGATGTAGGCACTAGAGACAAAGGAGTACGTGAGTTGGGATTATTGGGAAGGAATAAAAGACATCCAAATAATAATAATAATAATAATAAAAGGTCTTGGCAGTGCACGCGCAGTCAGGGAAGTGGGGCCCATTAAAGAAGGGGGAGAGCAGCCGACGCACGTCCATGCAAAAATCGTGGAATTTTATGGCAATTTCGGATTCGTTTGCCGGCAACTTCCAGCTGTACGTACCTTACGCCGTCATTGTAAACCACTCACCATTGCATGCGCCTATAAATTATTAAAAATTTGAAGTGGATTAAGAAGAAAAATTATTAATTGGGTGTTTTAATTTTTTATTTTTTGGGTCATACTATAAGGTCTCTTATAAATAGTGTGTTGATGCACTAAATTTATAAAAGGAAAATACTCTAAAAATCTTTTTGATCTGCTCTAATAGCAAATTAGCAATGAGAAAAAATTGTCATAACATAGATCAATTATAAATCATCAATTATCTCAAAAACTTGTATTGATGGGAGACCAAAGTCCTGAGATAAAACCATGAGACATATCCTTGAGTTGGATTGAATTAAAGTTAATTACAGAATTGAGGATTTCTTTGTCGTTTACACTATATTGCCTTTCACACGCATATATATAAAGGCAAGGCTATGGAATAATCATATAAGATAGATCGATGACATGCACATAGACCTTGCAAGTGGGATCGATGGATATAGAGGTGACTAGCTAGAGTTATACGTATACATTTGAAACGTCCCAAACCTAACTTAGAGAGAGAGAGAGAGAGAGAGAGAGAGAGAGAGAGGGAGGGGAGGAAAAAGGAAATGCAAAAGCTGATCTCCAAGTCAATTTGCGTGTAATTGCAAGTACTCTTTTGGTAGTAAAACCAATAATCTCTTACTAATAATGATAAGAACGAAGAAAGCTGTGGTACGTTTTTCTAAAGAAAGCTATCTCTTAGAATCAGTCGGCCAAGAAAAAGGAGGGTACATTAAAAAAATTTATACGAAATAAGAAAAAAATAAAAAGCCCTCGAAATGATGAGGTTTTAGTGATGATGGTGAGTGGGAAGCAGTACTACTGCAGAAGGAAAAGAAAAAAACAAAAAGGAACAGAAAGAGTACTGGAATATTTGGGGGTGTCGTGACATGCAAAGGTCGATCGGAGTGCGTTGTTTCTGTTACTTTCAATTTATCTCTTTATTTTTTTCTTCTTTAGCTAATTAATTAGGTCATAATTTCCTACACATGCATGCATGCTGCTTGTGTACTTGGATTGAACAAAACAAGCGTGCCTTCGCTCTCAGAGATATATATCATGTGCACGTTGCTGGCGGGGCTGCCCAGCCTGCATGCCCCAATTTCTTTAACATTCTTTACGTACACTGCATCAAATTTTACTTTTAAGACGAAATTTGTTAGGGGCGGAATATAATTTTTGGAGTAAAAATTTAAATTTTGTCTCAAAACATAGAAATTTATTTATTTATTTATTTTTATAGAACAAGATAATATCTCTTAAGAAAATTGCTATGGATCCAACTGATAAATCATCTATCAACGATGCTCAAATCTTTTATCAAATTCTTGGATCACTTTTTGGATATTTGAGAGGTTTAAGACGTTAAGTGAAGCCATTCTCAACATCATCATCCTCTTCTAAAACTAAATCGAATGGCGACAAGACTAAGGAATTAAAGGAAGCAGCACTTGAGATAAAATGATTGAGGTCCAAGAAAAAAAAGTTACTGACCCGATTAGATCAAGCAGCAGATTTAGATGCGAGATTAGAAAAGAGGTTGCAATTAAATAACAAAAAAATGTTTAAACAGTTCTAATCAATTATGTCCAAAAACTTAATGCCACAACCACCACCACAATTATAAATTATTTAATTTTTCTTTAATCACTTTTATGTTATGACGTTCACCAACATTTGAATAGTTGATGTATATGATTACAATTTGTGTAATATTAGTAGGGTATTATTAATTAAATTATTATCTGTTTGATAAATACGGTTCAAACAGTAAATAACCCGTTCGAATAGTGAAATTCTATTTACAAATCCATTTGAATAAAAATAGATTCATTAGAACAAAAACTCACTCATTCGAATAGTATGTGAGAAATACAGTCTGTACGTTCGTTCGAACAATAAAATATTTCTTCGAACAACATTATTATGCGAAACCCTGTTTGAACATAGAATTTTTGAAAATAAAATGTTTGTTTGAATGGACATAATTTATGTTCGAACAAAATCACTTGAAAAATATAGTGGTTCGAATGTAGAAATTATGTTCAAACATTGATCTGTTCGTTCGAACATGATCAAATATGGTTATTAGTTCGAATAGATATTTCATATTGTTCGAACGGAAGTTTCGGTTTGAAGCGAATTTTTTCCATTTTAACATTTGATTTAGACGACTGATTTTTTGAGATGAAAATTGTCTCTAAATACTTTTTGAGACGGTCTTTTAGAGACAAAATAGAAATAAAATATTTTGTCTCCAAAAATATTTAGAGACGAAATTTAGGTTTTTTTAGATAAAACTTTTTATCTCAAAAAATCGAATCTAGGAGATCGAGTACTACATTTCTTTTTTAGATTACTATACATAGGTAGCTACTACTCATGATAGACCAGTTTCAAGATTACTGCACAAGTAGTACTACTTTCTCATATACTGTACGTACCGTATTTTTAATTCCTACGTACATGATTAGAAAGAGAAAAGGAAAATTATTTTTAGCAGCTTGTTTTACATAGAAGAACGAATTCTGTATATAACATTGATCACATGCAAACATGGTATATGACAAATAATTATGTCTTTTTTCCCTATTTTTACTCTTGTTCGCTTCTAATTCTTACGTTATTATTTTTTTAGGGATATTAATGGGGGTGACGGTCTTTTGGCAGAAAAAGAGTGCTCATTGCCCAATATTGATTTTAAATGCAGGGAGCAGCTGCCCAAATCACTTCGTTAATTTTCTCCTTTTAATAATGCGAAATAGAGGATCATGTTCTAATTAATTTAGACGTGAGAAGCTTACAAATTGCGTTGAAAGAGGGGGCATGCAATGCAAGTACTGCGCGCTAATCATCAAAAAAGGAGGAAGTTATACATGAGAAAGTTGGCCCCCTTTTTATTCACTTTGGAACGATGATGATCAGTATCCCCACAACGTCCCACTAAATTACAAGGGCCATGCCAAAACTATCCAACACATGAAGCCTACAAAAAGGCATCTCCATCTCCCATGATCGATTTTATTATCCCCCCCCACCAAAGTAGACAGAACCCTACCTTTCTCTCAAAGACCGGTCTCCATCACAAAGATTTCAAAAGAAACCATGCATGTTGTGTGTTTTTGTTGTTTGTGCAATGAATTTGTCTAGAGAGAGAGAGTGAGTGAGTCAGTGAGTGTGTTTGTGTGTGTGTGAGAGAGAGAGAGAGAGAGAAACTTTTTCTAAATGAACCTTAATTAATTTATTGGCTAAAAACGACCTTATCTAAATCTTGAAGCAAATTTGGATGATCATGAAGTACTTAGGATTTTTCTATTTTTATTTTGAAATTAATATTAAACAATTAAACAACTTAAAGTACTGCTTTAGAATTGTATATAGTTAACTAATCTCATGGAGATTTGGGATATTATATGGATTCTTTCTTTATTTTATTTGTATGGTTATCGACATTACATATGATTCCACCAATTGGTGCCTCCACGTAAAAGTCCATATTTGTTGATACGTTACTCTCCATCAAAGAATCTTATACTTTGATGATCTGTTCAATCCAACTTATTTTCAAATTAGATCATCCTGAAGATTTTTCCAATACATGAGTATATTTGTATGTCTTTCACGATCGAATACGTTAAATTAATGTTGCATTTTATTTGCAAGCTAAGACGTTATTGTATATATATATATATATGTGTGTGTGTGTGTGAAATATTTATGCCAAATAACAGTACCTTTTTCTTTATTATTAAGATGACAAATACTTTAACTACAAAGTAATTATACAAAAGTAAACTTACAAATTGATGCGGTTTAATCATGTGCTACACTAGATTATAAAGTTATTTTTATTTTAAATTACGTAAATCTCAAGGATTATACGAAACTATATCAATTTGTGTGTTTACTAATTTTATATAATTCTTTTGTGCCGGTAGTACATCTATATTAAGATTGCTTAACGTTGGTATGAAGACTATGAATGCACGCTGATCTAAATAGAAAATAAAATTAAAAAAAGCAAGACTTCAAAGACAGAGAGTCATGGGTGTGCAGCAATATCTCTGTTAAATGTTACCGGCCTACTCTTTTTTGTTGGAGACGACATGGCCTTGTTCTGTTAAAAAAGAATGGCAGAGATCATTGACTCTGAAATTAGTAACCACGCGTACATGCATACAGAGCCAACGGTAGGCTGTGCAAAACGAAACTGATCGCTACAAAAAACATAGGTTTTTGTGATTGATTTATTGCAACGAAAAGATTATTAGCAACTAATTTTGGTTGTTAATAATCTTTTCATTACAATAAATTAGTTGTAAAAGTTTATTTTTTTTATAATGTGATAAACGCCAAACACAAAAACTCTCTCTCTCTCTCTCTGTGAAACTTTTTTAAAAAAATCCAACCTTTTTTCATTAAAGAAAAAACCCTTTAAGAATTATCCCCCACGCTGTCACATGTATGGACTGACATAAGCAGTACTCGATCATCATATATATATATATACCACATGCACATGCAAACAAACATGCACCTGTTTGATCTCTCTGTTTCTCTCTCCCAAAAGAAAAAAAGAAAAGTGTAGATCATAGATTCATATATAGTGTATTGGATCACACTCTTTGATAGATGATCCGCTCGATCGTGTTGATCATGATGGCATTGATGATGGTATGATGACGAGATTAAAGTCTATCCCCTTTTATTTTATTTTTTTCTTTTCTATCTTCCATCGATCGCACTCTTTTACTTAGTGGGTATGAGAAACGCAAACCCCACTAATTTCTGTAATGGCCGGGAACATGCACCTTAAAAAAGCAATTATCATTAGGGGTGTCCCCCCCTCCACCTCTTTATTATATATAGTTTGCTCTAGAGTACGGTATGCAAAATCAAATCCCCATTGACTCTTAAAACGTATGAAATCATCTATCTCCCATCAATATTTGTCACGAGATCAGGATCGGATCGATTCCATGCATATGATTATTACGTAGACAGTAGTACCGATACATGATGCTTTATTATATATATATATATATATATATCTTCCCATGATCTTCGGCTTCCCTCATCCCTTGGGGATCGTAAGTTGATCATATAATTGGTTGGTACTTTGGTTGGCTACTCTCTTATTGTTTGGGCCTTTTATAATTTACTGACTCTCGATCACTATATCGATCGCTTGGGGCCCCAATTCTGATCAGCTACGTACATATTTTCTTCCCTTTCAACAAGTGGTCATTTCTTATAATAATTCTTTCTTCTTTTTGGTGTCGTTCTAATTCCCATTAGGGTTCCACATTTCATGATGACAGTGCAACTAGCTAGCTAGGAGGGATAGCTTGCTGTTTGGTCGAAAGGAATATTATATGTGCAGCTGGAACTTAGGGCTCTCTGGTCATTCTTCCACTGACAAATTAACTGGCCTAGCCTGCTATATACATAGTGTGGTTTATGGACTCAAACAACGATCTAATTAGAAACCATTCGGGCATAGAAAGTTTTAGAAAGCCTGATTCCGGTGAGGGATTATTAATTATTCCAAATCATTTGGTTATTTTATGGGGTTACTCATGTTTATGATGACAAGCGAACCCTTCATTGAAAACAAAGATAGACAGACTGTACGTACAAGATAATTAGTTTTAGACCTCCTTAGCTACTAATTGAATGATGCGTGTGCCACACCAAGTTTTTACTTGATCATTTCAAGTTTCCAACTTAAAGCAAGTTTATATATATCACTACCACACATCAATTTCAACACAATGCATGAAATATAAATTAAGATCAGTACCATCCCTTTTATTATGATCTTGCTCTTACCATATAATGATGTGATATTAAATTATCAAAAACTATTTATATATTATGTTTCAAGTGTGGGCTGATCATTTAATACCACACCTAGAGATGTTGAGAGGATGATAGTACAAAAATTGATGAATAGAATTTTTCAAAAATTAAAAGATTAAATACTTTTGTTCTTATAGCTAGCTAGGCTTCAGTTTATGAGTCATTTATCAATTTAGTATGGTATTAGTAGTGATGCGACCATAATTTTATTTTAGTGATCAGTACAAAATCTAACTAATGAATGTAAAAGAATTATCATAATTGCTACGTACAACCGGCGTGTGCAACCGCTGTGTAAATAGTTGACTGCCACATCTGCATCTATCAGAAAAAAAAAATTTTAAAAAAAAAGAAAGAGAAATTTGAGAAAAGTAGAACCTCAGGAAGAAGATAAGCGATCGGACTATAAACATATGAGAAAAAGTAGAACCTTGGTAAGAAGATCTGAAAAAAGTTTCATATTTGAGCGAAAGCATTTTGTACAAATTGCATAGAGAATTTACACTGTAAGCATTTCAATCATCTGGGAAGAAGAACGTTGTTCAAGTGAGGGCATTTTGATAGAAAGGTGGTGTTGAGGCCATGCCGAAACCCATTTTGAAGGCAAGGAAGAAGACCAAGGAAAAGACCACAGAGTGGAAGCAACCCATCTTTAGTCATCTTCAATCTTTTCATCTTCTTCTGGTATGGACACCTAAGACAAGGAACAGTCACCCATCTTCATATATTTATATAAATATATGTATATATATATCTCTAGAAATACGTTCTAAGTCTCCCCTTTTTTTTCTCTCATTCATCTCCTTTCTTTGACTTTCTCCACGATAAGGAGTATAACATCTTGTTATAGCAAACATGCCGTTAAGGACTCCAATTTGTATTGCTCAAACCCTTTAAACCAGCCTAATCTCTCAACAAAGATGATTCCTTCGATCCCAATGCAGTGACATGTATATATAAAGCCAAACTCTCAACCCAAAGGCAACTCCTAGTCATGCTCAATTGATGCAATGAACTTATGGGCCAAGGCTTCATCATTAACATCGATGACAACACATGCATCCTCCCCCTCCAAGTCTAATTCCAATTGTACGTCAACGATTGCAAAAGAACAAAGGCTCGAGAAGGAAGATGAGAAGGGAGAATGCCAACGGGAAGGAACACCCACTTCGAAGGGGAAGGGTTGTTCAAGAAGGGAGGGGAGACGGGAGAATGGCTGGTTGCAATTCACAGGAGGAATGAAACGGTGTGTTTTGACTTTAAAGGAAACGCACTATTTCATTAAACATAAAATCCTGTCCGTGTTGGCTAGATTTTCTTCTGCCCCGCCTACTGCAATGTAAAAATGAAACACAACGTTTCATTTGATGACGTGGAGACTCCTCACCAGTTTATAGGCCAGTTGCAAGAAGTATTTTTCTTTTATATAAGCTAAAACAATTTGATATAAGAGTTTCTACCTTCAACTTTTGAACATAGAAATTCTTTATCCAAAACAAGGTAAATAATTTTTTTAGTGTGGTGTAATATTATTAGATTAATCGGCTAGATTTTTTTTTTTTTTGAGTTTGAGTTTCTTTTTAGTTTTACATTTAAAAAACTCTATGTGAAGACACTTTTGCATACTCTTTTGCGTACTCTACTAATGTAATTGGTTGTGTCACTTTTTTATTATAAAATAATTGTTTTAATCAATCACATCAGTAGAGTGTTTAAGGAGTACACAAAAATGACTGTATGTAACAAAACTCTTTACATTTTGAGAGTACTAGCCATAATTTAATCAATTTTGTTTTGTTTTTGAGTGAAAATAATCTTTTAATTATATTCTGATAACAAAACAGAAATCATGAGTTCGAATACAAAATCTCTACTTCACCTAATTTAAATGAAACATTTTACACGTTAGATTCACTTATTAAGTAAACATCCACTCACTAGTATGGAGAAAATGTTAAATATATACTCCCTATATATCATTGAACTCACCTCCGGCCTTCCATAACTGTATGTTTTTTAGGCAGTTTGTGACTTAATTGTCATGTTGCTTTTAACCAAATTTTTGTCAACTTTCAAGGAGCAATAATAATTTATAAATGGTTAATGGAAACTTTCGCCACCAGTAATAATTTAATTACAATGGGATGAGAGAGAGATCGGGGAAAGGTATAAGCTGGAAGAAATGCATGGGGCCGGTGCCTAGAATCTTGAAAATGAAATTTGGGTAGAAAGACATCGCCGTCAAGGCCCCTTGCTTACATATATGCTTTGATTCCAAGCTTAAGTCATTCCATGCCCATGCACTGTCACCAGTACTACTGGCCACGCTTTCCAATATCTCAGGCTAGCTAGCTGCTTTTATATATATATATGGAGAGAGAGAGAGAGAGAGAGAGAGAGAGAGAGAGAGAGAGAGAGAGAGCAAGCGCATGACATACATATGTCTGAATTCTAATCCCCCCGGCTGTAACAACTAGAACTTTTTCCTGCATTTTTCGTCCGTATAGGGTTTGGACAAAAGCTATACATATATATATGTGCATTAACATAAAAAAGAAAATGATAGGAATTATTTATCTGAAGCTTGAAGCAAACTCCATTGCCTATAGATCATGATCAGCTTCAATGACGAATCTAAAAGCGTTGTTTACTTTAATTTTTGAGACAGATCAAGAAAGTGATCATCATGCATTCGATCGGCCTAGAATTGTCTTACTAATTTTAGTACCTCTATCTCCAACTATCCAAAACTTATAAGGGGGCTCAAATTAAAAATGCTCCTCATTATTATGACTTTCCATCTGTATATAAAAATGTCATTGTTTCAGTTAGAGAGTCGTTGATATAACTGTCTTTGAAAAGTCCCTTTGTTTCGAACCAAGGTTTTTCTCAGAGAGAGCGAGAGAGAGAGAGTGTGTGTGTGTTTAAACGTGTTTGATGGGCTGGAAAGAAACTGGCCAGCTTTTTCAGGATGAGAGGCAGCCAGACAAGAACAGCCACGATTGCACTTCAATTTAGAAATCAGTACTCATTTTGAAACTTTCTTTTCACCATAACGGAGGTTTTAAACCAAAAAGAACAGGAAGAGGATGGATAGACAATTATTCTGATTCCGTACACAGTATGTGCAATGAGGGTGGGAGGCACATGGCTAAACAAAGCCCACGTTGCTGTGCTAACTAGCTTCTATATTTTCTCAGGTTGTGGGGAGACAACATCATGCATGCCCAAATTAAGTCCCTATAATTTATTTCTTTATTTGTTTATAATCCCCTCTTAATCATAACCTATACCCAAATGTACGTGATCTGTCTCATTAATAACTCATTATTGACAGGTAATGCATGTCATTATGCCCGACCAGTAGTACTTATGTGGGCACTCCACCCCTCTCTCTCAATTTCAGGCATGATCTCATGAAAATATTCATCCATACTGCAGTCCTCTGTTTGATTTAGAATATATATATATATATATATATATATATTTATAATAGCAATTAGTGTCAAAGGAATTGAAGATCAATGTTACTTCATTTTCTACTCAGAAAGCATCTCGATCGCTAAAAGTACCCATAGCATAAAAAACTTTTAGCTAGGAGTATATATGATGATCATCATCAATATATAAGTAATTCTAAGCTAGGCCATTTTTTATGGCAATATTGATGTTTCCTTCAACAAGTGAGAGCCTAGCTAATTGTATTTGTATGACGGAATAAAACACGTTTAAAAACTCTAATTCCTTCCAAATTAGGCGAAAGAAACCTGCAAAAACTGTCTTTCAAGCAAATTAATGGAGACAAAACTGGCAGCACTTAAGCCGTCTCTTTCTTGCTGTCTGATCATCTATACAAGGAACCTCGATTAGGGCTAAAAAGGGCCTTTTTGTGATATTCCAAAAAGAAAGTGCCTTTCTAGTAATTTTATCCTTGAAATTTGCCCTAAAGTTGTTAGCTGGCCGAGGACCCCTGCCCTAAAGTTTTCCCTTTAGAAAACAGGTGGAACGTATATTTCATCTTAATAATAAAAGTCAAAATAAAAATACATATCGATCAGTACTACTGTTCGACCTCCTCAAGAATAATAAATATTCAATCTAACTGACTGACCACCATCTCTCTCTCTCTCTCTCTGATTTCTCTCTCTCATTCTCCTGCAACTATTTCATCTCCGCAAGCTTCCAAACAAATAAAATTTATGGAAAGTGAGATTTGCAAAGTTTCTAATTCTCCTCGTTGTTCTCTGATATGTCTACGATGAAACAGCTTATAACAACGACAACCACCCTTATCTGGTTAATGGGCATCTCTCTCTTTTTTTGTTCCACAATCCCAAAACATTCTCATGGCTCCAGCGGATCATGATCCCTCTCTCACACATAAAGCCCACAATATCCCAGGATCTTCATTAATCCATGGCTTGCCTTGAGACCGGGTACAAGCTGCTCAAAAATTATAAGGAAGACAATCACCGAAACTGGCGGGTCGATATCCCAGGCAACCGGATATGACGTCCATGGTTCCAGCTGCTCAAACCCTCTCTAAACAACAACATCTTCATCTTTCCGGAGACTATGCTGGTTGTGGTACTGGTGCTAATTATAGAGAAGATTTTGATCTTATGAGCCGTACTGTAGAAGGGTATGCATACTTTAGTACTGAATCTTGCTTAGGATCTGATCCTGTGGTCGGTGATCAGAATATGGCTGAAGATGAATCGAGAACTAACAGTAGTCTTAACGAAGCGGCGACGAGCTCAAAGGATCTTATTCATCAAGAAGAGAGGGATGAAGGGTGGCTAAAATTGAGTATAGGCGGTCACGCCGCCTGCAGCCATAACAGCAAGCATGATGATCATCAGGCAAACCCAACGGCGAGAAGAGGTTCCGGGTCGATCGAGCTTGATCTATTGCCCGGTGGCAGTACTTCTCAGCAAGCAAGGCCATTAGCTCCTATCTTCCATGTTCCCGAATTTAGAGTTCCTCGTGCCACTAGTTTTAGTACATCCTTGTTTTTTCAGCACCCGGGAAGTAGTACTTCAAACCTTCCTCATCACCAAGAGATTAACTGGGCGGCGTTTAGGCCAATTCGGCATAATATAGGGAGTACTGCTTCTTCCTCTACACCATCGTCTTCTTCCTTGATGCCATTCGGGTCGTATTTTGCACAGCCGCCCCTTCAGCTCCAATCGATGATGGATGTTGCCGGGCCGAGCTTAGATTTTAGAGTTATTGATCCTCCTCGGAGGCCCCATTCGGGCATTTGGTTTATGCTACGAGCATCCCAGAATCAGTTAAGTGCATATTATATATCTAAAAAGAGAAAAGCCGGTAACAAATTTATTGATCGAACACGATGAATTGATCAAATATCTGCTCCAAAATTAATTTTTCTGTTCTCTTCTCATATTGTATCTGTATATTTGGAAGCTAGGCATAGGAATATAATTTGCTTTGTAACAGTTTTTCACTTGGTTTTTCATTAATGCAGAACAAAAGAACCATTTTTGCCTCAGATACCAAAGAACTACCTGAGAATCAAGTAATATATCATATCCTCTTTGATTTATCTTCACTTCGTCTTTTTTTTTTTCAAAAAAATAAAAAAATCTAAAGCCTTTCTTTTGAGTTCACAAATTAAAACTGAAGTTTCTCTCTCCCCTCCTTCTCTCTCAGCTCGATCGTTACAGCTTATTTCGCTTTTATATGTTTTGGCTTTCAAATCTTCAGGGATGGAAGGATGACAGTTCGATTATTAATGAAGTACTTGGTCAATAAGCTGAAACTGGATAGCGAATCAGAGGTATTTAAATCCATTACCACAACTTCATCTACTTTTCGTTAGAAATGCTTATATATATGTTGGTGTTTGATTGGTTCCATGAGCTAGCTAGCTTATTGCTTCTTCATTTTGGTTATTATATATATATATATATATATGAGTGTGTGTTCTGACGATTAATGACAAGACATGTATGGGTGCATAGAATTAATAGAGAAAATGAACCAAAACCAATCACAGATTTTATCAATCGACTAATTTAATTACATGAATATGGACATATAGTACTTGTTGTTAGAGGCATGAAAGAAACAGCAGAACTAAGAATTTCTTTATTTCTTCTGTTAAAATCACATTTCTGAATTAGGTGGGAAGTATATATCTGGGGAGGAGCCATCTTCACCTTTTGGATTATTAGCCTTTCAAGTCCGAATCTATTATAAGTAGAATTTGGCTTCAACTGAGAACTTTTCTAATCATGAAAATGATCACCATTTCCATATTGGTCTTAAGTTTTGAGGTTTATATGCTGCGGACATTTTGGTGATGGATTTAGGTGCATGTAAAGTTCAAGTGGAGAAATCTGGACACAACTTTAGAAAACTACCTACCACACACTTTCTACAAACCCTAAAACAATACTTCCATGGAAAACAGGAGAAAGCACAACCAAATTCAAAACGCCATATATATATATATATATAGATACAGATCCGGATACACACACGCGTTGAGACGATACACATATACATGCATATAGAAACACGTACAAACAATGATAGAAGACATCTCCTAATTCTACAATTATAATTGTAATGGCTTTCTCATCATCAAGTATAACCACAATAACACATGTTTTGACCCTTTGTACGTAACACCTTCATCATGCAAGTCTAGATATCAATAACAAGTTAAATTATGTATAGGTTTTTTTTTTTTTTTTCCCCTTCTTAAAGTCAATCTAGCCAACAGGCCAGGATACTCCAACAAAACTAAGTTCTAATCCTAAGTATCTCGCTAGCAGATCTTTAGATAACCATTAAAATTGAAACCTCTCATTAAACTCATGTAGGCCTGAAATTTTCCAATGACGAGTAATTCTAAAACGGGATGAAAGGCTTTTAAGGAGCTTAGTCATGCGACTGCATGTTCGTAGAGCTAGCTAGCATTCGTCTTGATAGTTGGCATATATATGCAACACACACATATATATATGAGGTAAGAGAATCACAGCGCTTTAAATGGAATGCTAACACCCTATTGGAAATTCACACGTGTTGTGTACGTGTCTGTGCCTCTGTGTGTGTGGGTGTTGTTGTTGTTGGGGGGGGGGGGGGGGGGGGGGGACGGTGTGGTGGGTGTCGTGGTTGCCGGCGTTATGGCTAGCTAGAATCTAATTATTATAATTAGCCAGTCGATCGACGATCCATAGTAATGACCAGCTTCACCATGCTTGCAAGTACTACTCTTGCTGCATGGTAGGCTTAACCATATATAATTCCATCAATCAGAATGTTATTAATTTTGGTTAACTGTAAATTATTATAAGCAAATTATGAAGAGGATCGAATTATATATATATATATATATATATATATAATACATTTAGGGAGGTGGAGTTAATTTGAACTCTAGACCTTTATTTTAGAAACTAGGATAATACCAATTAATAAAGCCACATGTCTTTTGGCGATGATGGAATGATATGACTGAAGGTTGTAAAGGGTTCTTGGGAATGCTTTTAATGATATATGTGGAAGTAGTACGTACCACACGTAATATATTCAATTAATAAGTAGTACGTACTTCGATGATCTATACTTTAATAAGCACTAGTCTAGCTAGCTTGTACGAGATCATACATATTGGTAAAAAGTGACATAATTTTTCTAATAGATACACAAAATTAACGTTGTCATGTCCCGGGCCACTTTATGATCATGATCATACGCTTCATGTACACTCCTGCATGCACATGCATCGAAAGCCAATATTACGTCTTTCCTAGCTAATAATTAATATAAAATATTTTAAGTTCTTTTTATATAAAATACTTGAGCACTATATATATATATATATAAACCTATGGCTATATATGAAACAATATATATAATTCAAGTATAATATATATATATATATATATGTTACTTGATATTTTTCTCTGCATGAAGAATTTGATGATCTAGTGCCTAGCTAATTGGGAGCCATATATAAATTATGACTAGTCTCGATCGGTTTCTCAGCTGATCATTGCATTTAAGTATTTAAAGCACATGTCCACCATGAATTTCAGTTGTTAATATATATAGTTTGAAACTTGAGGTACTTAAATTTCTAAGGTTGATTAAGGTCGGTCGAGAATCAAAACATGATATTCTATATATACCCTTATAAGTACTATATATATATATAGGCCGTATGTAGTACTGATCGAATAGTTTTTCAAAGACCTACTTATAATTAATTGCAGTATCATGCAGCATGATAACTAATAATTAGTACTACTACTGTTAAAGTTTGCATATACTTTTAATTTAATTTAAGAATAACATATATATATATACTATTTAATTCTTAATTCTTTTATACATATATATATATATATATATATACTAGCCATCTGATTATTTGGCGTTTGTTGTTTTTCCTTTGGGATCGGAAATTTAGCATATATATATAATAACTTATATTATCTTATAATGTTATAGGTTAATTTGAGTTTGCGTTTAAGCATTATATTTTTCTATATGCATGCGTGCTTGGGGAAGGTTCATCACTTTAATATAATATTATAAGAAAAGGAGAAAATTATCTAGAAATTAACTGGTTATACAATTAGAAGCTAGCTACGTACAAGGAGTAGTACTACTACTGCATGCAGAAAACAAATTACAAAACAATATATATCCGTTAATATATAGCAGATCGAATTTCAATCTTTTACATGATCATCTGTGTACGTACGTACACACACACACACACAGTATTCTTACCACCGGCGGCCGGTTCTTGAACTTCATATTATATAGAGCCATTATAAGTTGTTGATGCAAGCGAATTGTAAAATTCAATTAAGGACATGTTAAAATCACGAAGATGTAAAACCAAGTAGCTAGCTATACATGCATGCATGCATGCAGTAGCCAGAGTTAGAGAAAGTATATACTAATTAATTCCCTATTAATGTTTCCTTGAACGTCATGCATGCCATGAAGTAATTAGGAGATTTTAAGATGGTATCTTTTTTTTTTTTTTTGAAGTTCTTAACGAAACCGATAATGCAACAACCATGAATCAAAACTAGAATCCTTACACATACACAAACACCTAGCTATATCACGATACACCCATGCACATACAGCATGATGATCAATATATATAATATTATTCGCCATCACTAACTTATAACTATGTTATTAAGGTCAAATTGTGCCATAGATAGGCAAATTCTTCATGGATTGGACTCACTTCTAAGATTTTATATATCTAGAAAACTCTATGCCGCCCGGCCGCATGCAGGATAGATGCCAGCCCTGATCATGATCACCTTAATTTCGTTCGCATTAATGTATGCAACTTAATACATATATAGCCAATTATGATCATCAGCTAGTGTGAACTATACATATGAGGGTCAACTACTTACATTTAGTACCCACCCTTAGCGTAAATTTAGGAGGACTTCTCTTTCCAATTATCTTTCTCTTTCGGTATGCTACGATCCCTGAATGCAATCCATTATGTTCATGCATACATACATACATACATATATATGCTCATTAATTTTTCCGTTTTTTAAGTGATAATCACTAGCTAGCCACAATAAATTAGAAGCTAAATTACCTTTTAATTACATGGAAGATGAATGCCGGTACTCACTCTTAGGGCAATTATAATCAATGTAGGAAAAGCGAAAAGATATCTCAATTCCAAGGTAGGAATACTAGGCCCTCCTTTATGTGATTTTACAAAGCTAAGAGCGCGCATTGACCTAATTAATATCTAAACGATCTTCAACCTGGATTATATATCTTGGCCTAGCTAGTTGACAGAACTCATTCATGACATAGAAAAAAAACGAAGTTAATGCTATAGCATATCGTAGGGTCATTAAAACCACACGTGTGGAGTAGATGTGGACCCTGACACTCTCAACTCCCCATGATATATATGCTGCATGCCTAGCTAGCTAGCTAGCTAGCTAATAGTATATATCGGTCCCTTTCGTCATGCTTTCGCTTTTTTCAACTCAGCTTTCCGACAGCTAATTGTAGGCCCTTCTTCTCTAATTTTCCTTCTTTTTCCCGATCGATAGTGCTTCATGAAAAGGCACGTCAAAGACTTAAGTGGTTCGCCTTGGTGGAATTTAAAAGACACCATTATCTCGACCAGAAGCAATCGAGAATATATATATATAAGATAAAGACGAAAGAATCTTAATCATCTAAACATATATTTTTTTACGTCGGAGGAAAGCAATGCATGAAGAAGAAATCAAGAACAGAATCATTGCAAGTTGTTGAAAAAATAAACAACAAAAAGGTCAAAAAAAAAAAACGCAGGACACTCAGATAAGATCCAATTTAAAAGAAATCAGCATATATTGTTGGTGAATAGGATGCATGCACAACTGAAACTATATAGACATATAATCCATACTAGCTAGCTAGGATATATAATTAAACAGCTTGCGACCCTTTCAAAAACAAGGTTTTGCCAGGTCTTCCTCGGCAACTACTATATACATACATACATATATATATATATATGTATGTATGTATGTATGTATGGAGGTTCCACAAAGGAATATTGACCAACATGTTAGGGCTTTTTTTTTTTTTTAATCTCCCGAAGCAACATGAATGAGACGTGCATGAAGATGTACGTTTGGAATTAGTGTGTGTGTGTGTGTATGTATATTATATAGTTTAGCACTTAGGAGGTTTAGAATATAATAAATTAATAATCGTGCAACATTCCTCGCCATGCTTTTGGATCCAAACTTTGTAGTACTATTATATGTTATTGTATGCTTGGATATCGATTGTGGAATAACTATATATTAAAAAAATAAATAATTAAAGTCCAAGGTAGCATCATATATTTTGGCTTACGAGCAAAGTGATCTGGACCATGGGACCCCTTTAATGATTAAAATCGGGCAGTTCAAGATCGTGGGGGATATTAGTAGGGCAGCCCTCGAAGGTGGGATGACCATTTGGCTACCCGTTCATGACCTATATTTTGATGGTATCTTCGAGTAATAAAGGGAAAAAAAGAAGAAGGGAATTTTATGGTTAAAGTAGACGTAACAAAGATTTTTATGGGGTAGCATGGAGAAGACGTACGTAAGCTATTGACAAAGCATCATGACTTCATGAGTAGCTACATTAAATATATAATATTATATATATGCTGTATGAATTTTAATAATTTTCCTCTAATTATTTTATTTTTTATTTTTATTTTTTTATATTATTGATGATGATCTGATAGCTATATAATTGTCTTGATCTGGTATTATTTATCCTTACTTACAAGTGACTTAAAAGAGTACGTTAATATTATTGGGTATATATATGACCAATTGATCTCTCAGATCAGATGTCGATATGAGGGATGAATACATGATGAGATAATGCCAATAACGTACTAGGCTAGCTAGCTAGCGATCGCGAAGTTAACTTAAAAAGAAAACTTAGGAAATTAATTAATTAATTGCTTCTTATCACCATCAAGTGGTGAGAAATCGTTGTAATTTATCCACGAGAATTATGCTGTCATCATTCTAAAGCTACTTGATCATGATGTTACATAGTTTAATTTGGACCACTACTAATATTAATGTACGTATATTTTACTTCTTTTTTAATTATCACTATATATATATGCCTAGTAATTAACATGACGACGTATTTAATTTAATTAGTCGTATATGATATTGATGGGTACAGATACAGATAACATGTAGAGGGCAAGAGCTTCAACCTTTCTTGACGTTGCAGCATGTAAGAGATAACATATGGCGGTCGATTAATTCTAGTCCCCGGAGGCCACCGGAAGCAGTACTGACTTTGCTTCCTCCAGGCGACTCCTCCTCCTCAACCACGGATGATGCCCACGTCATGGTCTTGTACTATGGCAGGAGTGCAGCTTGAAATTATTCACGAATATTAATTTATATTAATATTCATTCACATATATATAAATAATTATATGTTAATGTACCTATCTATCTCTGGTTAATTTATGATAACTTCTTTTTTTCTTTTTTATCATCTTCTTCTTTTATAGTCCTTTTTTTTTTAATTATATAATATTTGATCGAGAAAATAGTCTGGAATACCCAGAAATTAACGATCGATGTCTATGGTTCTGGGGTCAATATATACGAAAATATTGTAATTTCAGGCTATGTATTCTATGTGGGGGGGCTTGGTATTCAATTATTTTTATTTCTTTGAACAATATGTTATGAACAACGACATACAACTCAAAACTCTCACAGCAAAACGAGGCTACAGCATGCAGCAACGAGTTGAAGGAATATGAGGAAGCAGCAGCCAGCAATCGTGATATTTTTAATAATCAGCAGCAAATTGAGATAACTACACCATAATCATCTCTTAATATGCCCCCAACCAATTGGATAAATGAGAAATATGTTTGCAATCGAACTTTCCAAATGGGCTACGGAGGGAAAATGACAATACCATCTTGGGGATGCTGGCCCATATAAATTAATAATTATTATGCACGCGGTTTTAGCTTTATCTCTTGGGCCGGTAATTCTGCGCCGCATTCTAGAGAAGAGGAGGAGTTGTTGGATGGCCCAGCCAGCCTATTTGCCAAATTTGGACTAAAGCGAAAAGAATTGAAAAACTCGAATTGAAGGGAATCGATTGAGTTCTCTTTTTTTATTATTATTAGCATAAATAAAATAAAGCTTTACTAAAGCAAGAAGAATCGATCAAGTTCTTCTTAACAAAAGATAGGTGATAACTAAAATGAAGTGTATCTGGTCACTAATCTCAGTCTCGACCATTATTCATGTCACCAGAACCTGTAAAAAAAAAACTCTTGGACAAGGCTGCACTGTGAAAAACTGAGAGTAGGACCTGTGAGCTGCCAAAGAAACTCTTCAAGACCAGGCAGGATATGCACCAACATAGGCAGGCTTGAGCGTTGTACAAATAAGGTTTACATGCACATACAACATTAACATCTTTCCCCGAAACGTATTTTATGATCATGATTTATGTTCATGAATTTACAATAGAGACTCCATAGACTGTCACTTAGGGTAGAGACCAATCTAAATTCGGTAACAGTTTTATGCAAAAAGAAGGCCTATATAATGAATTAAGCCAATCAAGCATGGAAGAAAGAGTGATGCTTACATGAGATCACCCAGAGTCTTAAGATTGCACAAAAGCTCATGCAATGATTGAAAAATTAATCAGATAATACACCTCTACCTACATCTTTTGCTTGGCATCAGCAGCTAAAGTTAGAACAAAAGATGATAATAAAATCAAAGAATCTAAACTGGAATCAACCTAAACGCAAAGTGCCGGTCAGCTAAACTCGGCACCATAACATGAGAGGGGCCCTACCATTCTAAAAGGTTGACAAGTTATTATACTTTTCCAATGCAGACAAAGTGAAAGTGACCTCAATCTATGTGACAAGAAGCTTTTCTTGGATCAGTGAATAGCCCAGCATTGGGGCAGGGTGAAACACTTGATTTGAAAATCAATATCTACTCTTTTTTGGAAGCACAAAAGAATTTATCCTAGTGTTGGAATATCCAAAATTTGATAGATGAATTAGAGTTAAAGTCTCAAGTAGCCAAACAGAACGCTTTATCTGTCATTTGACAGTTAAGTTAGTTATGACAGATGTCAATAGTTGATTAGTATTATTGATCAATTTCAAGTGTATAAATAGAGTCACTTTGTACAGAGATCAATCATCGAAATGAATAAGAATTTTTTCAATCAAAATATATTTCTTCATTCCTATGTTTTCTTTTACAATTCTCTACAATTTCACATGGTATCATCAAGAATAAAAGCTTTTCCACTGCTTTCTTGATCTTTCTTACTTTGCAAATGTCTGATGATCTTGAGGAGAACGCTTCTATGGCACACACTCCTTCGTCAAATGCCTTTATATAGAATCTTTCTGATGATTCATCCAGCTGCTACTACTTGCGTCCGTCAGATAATCCTGGTACGCTTCTGGTTTATGAGATATTCACTGGTGAGAATTACATTGCATGGAGTCGATCTATGTCAATTGCTCTAACAGTGCAAAATAAAATTGCTTTTGTTGATGGATATTTGGTAGAACCTATCACTAATGATAACTACCTTCGTGTTGCCTGGCTAAAAGCCAACAATCTTGTCCTGTCTTGGCTAATGAATTCAATTGCCAAATAAATTCGTGGTAGTCTTCTTTATTTTACAAATGCTTTTGATATCTGGGAAGAACTAAGAATTAGATATCTTCGAAGTGATGGACCAAGGGTTTTTTCTTTGGAGAAATCTTTAAGCTCTATTTCTCAAAACTCGAAATCTGTCACTGAAAATTTCAATGAATTCAAGGCTTTTTGGGATGAATACATTAGCTACCGACCAATTTCCAGTTGCAGATGTGGGAATCTTAATCGTTGTTCATGTAACATTTTAAAGAATTTGACAGATCGACAGCAATCAGACTATGTAATGAAGTTTCTTGTGGGTCTTCATAATTCTTATTCTGCAGTTAGGAACTTAGGAGTCAACTATTGCTCCGATCTCCTTTACCATCTATGAGTAGAGTTTTTTCCTTACTTTTATAAGAGAGTCAAAGGTCCTTGACTAATGCAATTAGTATTTCCATTGATTCACAAGCAATGGTTGCTGAACAATCATCAAGAACAGCTTCAACAAATAACACTCGATTCACAAGGCAGAAAGGAAAGTTTGATGCAATCTGCTCTCATTGTGGTTATTCGGGTCACCTTGTTGATAAATGCTTTCAATTAATTGGATATCCTCCTGGATGGAAGAGCCCAAGAGGAAAAAGATTCAATTCTACACCAACTCCAACCATGAACTTTCAGAGATTGCCCACTACAAATAACACTACTGTTTTGGAGCAAAATTCAAGCAATCCCAACCTAATTTTCTCTCAAGGGCAAATACAAAATTTGCTCACTCTTGCAAATAGCCTTTCTAGCTCAAACATAAATTCTATTGCAACTACTAATGTTGCATCCACTTTAGGTAATTCTTTTTCTTGTAATACAGTTTCTTTATCAAATAATCAATTTACTTGGATTCTTGATACAAGAGAAACAGATCATATCTCCTCTCCTATTCGATTCAATTGTTTTGCCTAGAACACCCTCCAAGGTTCATTTACCAAATGGCCAAACAGTTCCAATTATCTTCATTGGATTTGTAAAATTTTCTCCTCATATCACTTTACACAATGATCTTTATGTTCCATCCTTCAACATCAATCTTGTTTCTGCATCGAGATTAACTAGTGATAATTCATTTGGATTATTTTTTCTTCAATCCAAATGTATCTTGCAGGACCTCAGTAAATGGAGGATGATTGGGCTTGCTGAAGTTCAATCTGGTCTATACCATCTTCAAAAATCATCTCCTCAAGCAAATAATGAAATGCTCTCTAGTTCAATTGGTTTACCTCCTAGTTCTTTAGTTGAATCTTGTACAGTTAATTCTGATCTATGGCATTTTCGTTTAGGCCATATTCCAAATACAAAAATACAACTCATAAGTAGTTCTAATTCTTTTGTAAAGGGTACTCACAATAATGTCTGTGAGATTTGCCCATTAGCTAAGCAGAAAAAGCTATCATTTCCTGTATCAAACAGTCAATCAAATAAAGCTTTTCAATTGGTTCACATCGATATTTGGAGACCATTTTCTTGGGCTTCATATTCTGGTTATAGATTCTTTCTCACTATTGTTGATGATTACACAAGATTCACCTGGTTAGTTTTAATGAAAACCAAAATAGAAACTCGAGCTATTCTTACAAACTTTCTAGCTTATGTTCATACTCAATTCAACACTAATTCAAACTCTTAGATTAGATAATGGCCAAGAGTTTAATATGCCTACTTTCTATCAAGAGCATGGCATTATTCATCAATTATCATGTGTTGAAACACCTGAACAAAATAGAAAGGTTGAAAGAAAACTTCAACACCTATTGAATGTAGCTAGATCTCTCATGTTTCAGTCAAAACTACATTTATCCTACTGGACAGATTGTGTATTAACAGCCACACATTTGATAAATCGTACTCCATCATCCATTCTAAATAATCAAACACCATACCATCTTTTATTTCAAAAGCCATCAAACTACAACTACTTCAAAGTCTTTGGTTGTTTATGTTTTGCTAGTACAATCACAAACAACCGAGGCGAATTTCAGCTAAGAGCCACAAAATGTCTTTTTCTTGGTTACCTACCAAACATAAAAGGCTACAAGGTACTTGACTTAACAACTCTAAAAACTTTTGTATCTCAAAATGCAGTTTTTCATAAATCTACATTTCCCTCTATTCCAGATAAAATTCATACACCTTTTGTTTTTCCAGATTTTTCCCAAATATATGAACCAATATCCTGCATTCCAGACAAACTAGTTTCTATAACTTATGTTCCTACAAATTCAACTTCTACAACTTCTGTTCATGAATCTTCAATTCCTGAAAATCCAATTTCTGTAAACAATGATACTAATATTATTAGAAGATCTGAAAGAACTAAGCATTTACCTAAATACCTGCATAATTATTATTGTGGTAATATGACTAAGATTTCTTCAGCAACTCAAGCATCTTCAAGCTGCTCCTTATCTGGTAAGCCCCATTCTATATTCTCCTTCATATCTGATTTCAAATTGTCATCTAAACATAAAGTTTTCATTGCTACCATTTCATCTACTTTTGAACCCAAAACTTACAAACAAGCCAGTTCAATCCCTCATTGGCAAACTGCCATGACTGATGAAATTAAAGCTCTTGACCATAATAAAACTTGGGATCTTGCAATTTTACCTCCAAACAAAACTACTATAGGTTGTAAGTGGGTATATCAAGTGAAATTTAAGGCAGATGGAAGTGTTGAAAGGTACAAAGCTAGACTAGTAGCCAAGGGCTATACTCAACAAGAGGGACTTGATTTTTTTGACACATTCTCTTGTTGCAAAGATGACAACAATTAGAGTTCTTCTTACTATTGCAGCAATTAAACAATGGCATTTACATCAACTTGATGTAAATAATACATTCTTGCATGGAGACTTAAATAAAGAGATTTATATGCAATTGCTACCAGGATTTTCAACTCCAAATGACCCTTGGGTTTGTAAACTCAAAAAGAGTTTATATGGTCTGAAACAATCTTCAAGGCAATGGTTCTCAAAGCTATCTTCATGCTTACTAAATTTTGGTTTCAGTCAAGCAAAGGTAGATTCAAGTCTTTTTATCAGACAAACATCAACCAGTTTTATGGCTTTATTAATCTATGTTGATGATGTCATAATAACTTCCAATGATCTTGAAGAAATAGCTAATGTGAAAAAGTTTCTTCATGATTATTTTACTATAAAAGATTTGGATGAGCTTAAATATTTTTTAGGCATTGAAGTAGCCAAATCAGCCAAAGGTATTGCTTTATGCCAACGGAAGTATGCTCTAGATGTGTTGGAAGACAGTGGTTTCTCTAGTTCTAAACCAGTTGGCTTCCCTATGAAATCAAATCTAAAACTCACTGCTAATGATCTAGGTCCTTTATTATCTGATCCTGCATCCTATAGAAGACTTATTGGCAGACATCTTTATCTAACAATCATAAGACCAGACTTAGCATATGCAGTACAAGCTCTCAGCCAGTTTATGTCTAATCCTCATACAATGCACTTACAAGCTGCAGAGAGAGTCCTTCAATACATTAAGGCAACACCAGGTCAAGGCTTATTCCTAGAGGCTTCATCTAATTTGCATTTAAAGGCATATTCCCATAGTGATTGGGGTGGATGCATTGACACTAGAAGATTCTCTTGTAGCTTGGAAATCAAAGAAGCAACCTACTGTAAGTAGGTCCTCGGCAGAAGCTAAATATAGAGCTTAGCCACTACAACCTGTGAGTTTCAATGGTTGGTTTATTTGTTGGCCGATTTGAAAGTAGAGCATTCTCAAGCTGCATTGCTATACACTGATAGCAAACCTGCTTCAGAAATTGCTTCCAACCCAATACACCACGAAAGAACAAAACATATACAGCTAGATTGTCATCTGGTTAGAGAGAAATTGCAAGCGGATTTGATAAAAATCATCCACATTTCTTCAAAATATCAATTAGCAGATATACTAACCAAACCTCTCGGGTGCCTCAACTTTCATCATCTTATTAGCAAGATGGGAATGATAAATATTCATTCTCATCTTGAGGGGAGTGTTGGAATATCCAAAATCTGATAGATGAATTAGAGTTAAAGTCTCAAGTACCCAAACAGAACGCTTTATCTGTCATTTGACAGTTAAGTTAGTTATGCCAAATGTCAATAGTTGATTAGTATTATTGATCAATTTCAAGTGTATAATAGAGTCACTTTGTACAAAGATCAATCATCGAAATGAATAAAAAAAATTTCAATCAGAATATATTTCTTCATTCCTTTGTTTTCTTTTACAATTCTGTACAATTTCACACCTAGAAGCACAATAGTCAAGTTCTCAAAAGTGCAGTCCTGAACCAAAACAAAAACCTTATTCGTTGGTAACTGAGCCATAATCAGAACATTACTAATTAAGGTTTTGGTCAGTACTTAAGATGCAACATAAGAGAAGCCATTCAACATCAACCGATTCTGATTGTAAAATACTGAGTTATCTTAGTTACAAGATAGTCAACCCAATTATCCTAAACATCAGGATAAGTTCAGCAGATTCTATGCAAGATAATCGAGCAAAAGTGATTAATGAAACTATCACTCTCAGCTTGTATGAATTCCTTGCTCCTCTAAAACCAGTTTAGAGCCAGCACTTAAAAAAAAAAAAAAAAAAACCAGTGTAGAGTCAACAGCATTTGAGATGGGCAGGCAAGAAGCAGATGTGACCAATGATTAGAACCACATACCAATGCAATGAGAAGCCAATATCTCAAAAGGATCAGTAATTGAAGCATATAAAAGCCCAAAAACTTAATCTTAGACTTGGAGAGGACAGATGAGATAATAAGTAATAACCAACCAAACAGGTATTAAAGACATTACACCAACATAGTATGATATTTTTACTTAGAAAGTATAAAGGAGATACCATAAGTACAGTGACCAGCCGATTTTTATACAATAACGAATAATCTTAAAATTCTTATCGAACAAAGAACAGATTCTAAAAGTTTCAAACATTCTAAAAATTACATATAGTTTCTTTTCATTCATTAGTAAACATATCAAGAAAGAATAGCTCATGAAAGAAAATCCTCTTTCCCGGATTTCCTACAACAATTCATTAGTCATACATAGCATCTCAAGTACCATTACCAAGGGAAAGATCAGCATACAAAACTGCTCCATTTCAAAATTGCTAACCAACAGAAGGAAATGAGATTATAAATATCATCACCTTCTGGTTATTATTAATATCATCAGCAGCAGCATCAGAACGAGGCTCAAACCATCTCAGTCATGCATTTTATCCAATATTTTAGCCATGACCGAGGGTTTATAAGATTAAGATTACAGCTACATTCTTTTTTTCCTTTTAGAACTGAAAGAGAAAATACTCACGAAAACCCCTTGCGAAGCTTTTGAATTGCGGAATACATTTTGCGCCTGGAGCCAATGGCGTTGATTCCCATATCCTTGAGATCCTCCAGCGTCAACATCGGCAAAACATCGTCGTCTACCTCATGTATCTCAAACACCGGCGCGTACCGACTCAACCCCAATTCGAACAGCCACGACCTCACTCCCTCGCTCGTCACACACTTCCGGTCCCTCGAATCAGACTCGGGGAAGTTGTCCAACTCAACGGCGTCGTTTACGCGACTCTGCGAAACCCTTGCCCGGCCTTGCATTCTAAATCCGTGCCACAAATCGAGCTCCACATTGTCGACCGAGTGGACTGGGCTGTGGTCCTTCTGCTGACTGTCCGAGTCCGGATCGAAATCTCTAAATCCTTCGTTTTGGTTGCCGTCTTCTCTGCTGTCGCCCTCGGCCACGGCTCCGTCTTCTATTCTCATGGCCCAATTAGATCGGACCCGCTTCGTCGCGCGCTTCGCCTTCTTCCGGTTCGCGAATTCGAGATTCCCGTCGCCATTTTGGTTCCTATCTTCTGGAGGCTCCTGGATATCGTGGTAATCGCCGCCGTTAACGAGGTTGGTAAGGGACCGAGCCTTCACCGACTTCGAGGAGGGCTCCTTGGGGAGCCTCAAGGGATGTTGCTTGTTTCTTCGGACGTGAGACTCGTACGAGAGAGTGGCTGGCTGGTCTCCGATTTCGCCTAATCGTACGCTAGGCCGGCGTTGCCGTTTCGGGGCCAAAGCCTGTCCGGGGTTGTCGGTCGACAGTACGGCAGTCGTCTCTTCTAATGCTGTTGTCGTGGTTGCTGTTGTCGTGGTTGCAGTTGCGGCTGTTGGGCCGGCGGTCATTAGGGCTTCTGGGGGTTGTAGCTCAGCTGCCATTACAGTGGGTGTGTAGGAAGTCACAGAGAGCCCGAGTCACTGTGTGCGCAAGCGTGCGCAGGATAAGGCTAAGTGGTACACACGGGGGAGATCGGATTTGAATGTTGTCTTCCACTCTCCGCCGTTGGATCGGCATTGAAGTTCGTGAACTTATTTTTTATTTATTTTAAGTTTTTGATATTTAGTAGGTTCATGAATAAAGACAAGGATGGCCCGGACCAGAGAAATAGGGCTGAGCAGACCTGACTAGATTATGGGCCAGGCAATTTTAATATTGGGCTTGAAATTAAACTCTATCGAGCCCGGCACTTAAGTAATGTATAAATTTTACTATTATCTAGAAGAGGAATGCTACACAACCTCTCAATACTTCACACTCTATTTTTTTTAATTTTTTCATATTTTTTTAATATTTTTTTTGAATTTATTATTTTTAAATTAATTTAATTCTTTTATTCATTATTTATATATTAAATATTTGATAAAAGATAAAATAATAAAAATTAAAAAAAAATGTGGAGTGTGGAGTGTGTGTGAATAGTAGGAGGTTGTGAAGATTTTTTCTATCTAGAATGAAGAGACAGCAACGCAAAACGAGTTATACAATAGAAAAAATCTACTCAACCTCCTACTATTCACACAACCTCCACATTCCACCTTTTTTTTTTAATTTTTATTATTTTATTTTTTATCAAATATTTAATATATAAATAATGAATAAAATAATTAAATTAATTTAAAAAGAATAAACTCAAAAAAAAAATATTAAAAAATTGAAAAAAAAAATGGAGTGTGGTGTGTGGGAGGTTGTGTAGCATACCTCATTTCTTTTGATTTTTTTTTACCAAGTATTTTTTATTGATATTGTGAATTTTAATTTTTTTTAATATTTAATAGTATTTTAAAAATACATGAAAAAAAAAAGCAAAAAAACAAAACACAAAATTTTACATTTGTCAGTATGTGGCTGTAGAGTCACTCATTTTTTTATACAAATAATAATAAATATTATAAAATCTATTTTATTTGTCACTTTTCCATTTAAAACTTGTTTGAACATGAGGGGGTATTTTTCTAATTAAAACTTTAATAACATTATATGTTTGCCTTAATAAGTAAATAACTTTAATGGAAGTTCTCATGCACTGTATTCTGAAGCGTACTAATCTTTCATGATTTCATCTCTAAACCCTAAAATAATGTAGTAGTTCTATACACAGTCAGTTAATGTAAATGGGGTACAGTCTACTAAAGTGACACTTTATTTATTTAAAACAAAAACAAAAAACAATGAAAAAGTGGAAGAAAGCAAATTGAAAGCATTTCGGTAGGGTCTTCTTTCCCGCTTCTGATATGCGAGAATATCCATGCGAGCATTCAGAACTGAAAGGAGGAAGACTACTCCGGACTTCTTCAGTTTTCCTCGTGGGTGCAGATCTATTGTCGTTGAGTTGGGTATTTGGTTTGGATGGATTGATTTTGGGCCGGTTTACGTTGGAGTGGGTCAAAGCCCGAGCGTCGTTTGGGTCAACTTGGTTTCAGCTAAGTTTGGGTCAGCTTCGTGGGCCATCACCTCGTGTCAGATTCGTGGGCCATCTTCTCACTTTACTGTCGGCACCACCACGGCCAGGTTCTGGTTCTGATATGGATCTATCTCATTATGCTTCAATAAACCTTGGATTTGCATGATATAATTTGTTTGATATATATGTGCCTCTGTTTTGTGGGATTTGCATGAACATGGTAACTATATATTTTGGAGGGTTCATAGAAGACTTTGAAAATGTTGTTTACAGTTCTGGTTTGTTTTTGCTCTGGTTTGTTTCGTGTAGAAAGCCAATGTAAACTAAATAAATTGAGACTTCGAAAAGAAAAGGAAACAAAAACAAAATCTCATTATGATGATATACAAGGATATGAATAATGTAGGAACGTGACATGCTGTTACTGCAAGTTCAATGCCTATTATATCTGTGATGCCCTCAAATTCCGCTTGGAATTGAACGGACATCTGAAGCGTCGGGACATGCAACACATGGTTACCTGCCCCCGTTCATGACATATAAGATGCAATGTTCCTAACATGCATCTAGCATTATGCAATATTCGCAGTGGATAATTTTTTTTTCTTTTCTTGAGCAATATTATGCACCAAACTTATAATATCACAAATAGTTAAATCGTAATCCAAGCATGCTTAACAAATTAAACATCCACGATTTCAATATGAGTCTTAGAAGACTATAACCTCAAAAACATGGGAGACCAAACTCCATATTTACATTACCATAATACACTATTGAGAAAGTTCGTCTAATAACTCACGTAACTTGACTAACGAGGCTAGAAAACTGTCCAAAAACTAACTATGGAAGTTGTAAGCTCCGCGTCGTGTCTGCGGCGTCTAGTCAACCTCTTACAATCTACGAACGTCTGCTCCCTGTTCTGATCCTGACACATCGCCTACCATTCGGGGGGATGGTAGTTGAGACTACCACGGTGAGATTTGATTACAAATCTCAGTAAGTTAACAAGAAACTCCCACACATGTTAAAGATGCATGCATGGCAGTAAAAGCATAAATGCATCAGTAAAGTCGTACATAAGCATAGCATAACTTGACATATAGCATGACATAATCAGAACTTAAACTTGAACTAATCTTGACTTAACATGACATGAACTTGAGCTTAAAACATAACATGGACTAGCAACATAACATGAACGTGAAACTTGAAACATAACATGGACTTGAAATATAGCATGAACGTAAATATGCATAATATAAATATGAACTTGAAAATAACATAAACTTGAGCATAACATGACATAAACGTGAACTTGAGACATAATGTGAACGTGAACATAACATAACATAAACGTGAGTTTGAATATATCATAAACGTGAACATAACATGATGTGAACATGAATTTGGAACATAACATGAACATGAACATAACATGTACGTGAGCATAACATAACATAAACTTGATCTGAAACTTGACTTATCATGCACTTGATCTGAAACTTGACTTAATGTAAACTTGGAATCTTATTCAATTGTCTTGATTAATAACGTGACCATATGGGTGCTACACGGGTCCCCTAGAGCCGTGTATCCCTGCCGATTACCGCATCACAACACAGGTATCTAGACTAGCTGTGAGTGCGTTAATACGTACTTCACATTTGTTGTGGCCCCACGTATTCTACGTGTCACAATTGCTGTGTCTCACGTAGTGTATGCTCCACAATTGTTGTGGCCCCATACTTCATGCTCCACAGTTGTTGTGGCCCCATGAATATATGTAACATAAAATATGGCACCATCGGCGTTAGTGCCTAGCGCGCTCCGGTAACCAGTTACTTAGGCCCCATTCGCAACCTGTTAACTGTACTTCGTCAACTCAGGAAATTTCACACCTATTTAGACACTCTAGTGTGAACAAAGGAGTTCCACTAAGATATTACCCCATCCTAGCATTTAGGATCGTGATTGACATAAATATCTTAACTTGAACATGATCTGAAACTTATATGAACTTTACATAAGGTGAACCACGCTTGAGTCCGTGGCACCGCGTAACATAACTTGTGGTGAACACGCTTAGATCCGTGTCACCCTTAACATAACTTGTAATGTAAACGCTTAGGTTCGTGTCATCCTTAACATAACTTGTGATGAACACGCTTAGGTCCGTGTCATCCTTAATCATAACTTGTGATGAACACGTTTAGGTCCGTGTCATCCTTAATCATAACTTGTGATGAACACGCTTAGGTCCGTGTCATCCTTAATCATAACTTGTGATGAACACGTTTAGGTCCGTGTCATCCTTAATCATAACTTGTGATGAACACGCTTAGGTCCTTGTCATCCTTAACATATCTTGTGATGAACACGCTTAGGTCCGTGTCATCCTTAACATAACTTGTGATGAACACGCTTAGGTCCGTGTCATCCTTAATCATAACTTGTGACGAACACGCTTAGGTCCGTGTCATCCTTAACATGTCTTATCTTTCTTAATGCATGAGATATTATTTAATATCATGTACTTTTCTAACATGACGTATACTTGTAAATGGCACAATATGATTTAAACATAAACATTCCATGGCATACATATAACATATGGCATACTTAACATGGCATACTTATAATATCCAGTATTGCATGACAGAAAAGATTGTGTAACAGATAAATAATCATGAAAGAATAAATCATGCGTAACAGATAAACATGTAATGACATGGCATGACATGGCACATATGATAACATACATACATAAATTGTAGTTCCATTACCCATCATACATACACAATAAACTGATAGTAAGTTAGAAGCTAACTTACCTCGTTCGTCGCGTTCTATGAGAATAAAGCGCGAAACACGAGGAACTGTAAAAGGTCATTCTAAAAGTTAGAAATTTAATTACTAACAATTAGAAACATGAAAACAAGCTAACTTAGAGTAAAATTATCATTTTACCCTCTACATGTGGGAAAATGACTATTTTACCCCTAACTTAAGGATTTTACATCCTAACTCCAAAAATTTTCAAAATTTACATTCCTCATGTAAATTTTGTCCTAAACTCAAATATCAACTCAGAAAAATTTAAAACAAAACAAAACTATGGAAAACACACTATGGCCGAAACATCCATAGGCCATTTCTCTTGATTTTTGTTGCAATTCATTCCAACATGCTTAAACCAAAATTTTGCAACAAACATCTTCCAGTCCAAGTTTAAAACCATACTTAAAACATCCATTTAGAAAAATCTAATAATCAACACCAAACTTTTTTGTAAAAAGATCCAAGCACTTGAATCACAAGTTTTGACCTTAAATCAAAACATCTCCAAGAATTCTAAAAATCAAATCTTACTTCTAACATATTCATAACATCATCCTAACATCAACCATGCTTTAAATCATCAAACTAAAGTCACCAAAATCATAAAATAACACTTGGAGTTTTTGGTTTTATTCTTAGTCCAAAAACAGAAACTTTTTCCTCAACTAGTTTTGATAAATCTCTTGATCAATGGCTTAACAATGTGAGATCTTTGAAATAAAACATCACATGGTTTATAAACGTGTCCTAAAGAATATCCAAGCATCAAAATTAAAATCATATGGCTAAAACTCAATAAAACATGGATCTAACCTAAAAACATCAAATCTTAGACCTAACCGAAATTCTCTTGCATAGAAAAATCATATCTTTGAAAATAATGCTAAATATCTCCAAAATAACATCCTAACATGAAAATAAGAGACTTAGGATCATCATATAAAAATATCAAAGCCATTAGAGTAAGATCAAACCACGAAATATTCAAACTTTCTCCAAATAAAAACTGTTTTTCCACTTCCAGTTTTCAAGTTTCTAGATCTAAGAACATCTATCATCAAAAGCTTTATTCATGCAACAAAACTTCAATGAAAACTCTTAAAGACATGTTAATAACACTCCATAAAATTTTCGAACCAAGATATGTCCATTAGCTTGGTCAAAAACTCCAAAACATAACATACTCTCCAGATTCACGCCCAGAATGACCTTTCCATGGTTAAAAATACTTTTGACTAACCAAATGACCATGGAATGATACGAAAAATACATCTACGGAAACTAGACTCAAAGAGGAACAACTTTTATAAGGATTTATTGTGTGAAAATACTTACAAAGGGTTGAAAAACTCTACGCAAAAAGACCCAGAAATCTGCCCGAGAGAGCTCTTTTGGGTTTCTCTCTAAGAACGGGGTGAAGAAATGATTAAAGTGAAGTAAGTGTATCATGCACGACTCAAGACTTCTGTAGGGAGAATATTTGGACCTTAATGATCATTGAGTGGAGGTGTAGACATGTGATATAAAGTGGAGGCATGTGACATGAAGGATAAAAGCTATGGGGCATGGTGCTTGATGGGGTGGGTTCCTCCATACTATTGAGTGCAGCTTCAGGCAATGAATGATCTGCCAAGTGGGGGAGGAAACTTCTCTAAGAAGCCTTGCCAAGGTGGCCAAATTCGTGGGCCTTAGTGGGCCTCAACCAAGTGGGCTCAATTTGGGGTTTAAAGGGGGTTTGGTTAGGGTTTGAGATGCTATCAAGCCCAAATCAATTTTTCTTGGCCCAATCAAATTTCCAAGGTTTAAAAGTTGGATAAAGATGTCATAAAAGAATTTGAGAAATTAATAGCATTGGAAGTGATTTAATCAAGTGATTAAACACAATGCTAGAAATTGGATCAAAAAGGTTTGAAGGCCAACTTTAGGGTTTGGGGAAACCGTTTAGGGTTTCGGTTTCAACCAAGTTTTTGGGGTTTCAAATGGATTCCAACCATTTAGGGTTTCCTAGGGTTGAAACTCTCTTTGATCTGGCTCAATTTGGTTGATCAGATGAAAAGATTTTGCTTAGGTGTCATGATCTCACACCTTGATTTCCTTCACAATTCCATCTAATGGTTCTCTTTGTGCCAAGTATCTAATACTATTCATTATGTGTGGTAAGATCTTGCCAAGTGTCCAAATAAAACTTCTCTAACCTAATTTGGAATTACACACTGTGATTTTGAAAACACTGCGGTTAGTATGTTTACCGAGGTTACTATTCACTCTAAAAAAAACGTAATAAACTTAGTACTGAAAAATCCTAAATATTCAATTAAGCCTAGTGGTGTAGACTATAATGCATTCTGACACTTCTAACTATGTCAAATAATTAAAATCGCATTTCTGGCACTATAGTGAGTGATAACACTATGTTGACAGGCTAAAACCTATGCGATTAGTCGATTCGTGAAAACTTACGGAGTTTTCACGAGGTTCCTAAAGTCTATAGAAATTCCACTATTGAATTTCTAGTGGGCTGTTACAATATCACTCATGGAAGGGCAGTCTTACATGCATTTAGTTGATAAAATGAAGTTGCAAGTTACAAAAGGCTGGCATGATAGAAGTAGCTTTAATGATACATAATATTGTTCCTGAAAGACTTTCAAAAATATTTAATTATGCTGACTAAATGGAGAAGATGAGAGAGCATTCTATGGCTTTTCCTCCATATTTCCTAGTTCTTGTATATTTTGATTCACTGGATTCAGCCAACAACCTATTAGTGCTTTATTTTTGTTTTTTAATAAGTAACAAATGGACCTGGCATGATCAAGAGAAATTGAATATGGATGTGTCTTAGGCAAGCTAAATTGGCTCATGGATTTTAAATAAGTAAAAAATCTTATAATATTAGGACATAGCATTAATTCCATTTATTGTGCATTTGATTGGATGAAATCCTAATACTTATACCCGTCAGAATTTAGATTCGATCCCATGCATATTGATAGATTAAGTGGAGGGAACTTAAATGTTGATCATGGTAATCCCTTATCGAAGGGAATGTGGATTTCCTTCTAAAACTGTAGGAATTCACATAATTTTCACCTCACTAGCTTGGAATATTTTAAATGAAAAAAAAAAGCTTCTTACTTATTTAATTACATACATAATTTTGTTTATATAATTTTACTAACAGCCAATAATATTGGTTTGATTATGTTTTTTACGTTGGTTGATGACTACAAATCTAACGGTGTGATTCAAGTGCTCGCAAATTCAAATGCAAGTTCATGAAATCTTTGTGGCTTTAATGTTTGGTTAATGAAATATATAATATATATAATGAAATCATTTGGATCTTTTTTATTGGATAATTTTCTGTTGGATATTATTTGGTTTAATGAACTTGTTATGCAACTATTTAGTTAAAAGACTTTATGTTACTTTTTTAACTTGTTGAACGGAATAAGAGAAGATTTGTATGGAAAGCAAGCAATGACATTCTATCAACCAAGAAAAGCTTATTTCATAGGAAAGTTATTAATTCTGCATGGTTTAGTTCCACTGCCTAAATTATAAACTATTGGCTTCAATATGTAGATTTCGTTACCTTAAACAGAATACATCAATTTTGTTTAATGAGTTTCTTAATGGGTGAAGCAAGCAAACATACTTTATTTATTTATCATGCCATTCCTACAAAATGATATCAGTTTTTTTTTTTTTTTAAAATTATTATGTGATTACCAACTGTTTTTTCAACACGTGGAGATAAAAGTGAACAACTTCTACAGGGCATGGGAAAAGAGGAAGAACATGCATCTTCCTTAATACCATCTAGCTCAAATCCTCCAAACTCAGTATGTTATTTCATAATTAAAAAACTTATTGCAACTCAATGTTTAGCATCCTAATTATTAACACGTTTTTATTTTTTTGTTAGGACATCTGTGACGCCCCCAAATTCCGCTTGGGATAGAACGGACATTTGAAGCGTCGGGACATGCAACACAAGGTTACCTGCCCCCGTTCATGACATATAAGATGCAATGTTCCTAACATGCATCTAGCATTATGTAATATTCGCAGCGGATAATTTTTTTCTTTAACAATACTATGCACCAAACTAAAATATCCCAAATACTTGAAACATATTTCATACATAAAGGCATACTAAATAGCCGTGATCACCACACTAGTCCAAAATGGTTGTGATCAAAAGAATACTTGAGATACAACTCCAAAAGTACAAGTAGTAACCTAAGTTAAGTACTATGCCATCATCAACATCGCACCGTGGCCTAGTCGACCGTGTTCAGTTGGTCAGATTCCAATTCTTCTTCGGATCCTGTAACAAGATCTACCATTCGGGGGGAAATGGTAGTTGGGACTACCACAGTGAGATTTGATTACAAATCTCAGTAAGTTAACATAAAACTCACACACAGGTTAAAGATGCATGCATGGCAGTAAAAGCATAAATGCATAAGTATAGTCGTACATAAGCATAGCATAACTTGACATATAGCATGACATAACCAGAACTTAAACGTGAACTGAACTTGACTTAACATGGCATGAACTTAAGCTTAAAACATAACATGAACAAACAACATAACATGAACGTGAAACATAACATGGACTTGAAATATAGCATGAACGTAAACATGCATAACATAAATAAGAACTTGAAAATAACATAAACTTGAACATATCATGACATAAACGTGAACTTGAGACATACTGTAAACGTGAACTTAACATGATGTGAACATGAACTTGGAACATAACTTGATCATGAACATAACATGTACGTGTACATAACAAAACATGAACTTGATCTGAAACTTGACTTATCATGCACTTGATCTGAAACTTGACTTAATACGTACTCCACAGTTGTTGTGGCCCCACGTATTCTACGTGTCACAATTGCTGTGTCTCACGTAGTGTATGCTCCACAGTTGTTGTGGCCCCATACTTCATGCTCCACAGTTGTTGTGGCCCCATGAATACACGTAACATAAAATATAATACGTACTCCACAGTTGTTGTGGCCCCACGTATACACGTAACATAAAATATAATACGTACTCCACAGTTGTTGTGGCCCCACGTATACACGTAACATAAAATATAATACGTACTCCACAGTTGTTGTGGCCCCACGTATACACGTAACATAAAATATAATACGTACTCCACAGTTGTTGTGGCCCCACGTATACACGTAACATAAAATATAATACGTACTCCACAGTTGTTGTGGCCCCACGTATACACGTAACATAAAATATAATACGTACTCCACAGTTGTTGTGGCCCCACGTATACACGTAACATAAAATATAATACGTACTCCACAGTTGTTGTGGCCCCACGTATACACGTAACATAAAATATAATACGTACTCCACAGTTGTTGTGGCCCCACGTATACACGTAACATAAAATATAATACGTACTCCACAGTTGTTGTGGCCCCACGTATACACGTAACATAAAAAATAATACGTACTCCACAGTTGTTGTGGCCCCACGTATACACGTAACATAAAAATATAATACGTACTCCACAGTTGTTGTGGCCCCACGTATATACGTAACATTAAATATAATACGTACTCCACAGTTGTTGTGGCCCCACGTATTCACGTAACATAAAATATAATACGTACTCCACAGTTGTTGTGGCCCCACGTATTATACGTAACATAACATGTCTTATCTTTCTTAATGCATGAGATATTAATTAATATCATATACTTTTCTAACATGGCGTATACTTGTAAATGGCACAATATGATTTAATCATAACATTTCATGGCATACTTAACATGGCATACTTATAACATACATCATTGTATGACAGAAAAGATTATGTAACAGATAATTATTCATGAGAGATTAAATCATACGTAGCAGATAAACATGTAATGACATAGCATGACATGGCATATACGATAACATACATACATAAATTGTAGTTCTCTTACCCATCACACATACACAATAAACTGATAGTAAGTTAGAGGCTAACTTACCTCGATCGTCGCGTTCTATGAGAATAGAGCGCGAGACACGAGGAACTGCACAACAGCTGGAAGAGGAACACTCAAGTCCTTAAGATTTTCACTTCTGAACTCAATTGCCATATTGTAAGCACTTGCAACACCACGGCCAACTTGAGGTTTCACTATACTCGGAAGAGATAAATTGACTTCAGAAAGCCTTTGCACTAAAACAAGTTCATTAAAATTATCAATAACAACCAAACAAACAACTCATTTCTCAATCCATATACTCTTAGCCATAGTCAACCACAAGATGACACCAGTCATCCCGGACTATAATCCATATCATCACTGCTTCGGGACACTGTCATACAGTTTCCCAACATTACACCATACGCTCCACACTTCTCTGCTACGCCATCCAACCCTTCGTGACACGCCATCCGGTGTATCACGACTTAGTACAGAGTACACTCACGTGAACTCTCTTCCATTCACACTACAAAACCCATCACTGCGATACACGTCTCACGGTGCATCGCTACGCGACACGGAGTACGCGCTACGCGTACTTCCTTCGCTACAACACTCATCAACACGATGCACATCACACGATGCATCGCCATACCACACGGAGTACACTACATGCGTACTCCCTTCCTTCTACGACCCACATCACTACAGCGCACGTCGCGCGGCGCGTCGCTGCATTACACAGAATACGCTACACGCGTATTCTCTTCACACAACCCGCCGTATCACATCTACGGCATCCATCTCACGCCTATACTTCACAGCACAGTCCACAAAACTACAAAATCAAGCCTAACACTTCACAACCACACTTCGTTTCACAACTACGCAGCGAACTCCACAAACACTAACTACACAGTCTACAGCCAACCAAATCAACTATGTTAAACATAAATAACTAAAGATAGAGGGTTATACCATCGACGGGATAACCCGTGCGTCGCTCGCTGCTCGTCACGAACATGCGTCGGAGGAGCATACGTGGCGGTACGGTGTCTGTCCACCACATAAAGTGGTAGTTTGGGCTTGAGAAAGGCTAGGCGTGGTCTTGGAAGACTCACGGTCGCCTTGTGATGGTCAAAGGTGGCGGAGCACGGCGGCATCACGCCGTGAACAGTAACTCCGAACGGTGAGCGGAGGAGACGCGAGGTAGCGAAAAGCCATAGAACTTCATGGAAAGCTAGGGAAAGGTAGAGGAACATGTGGTGGAGCTGTGGTGGCGAGGTGGTGGTCGGACGGTGGCTAACGGCGGCAGATCGGCCGTTTGAAACCATTTTTGGCCTTGGAGAGTGCGGGAGAGTGTGAGCTCTACGAAGCTCCGTTGGCCATGAAATTTCTTGGAGAGGTTCATGAGGATGAGAGGAACAAGATGGTGGTGGTGAAACACCACGGGTGGCCGTGTACGGCGGCGCACGGTGGTGCAACCGAACGGGTGTTTTGAGAAACCCATATGAGAAAAAGTGAGAGTTTGGGAAAAAGAAAGACATGGGGAGGAAGCCCTTGATGTGGTGAATCCAATGGTGGTGCTTGGTGGCTGATTTGGCCGTGTATGGTGGTCCAAAATGGTGAAAAGCCTTAAAAACCCATTTGTTTGGAGGCGAGAGTGGCGGCTAACGGTGGCTCGGATGGAGGTGAAACTTGGAGGGGATGTTCACCGGTGAGAGGGGAAGAAATCTGGGTGGGTGGTGTAGTCCACGCCGCCGGCGAGCGGCGGTTCTGGGCGGAGAAAGAAATCGGCAACAGGGGAGAAAACAGGGCAGGGGCAGCAACTTCCGGGGGCTCGTGGCGGCTAACGGCTGGTCCGATGGCTCTGAAAATTGGAGGGGATGAACTTTGGTGGGATTGGAAGAGAATGGCGGGGGTGGTGTACGACACCTCCACCGGACGGCGGAGAAACGGGCGGTCAAAGGGGCGGCGACGGTAAGGAGAAATGGGGAAGGGAAGAGCATGGGGAGAGAGAGAAAGAGAGGAAAGAGAGAGAAGAAAAAGGAAAAAGGAAAAAGTGAAGGGAAAAGGGTAGGGGCCTAGGTAATTAACTTCAATCCTACGCTTCGGGATCCTCAAATAAACCAACGATGAGTTAAAACACTGATTTGAAAACGCGTAAGTGTTTTATTTTAAATAAAACACTTTAAATAAAACACTACGAGGAATTAAGGTAGAATATTATTTTATAAACTAAAGTTTATAAAATAATATTTCCTCATCATTATTTAAAATGATAAAGTACCGTTAATTAATCGAAGAAGATAAAATCATTTAAATTAATAAAACACTTAATTACAACACTGAGAGGAATTAAGATAGAATATTATTTTATAAACTAAAGTTTATAAAATAATATTTCTTCATCATTATTAAAATGATAAAGTATCTTTAATCACTCAAGGAGGATAAAACCATTTAATTTAAATAAGAGTTTTCAACGTAAAAATAAACCTCTTAATATCTTAAAACAACTAAAATATTTAATCTAAGTAATTATCCACAATTATAATATTTTCAAAGCTCATTAAATTATTATAATTGTGCTACTTTAAAAAAAACAAGCTTATCTAATACTTTGAAATTCGATGGATAATATCCGAAATACGCCATCGAGGTACAACGCTTAGGATAATTCTGTTCATGATTTTACAGTTGTCGGTGAAGAACAAATTACGTGTTTTACGAGAAAAGATAAATTATGCACGTGATTTCGGGTGAGGGTAGAGACGAGAGAGATAGTGATTGTTGTCGGGAAAAAATTCAAAACTGATTGCCATGCTGTCAATATGTGCGAAAAAGAAAGAGAAGGGTGAGGAGATAAGACTAAATTTTAGCGGGCTGTTATAACATCCCTCAAACTGGTCTACTAAACTTTCCAAATTACATGCATGGTTACTTTAGACCAAATCCTGCATGGTCACCAGCTTTCCTACCATATCCAGATGGCAACAAAAATCTAAGAAACATTCAGGTGCTTTTTCAACTTCATTTTTGTCTTTTAGTTATAAGTTAATTATTTTTTAACTTATTTATATGTTTTCAATTTTTCTTTTTAAGAAAAACGTTGGTTACCCATTTCAATATAGGATGAGACATCCAATGCCATTTATCGCTACAAGTTACGCGACGAGCGCAAGAGTTGGTCAAGAAGATAGACCCGATTGTCTAGAAAATGAAGCGCAATGTACTTCCGCTAGAGTATTTGAAGAAATTATTTTAGATAGACCAGATGAACAGGAAACTGACGATGGCACTCCAAGTACACCACATGTAGTGCCATCGTCGAATGGTGATGATATCATTGAGGAGCTAAAGTCGGGGATGGAGTTCAACTCGTTTGAAGATTTTTTGAGTTATTATAAATAGTATGCAAAAAAATGCTGGTTTGGGGTGATGACACAAAGGAGTGAGAGGTCAGAGGATCAAAGTGTCAGATATGTTACCCTTAGTTGTGCACAGGAAGGGAAGGCCTGAATTAAGAGTTCCAATGTCGCCAACCCACGTCCGATGGAAAAAATGAACTGTAAGACAATGATAAATGCCTTGAGAGTCGAGAGAAAGATGCGGTTGACAAAAGTGAATAATTCACATAATCATGTTATCAACCCACAGAAATCCCGCTTCTTTCAATGTAACAGCGAAGTGAGTGAGACAGTTAAAAGAGTCCTAAACACAAACGACTTAGCTGGTATCCGACTGGACAAGAGTTATGGATCTCTTGTAGTTGGCACAGGTGGCTTTGAGAACCTCCCATTTTTGAAAAAAGATTGTAGTAATTACATCAACTAAGCTCATCATCTACAACTTGGTGCAGGTGGTGCTGAAGCACTTCGTGATTATTTTATGAGGATGCAGTACAAGAATAACAGATTTTTTACGTTGATGGATTTAGACGATGACAAAAGGTTAAAAAATATTTTTTGGGTAGATCCACGTAGTCGGGCAGCCTATCAGTATTTTGATGATGTCCTCACATTCGACACCACATACCTAACTAATAAGTATGAGATTCCCTTTGCACTATTTGTTGGTGTAAAACACCACAGCCAATCGATTCTTTTGGGAGCTGGGTTGATTTCCAGTGAGGACACGGAGACCTTTACATGACTATTCCAAACCTGATTGTAATGTATGGATGGAATAGCTCCAAAGATTATTATTACTGATCAAGAGAGAGCAATAAAAAATGCAACTGCTATTGTTTTCCTGGAAACTCGACATAGATTTTGCTTATGACATATACTGAAGAAAGTTCCCAAGAAACTTGGAGCATATGCTACCTACAAAAGTGGGCTGAAAACTGAGTTAATGAAATGTGTGTACGACACAAACTATTGAGGAGTTTGAAAAATGTTGGTCTAGGTTTATTAACACATACGACTTACATGAGTATGCATGATTGAAAAGTTTATATTCGGAGCGTGAGCATTGGGTACTGATTTTTCTAAAAGAGCACTTTTGGGTTGAAATAAGTACAACTCAGCGTAGCGAGAGTATGAATATTTTTTTTATTTATGGTTATGTCCATTCAAAGACAAACTTGAAGGAGTTTGTCGACCAGTTTAGCAATGCGCTCAAAAAGAAAATTAAGAATGAAAATCAGGCGGAATTCCAGTTATTTAGCAGCACCATTCCGTGCGTATCTAGATCTCCAATTGAAAAGAATTTTCAAGAGTTGTACACCAACACTAAATTTAAGGAAGTTCAACAACAAATAATTGGTGTGCTTAATTTGGATCCATCTTTATAGACATCGGATGGTGTAATGAAGAGTTATTTGGTATAAGATGAAGTTCATATTCAGGAGTTCACAAAACATGTTACATATTTTGTAAATTTTAATGTGGATGACTGCAATGCAAAGTGTTCATGTGGGTTATTTCAAATGAGGGGGATACTGTGTAGGCATATTTTAGCTGTATTCAAATCTAAAGGTATAAAATCATTACCAGACCGATACATTTTAGACTGATGGAGAAAGGACATCAAGAGGATATACACGTTAATCCAAAGCAGCTACGATGCAGGGAATCAGATGCCAAATGGTAATAGACATTCAATTCTTCTGAATATGTGTTATGAGATGATAGATTATGCGATGGAATCTAATAAGCATTTTGAATATGCAAAGAAGAGGATACATGAGATGACTAGATTATATCGTCAGAACCAACGCCCCTTATCTATGACCCAAACAGGTTCGAAGGGGACAAATTTTTTGTGTATTTACTTAAATATTTCTGTCCTATTTCTACAATTTATATAATTATATCATGTCCTATTTAACATCTTTTTGCCCACCACAGGTTCGGAACCTGGTTTTATAACACTGGATACAACTGCATTCGGTAGTTCATAACAAGTCAAGAGTCCACTTGTTGTCGGAGGGAAAAGAAGATCCTCATCTCTTAGAAGAGCATCCAGGATGGAAACAGATATGCGGAAGGTTAAAGCCAAACAGAATAAAGCACAAGTGGGAGGAAAACGCAAATAGGTGCATGTTTTAACGTTGGGAGAATTAAAACTGATTTTTATGTTCATGTGTGTTAGATGATAAAGTTTCACTTATTTCTAGTGAGTATTTTAACTTTTTACTTAATTTTTAGTGAGGTGAAGGAGATACAGCAGTCATGGGCACATGCGAGAATTTATTTGGGCCATCAAAAGTAGATATCACCAATCATGGACAAGTGCATGTATCATAAATAGATCAAAAAAATGTAATAGTTTAATGGTTGGTCAATATTTGTATTGTGATCAAATTTGTTACTTATAAACAGGTCATGGACAGTAGGGGAACCATGCAATCTCATCCTATGGTTGGTAGTTAAGAAATTGTAAGATTTCTAAACTTACCCATCGATTAATTGTAATATTTATATGAGATTAATATTTGCATATTTATCCTATCAAATTTTTTTTATTGGATGACGCACAACCAGAGCTCCCTGGGTGGAGATGGATCACAAGCATGGCAGTAATGTAGCTTTCCTTGGTTGAGCCACGTTGGGTTTTTTGATATTTGATGATATAGAAAAAAAGTTAGAAATGATTTTCCTAAAAATCATTGTAATTCATGTGAGAATATTGTATGTGGATTTAAGCAAAGGAGGTAATTTGATGATTTTTTGTATATTTGGATGTATTTTGTGTATTTCATGTGAGAATGTATGTGGATAGAAGGAGGAGCTAATTTGATGATTTTTTTTGTATATTTGGATGTATTTTGTGTATTTCATGTGAGAATGTATGTGGATAGAAGGAGGAGATAATTTGATGATTTTTTGTATATTTGGATATATTTTGTGTATTTCATGTGAGAATGTATGTGGATAGAAGGAGGAGATAATTTTTTTATTTCATGTGATAATGTATTGCAAGTTAGCACGTTATCTTGACTAGGTGGTGAAGATTTTGGTGTTCTTTCTCAGGTGATGCCCTGTACATTTGATGAAAGACATATTTGAATGCATTGCATTATCAACTAACTGATTGGAATCCTATTCAAGCTAACCCTTGCACTTGGTCCAATTTTCTGTGTGATAATAATTCAGAAAATGTAAGGCATGTGTAAGATATTATTTAATGTAGCTTTCCTTTTCTAATTATATTCTACAGCTTGGCGATATTATTACCAATAAGTTAAATCATAACCTTCATGACTCATGCAAGATTAATTGGGTCAAGACTCCTAGGTGGTGATACTGATCTCAAAATAGATCAGCTAAGCAAATTTCAAATACATTTTTTCTTTTCTCCACATAGAAGTAGGATCATGGATCATTAGTCAATATAAACACAGAATCACGGCAAAATACAGACTTTCAAATATATGCTTGGGTACCGGGTTCACTCAACATGGCTAAAAACAGTAAATCCAACAACATTTTACTTTAAACGGAAAGTGACATGCAATCACTATGCAAAGTGCCAGCAAGAAAGAAAAGATAAAAAGTTTGAAAAATTAGCAGCAAATTTCAAATACATTCAAAAGTGTCAAGATGAGAAGATGTTCTCATTACATATGACACATCAAGTACATTCAACTGATCAAAGTGGTTAAAAAAGTACAATGGGTTACATGAGTCGTAGCATTGGCCGAGATACATTATAATTTGTTGGATACATCAAAAGTACACCACAAACTATTACTAAAAAATCCATGTCAAGATTAATACTTTCAAGACTCCCTTGTACTTCTTCTCGAATGCCTTAAATTTGGATTCTTCCATGCGCAGCTGCTCATGAAGTACCCTGTCGTGCCTTTGTTCAGCTAATTCCAACGTCATCTTACAGCAACTGTTTTGCTCACTTTGAAGATCAATCCACTCAAAAAAGCCGCATTGTTTATTCATCTTATAGTTTGGATAATTGAAAATTTTTTTACCAAAAGTATTTGCTTTTCCAGAAATCCGTGGTTTTGCCTGGAAGCCACAATAGTAAAGTGGTCTCTCCAAACTTGACCCGAAATGAGAAGCATAACTCATTTGGTATCATAATATTGAAGTAAAAGAGCCCTCAAATCAGTATATATTAGACAGTATATATATGCATGGGAGAAGAAATATACACTACAGCTATGGCATATTATAAAGCAATGAAGATATATAGTAACTACCTTATAGAGATATAGATCCACATTGGACTAAGCATCCTAAAATCAAAATAATAATATAATATTATATATTTTAATCAAAATCTTTTTATGGATTTTTGCAAATACACAATATATTACACCAACATTAAAAAAATACACAATATATTTACAAATACACAATAAACAATAAAACCAACATATCAAACCAGCTCTAGAAAACCACATTTGAAACCACATAACAGCCAAACAAAAAAATTCACATAGCAGTTAAGCACCAACTTAACCATACACTCAAAAGACCACATAGTAGACCACTACAGATGGGCACCAAATTAAAAAATGTGCTCATAAAACCAACATATCAAACCAATTCTGGAAAACCACATTTGAAACCACATAGCAGCCAAACAGAAAAATGCACATAGCAGTTAAGCACCAACTTAACCATACACTCAAAAGACCACATAGCAGACCACCATAGATGGGTACCAAATTAAAAAATATGCTCATAAAAACAACATATCAAACCATCTCTGGAAAACCACATAGCAGCCAAACAAAAAAATGCACATAGCAGTTAAGCACCAACTTAACCATACACTCAAAAGACCACACAGCAGACCACCACATATGGGTACCAAATTAAAAAATTTGCTCATAAAACCAACGTATCAAACCAGTTCTAGAGAAACCACATTTGAAACCATATAGCAGATCAAATAAAAATGCACATAGTAGTTAAGCACCAACTTGACCATATACTCAAAAGACCACATAGCAAACTACCACAGATGGGCACCAAATTAAAAAATGTGCTCATAAAACCAACATATCAAACCAACTCTAGAAAACCACATTTGAAACCACATAGCAGCCAAACAGAAAAATGCACAAGCAGTTAAGCACCAACTTAACCATACACTCAAAAGACCACATAGCAGACCACCACAGATGGGCACCAAATTACAAAATGTGCTTATAAAACCAACATATCAAACCAGCTCTGAAAAAACCACATTTGAAACCACATAAAAATGCACATAACAATTAAGCACCAACTTGACCATACACTCAAAAGACCACATAGCATACCACATAAACTCAACTTCACAAACTAGGAACACAAACCAGATTCAAAGCATGTACTAGGCCATCATTCAATAACACAAGAGGAACAAAAACATTAAAAAAAGAAAAAGAAAAAAAGAATGAAAGTTTATGATGCATACCTAGGTAGAACAGACGTTGAAAATCAAAATATGATCAAATCTAAGTGCAAGTCCCACGAGTAATACTACCACAAAAAAGAACAACACATAAAAGTGAATTTATGTCAGAATTGGCATCTACCCAGAAGCATCAATTGAACCCAGAAATTCAACAAGAAAAAAAAGTAATGAAACCTCTAGATCTAGTATTTGACCAAGACTCTCATTATACGCAACAAAAGAATGAACTCTAGAGTATTGAAATGAACGAGTGGACGGAAATCTTACCTTTATGTTTTTTCGGGGCAGAAATCCACAGCAGTATCGATTTTCTCTGGGAAATCAATTGTTCCTTCCCCATGTTCCTAAGCTAACCCCAAAGAGGGCACTCCGACAACCCTGGGAAAACGACAACAGCAAGGTAACTGAAAAAAAAATGAAAAAATGAGAGAAGGGGAGAGATGGAATCTCGGGCCAACCTAGAGCGTAGAGAGAAGCGAATTTAGGGTTTTGACTTCTGAGGGATGAATCGAGAGACAAGCAAAGAGGGAGGGAAACGCGAATCCATAATTCTTGATTGTTCCTTCCCCACGTTCCTAAGCTAAGCCTAAAGAGAGCACTTCGACAACCCTGGGAAAATGACAGTAGCAAGGGAACTGAAAAAAATGCAAAAAATGAGAGAATGGGAAAGATGGAATGTCAGACCAATCTAGAGGGAAGAGAGAAATAGAGAGAAAAAATTTTCGGCGAGGAGGGAAACGACTTGAATTTATGGTTCTGACTTCTGAGGGATGAAGCGAGAGAGAAGCAGAGAGGGAGGGAAACGCGAATCCATAGTTCTGACTTCTGAGGGAGGAATCGAGAGAGAAGCAGAGAGGAGGGAATCAGTTCCAATCAAAATGGTGCATTTTATTTTTATCCACGTTAATAGTCGCTTACACGCTGTTTGCACCAAACGACTGCAGCTATAGTTTTTCAAAATAACAACATATCTCAATGTCTATTTATCCGATTAAGTTGGGTATGGCATATGATTCTTTAACTTTAAAGCACGTTTGAAAGTAAGAAAACTTATTTATTGATTTCTTGACCGAAAATTTTGCAAACCAAACACTCATTCAACTTCTATCACACTATAATGAGATGATATTGTTTATCAATTTTTAAAATTTTCTTTTAAAAAATAAAAGATTAATCGATGGTTATTATAATGTCACATTAAACAGCAGAATGATAGCGAAAAAAGAAGTGTAATATATAGCATTATTCTTTATCAACAAAATTTTATTCTCCCTAACTTATGCATTCATGAAACTTAGAATGATGATCTAGTGCTGGATTTATGAAGATAAATATATCATATATACGTTTTAAAAAATAAGCACAATTTGGTATGAGAGGTCATGAATTTTTTCTTTTCAGAACTAAGTATCCCAAACTTTTCATCCTTGCTTTTGCACACCATTTTTCATTTTTTAAATAGTAAAAATCTTTTTTACTAATTTTAAAAAATAAAGAAAATACATTAATATATTAATAATCACTTTCTTAATTATTAAGTAAAAAATTAAATATATAAACCATAAAAATGGGAGGATAAAAACATGAGACATTCTGTCATTTTCCACGTCCTTTTCCACTAATGGTGTCCGTGTACCACTCTTTTGAATTTTGAATGAGTGTTATAATGGAAAGGAATGCTAGAGTCTTGTGACAAGATATTGTACATACTTGAATGTCTCCATAAGTTGAACTCTGGTGGAAGGGGAAGAGAATGGCGGGGTGGTGTACGACACCTCCACCGGACGGCGGAGAAACGGCCGGCCGAATGGGCGGCGACGGTAAGGAGGAAAACAGGGCAGGGCAGCAACTTTCGGGGGCTCTTGGCGGCTAACGGCTGGTCCGATGGTTCTGAAAATTGGTGGGGATGAACTTTGGTGGGATGAGAAGAGAATGGCGGGGGTGGTGTACGACACCTCCACCGGACGGCGGAGAAACGGGCGGTCAAAGGGGCGGCGACGGTAAGGAGAAATGGGGAAGGGAAGAGCATGGGGAGAGAGAGAAAGAGTGTTCGAACGGGTGAGAAGAAAACACGGAAAAGAAAGGGAAGAAAGAAAGAAAAGAGAAAAAGAAAAGGGAAAGGAGAAAAGAAAAGATGGAGAAAAAGAAATGAGGTTCAATCCTCACTTCCGGGATCCAAAAAAATAAACCAACGATGAGTTAAAACACTGATTTGAAAACGCGTAAGTGTTTTATTTTAAATAAAACATTTAAATAAAACACTACGAGTAATTAAGGTAGAATATCATTTTATAAACTAATATTTCCTCATCATTATTTAAAATGATAAAGTACCGTTAATTAATCGAAGAAGATAAAATCATTTAAATTAATAAAACACTTAATTACAACACTGAGAGGAATTAAGATAGAATATTATTTTATAAACTAAAGTTTATAAAATAATATTTCTTCATCATTATTAAAATGATAAAGTATCTTTAATCACTCAAAGAGGATAAAACCATTTAATTTAAATAAGAGTTTTCAACGTAAAAATAAACCTCTTAATATCTTAAAACAACTAAAATATTTAATCTAAGTAATTATCCACAATTATAATATTTTCAGAGCTCATTAAATTATTATAATTGTGCTACTTTAAAAAAAAACAAGCTTATCTAATACTTTGAAATTCGGTGGATAAGATCCGGAATACGCCATCGAGGTACAACGCTTAGGATAATTCTGTTCATGATTTTACAGTTGTCGGTGAAGAACAAATTACGTGTTTTACGAGAAAAGATAAATTATGCACGTGATTTCGGGTGAGGGTAGAGACGAGAGAGATAGTGATTGCTGTCGGGAAAGAATCCAAAACTGATTGCCATGCTGTCAATATGTGCGAAAAAGAAAGAGAAGGGTGAGGAGATAAGACTAAATTTTAGCGGGCTGTTATAACATCCCTCAAACTGGTCTACTAAACTTTCCAAATTACATGCATGGTTACTTTAGACCAAATCCTGCATGGTCACCAGCTTTCCTACCATATCCAGATGGCAACAAAAATCTAAGAAACATTCAGGTGCTTTTTCAACTTCATTTTTGTCTTTTAGTTATAAGTTAATTATTTTTTAACTTATTTATATGTTTTCAATTTTTCTTTTTAAGAAAAACGTTGGTTACCCATTTCAATATAGGATGAGACATCCAATGCCATTTATCGCTACAAGTTACGCGACGAGCGCAAGAGTTGGTCAAGAAGATAGACCCGATTGTCTAGAAAATGAAGCGCAATGTACTTCCGCTAGAGTATTTGAAGAAATTATTTTAGATAGACCAGATGAACAGGAAACTGACGATGGCACTCCAAGTACACCACATGTAGTGCCATCGTCGAATGGTGATGATATCATTGAGGAGCTAAAGTCGGGGATGGAGTTCAACTCGTTTGAAGATTTTTTGAGTTATTATAAATAGTATGCAAAAAAATGCTGGTTTGGGGTGATGACACAAAGGAGTGAGAGGTCAGAGGATCAAAGTGTCAGATATGTTACCCTTAGTTGTGCACAGGAAGGGAAGGCCTGAATTAAGAGTTCCAATGTCGCCAACCCACGTCCGATGGAAAAAATGAACTGTAAGACAATGATAAATGCCTTGAGAGTCGAGAGAAAGATGCGGTTGACAAAAGTGAATAATTCACATAATCATGTTATCAACCCACAGAAATCCCGCTTCTTTCAATGTAACAGCGAAGTGAGTGAGACAGTTAAAAGAGTCCTAAACACAAACGACTTAGCTGGTATCCGACTGGACAAGAGTTATGGATCTCTTGTAGTTGGCACAGGTGGCTTTGAGAACCTCCCATTTTTGAAAAAAGATTGTAGTAATTACATCAACTAAGCTCATCATCTACAACTTGGTGCAGGTGGTGCTGAAGCACTTCGTGATTATTTTATGAGGATGCAGTACAAGAATAACAGATTTTTTACGTTGATGGATTTAGACGATGACAAAAGGTTAAAAAATATTTTTTGGGTAGATCCACGTAGTCGGGCAGCCTATCAGTATTTTGATGATGTCCTCACATTCGACACCACATACCTAACTAATAAGTATGAGATTCCCTTTGCACTATTTGTTGGTGTAAAACACCACAGCCAATCGATTCTTTTGGGAGCTGGGTTGATTTCCAGTGAGGACACGGAGACCTTTACATGACTATTCCAAACCTGATTGTAATGTATGGATGGAATAGCTCCAAAGATTATTATTACTGATCAAGAGAGAGCAATAAAAAATGCAACTGCTATTGTTTTCCTGGAAACTCGACATAGATTTTGCTTATGACATATACTGAAGAAAGTTCCCAAGAAACTTGGAGCATATGCTACCTACAAAAGTGGGCTGAAAACTGAGTTAATGAAATGTGTGTACGACACAAACTATTGAGGAGTTTGAAAAATGTTGGTCTAGGTTTATTAACACATACGACTTACATGAGTATGCATGATTGAAAAGTTTATATTCGGAGCGTGAGCATTGGGTACTGATTTTTCTAAAAGAGCACTTTTGGGTTGAAATAAGTACAACTCAGCGTAGCGAGAGTATGAATATTTTTTTTATTTATGGTTATGTCCATTCAAAGACAAACTTGAAGGAGTTTGTCGACCAGTTTAGCAATGCGCTCAAAAAGAAAATTAAGAATGAAAATCAGGCGGAATTCCAGTTATTTAGCAGCACCATTCCGTGCGTATCTAGATCTCCAATTGAAAAGAATTTTCAAGAGTTGTACACCAACACTAAATTTAAGGAAGTTCAACAACAAATAATTGGTGTGCTTAATTTGGATCCATCTTTATAGACATCGGATGGTGTAATGAAGAGTTATTTGGTATAAGATGAAGTTCATATTCAGGAGTTCACAAAACATGTTACATATTTTGTAAATTTTAATGTGGATGACTGCAATGCAAAGTGTTCATGTGGGTTATTTCAAATGAGGGGGATACTGTGTAGGCATATTTTAGCTGTATTCAAATCTAAAGGTATAAAATCATTACCAGACCGATACATTTTAGACTGATGGAGAAAGGACATCAAGAGGATATACACGTTAATCCAAAGCAGCTACGATGCAGGGAATCAGATGCCAAATGGTAATAGACATTCAATTCTTCTGAATATGTGTTATGAGATGATAGATTATGCGATGGAATCTAATAAGCATTTTGAATATGCAAAGAAGAGGATACATGAGATGACTAGATTATATCGTCAGAACCAACGCCCCTTATCTATGACCCAAACAGGTTCGAAGGGGACAAATTTTTTGTGTATTTACTTAAATATTTCTGTCCTATTTCTACAATTTATATAATTATATCATGTCCTATTTAACATCTTTTTGCCCACCACAGGTTCGGAACCTGGTTTTATAACACTGGATACAACTGCATTCGGTAGTTCATAACAAGTCAAGAGTCCACTTGTTGTCGGAGGGAAAAGAAGATCCTCATCTCTTAGAAGAGCATCCAGGATGGAAACAGATATGCGGAAGGTTAAAGCCAAACAGAATAAAGCACAAGTGGGAGGAAAACGCAAATAGGTGCATGTTTTAACGTTGGGAGAATTAAAACTGATTTTTATGTTCATGTGTGTTAGATGATAAAGTTTCACTTATTTCTAGTGAGTATTTTAACTTTTTACTTAATTTTTAGTGAGGTGAAGGAGATACAGCAGTCATGGGCACATGCGAGAATTTATTTGGGCCATCAAAAGTAGATATCACCAATCATGGACAAGTGCATGTATCATAAATAGATCAAAAAAATGTAATAGTTTAATGGTTGGTCAATATTTGTATTGTGATCAAATTTGTTACTTATAAACAGGTCATGGACAGTAGGGGAACCATGCAATCTCATCCTATGGTTGGTAGTTAAGAAATTGTAAGATTTCTAAACTTACCCATCGATTAATTGTAATATTTATATGAGATTAATATTTGCATATTTATCCTATCAAATTTTTTTTATTGGATGACGCACAACCAGAGCTCCCTGGGTGGAGATGGATCACAAGCATGGCAGTAATGTAGCTTTCCTTGGTTGAGCCACGTTGGGTTTTTTGATATTTGATGATATAGAAAAAAAGTTAGAAATGATTTTCCTAAAAATCATTGTAATTCATGTGAGAATATTGTATGTGGATTTAAGCAAAGGAGGTAATTTGATGATTTTTTGTATATTTGGATGTATTTTGTGTATTTCATGTGAGAATGTATGTGGATAGAAGGAGGAGCTAATTTGATGATTTTTTTTGTATATTTGGATGTATTTTGTGTATTTCATGTGAGAATGTATGTGGATAGAAGGAGGAGATAATTTGATGATTTTTTGTATATTTGGATATATTTTGTGTATTTCATGTGAGAATGTATGTGGATAGAAGGAGGAGATAATTTTTTTATTTCATGTGATAATGTATTGCAAGTTAGCACGTTATCTTGACTAGGTGGTGAAGATTTTGGTGTTCTTTCTCAGGTGATGCCCTGTACATTTGATGAAAGACATATTTGAATGCATTGCATTATCAACTAACTGATTGGAATCCTATTCAAGCTAACCCTTGCACTTGGTCCAATTTTCTGTGTGATAATAATTCAGAAAATGTAAGGCATGTGTAAGATATTATTTAATGTAGCTTTCCTTTTCTAATTATATTCTACAGCTTGGCGATATTATTACCAATAAGTTAAATCATAACCTTCATGACTCATGCAAGATTAATTGGGTCAAGACTCCTAGGTGGTGATACTGATCTCAAAATAGATCAGCTAAGCAAATTTCAAATACATTTTTTCTTTTCTCCACATAGAAGTAGGATCATGGATCATTAGTCAATATAAACACAGAATCACGGCAAAATACAGACTTTCAAATATATGCTTGGGTACCGGGTTCACTCAACATGGCTAAAAACAGTAAATCCAACAACATTTTACTTTAAACGGAAAGTGACATGCAATCACTATGCAAAGTGCCAGCAAGAAAGAAAAGATAAAAAGTTTGAAAAATTAGCAGCAAATTTCAAATACATTCAAAAGTGTCAAGATGAGAAGATGTTCTCATTACATATGACACATCAAGTACATTCAACTGATCAAAGTGGTTAAAAAAGTACAATGGGTTACATGAGTCGTAGCATTGGCCGAGATACATTATAATTTGTTGGATACATCAAAAGTACACCACAAACTATTACTAAAAAATCCATGTCAAGATTAATACTTTCAAGACTCCCTTGTACTTCTTCTCGAATGCCTTAAATTTGGATTCTTCCATGCGCAGCTGCTCATGAAGTACCCTGTCGTGCCTTTGTTCAGCTAATTCCAACGTCATCTTACAGCAACTGTTTTGCTCACTTTGAAGATCAATCCACTCAAAAAAGCCGCATTGTTTATTCATCTTATAGTTTGGATAATTGAAAATTTTTTTACCAAAAGTATTTGCTTTTCCAGAAATCCGTGGTTTTGCCTGGAAGCCACAATAGTAAAGTGGTCTCTCCAAACTTGGCCCGAAATGAGAAGCATAACTCATTTGGTATCATAATATTGAAGTAAAAGAGCCCTCAAATCAGTATATATTAGACAGTATATATATGCATGGGAGAAGAAATATACACTACAGCTATGGCATATTATAAAGCAATGAAGATATATAGTAACTACCTTATAGAGATATAGATCCACATTGGACTAAGCATCCTAAAATCAAAATAATAATATAATATTATATATTTTAATCAAAATCTTTTTATGGATTTTTGCAAATACACAATATATTACACCAACATTAAAAAAATACACAATATATTTACAAATACACAATAAACAATAAAACCAACATATCAAACCAGCTCTAGAAAACCACATTTGAAACCACATAACAGCCAAACAAAAAAATTCACATAGCAGTTAAGCACCAACTTAACCATACACTCAAAAGACCACATAGTAGACCACTACAGATGGGCACCAAATTAAAAAATGTGCTCATAAAACCAACATATCAAACCAATTCTGGAAAACCACATTTGAAACCACATAGCAGCCAAACAAAAAAATGCACATAGCAGTTAAGCACCAACTTAACCATACACTCAAAAGACCACATAGCAGACCACCATAGATGGGTACCAAATTAAAAAATATGCTCATAAAAACAACATATCAAACCATCTCTGGAAAACCACATAGCAGCCAAACAAAAAAATGCACATAGCAGTTAAGCACCAACTTAACCATACACTCAAAAGACCACCACATATGGGTACCAAATTAAAAAATTTGCTCATAAAACCAACGTATCAAACCAGTTCTAGAGAAACCACATTTGAAACCATATAGCAGATCAAATAAAAATGCACATAGTAGTTAAGCACCAACTTGACCATATACTCAAAAGACCACATAGCAAACTACCACAGATGGGCACCAAATTAAAAAATGTGCTCATAAAACCAACATATCAAACCAACTCTAGAAAACCACATTTGAAACCACATAGCAGCCAAACAGAAAAATGCACAAGCAGTTAAGCACCAACTTAACCATACACTCAAAAGACCACATAGCAGACCACCACAGATGGGCACCAAATTACAAAATGTGCTTATAAAACCAACATATCAAACCAGCTCTGAAAAAACCACATTTGAAACCACATAAAAATGCACATAACAATTAAGCACCAACTTGACCATACACTCAAAAGACCACATAGCATACCACATAAACTCAACTTCACAAACTAGGAACACAAACCAGATTCAAAGCATGTACTGGGCCATCATTCAATAACACAAGAGGAACAAAAACATTAAAAAAAGAAAAAGAAAAAAAGAATGAAAGTTTATGATGCATACCTAGGTAGAACAGACGTTGAAAATCAAAATATGATCAAATCTAAGTGCAAGTCCCACGAGTAATACTACCACAAAAAAGAACAACACATAAAAGTGAATTTATGTCAGAATTGGCATCTACCCAGAAGCATCAATTGAACCCAGAAATTCAACAAGAAAAAAAAGTAATGAAACCTCTAGATCTAGTATTTGACCAAGACTCTCATTATACGCAACAAAAGAATGAACTCTAGAGTATTGAAATGAACGAGTGGACGGAAATCTTACCTTTATGTTTTTTCGGGGCAGAAATCCACAGCAGTATCGATTTTCTCTGGGAAATCAATTGTTCCTTCCCCATGTTCCTAAGCTAACCCCAAAGAGGGCACTCCGACAACCCTGGGAAAACGACAACAGCAAGGTAACTGAAAAAAAAATGAAAAAATGAGAGAAGGGGAGAGATGGAATCTCGGGCCAACCTAGAGCGTAGAGAGAAGCGAATTTAGGGTTTTGACTTCTGAGGGATGAATCGAGAGAGAAGCAGAGAGGGAGGGAAACGCGAATCCATAATTCTTGATTGTTCCTTCCCCACGTTCCTAAGCTAAGCCTAAAGAGAGCACTTCGACAACCCTGGGAAAATGACAGTAGCAAGGGAACTGAAAAAAATGCAAAAAATGAGAGAATGGGAAAGATGGAATGTCAGACCAATCTAGAGGGAAGAGAGAAATAGAGAGAAAAATTTTTCGGCGAGGAGGGAAACGACTTGAATTTATGGTTCTGACTTCTGAGGGATGAAGCGAGAGAGAAGCAGAGAGGGAGGGAAACGCGAATCCATAGTTCTGACTTCTGAGGGAGGAATCGAGAGAGAAGCAGAGAGGAGGGAATCAGTTCCAATCAAAATGGTGCATTTTATTTTTATCCACGTTAATAGTCGCTTACACGCTGTTTGCACCAAACGACTGCAGCTATAGTTTTTCAAAATAACAACATATCTCAATGTCTATTTATCTGATTAAGTTGGGTATGACATATGATTCTTTAACTTTAAAGCACGTTTGAAAGTAAGAAAACTTATTTATTGATTTCTTGACTGAAAATTTTGCAAACCAAACACTCATTCAACTTCTATCACACTATAATGAGATGATATTGTTTATCAATTTTTAAAATTTTCTTTTAAAAAATAAAAGATTAATCGATGGTTATTATAATGTCACATTAAACAGCAGAATGATAGCGAAAAAAGAAGTGTAATATATAGCATTATTCTTTATCAACAAAATTTTATTCTCCCTAACTTATGCATTCATGAAACTTAGAATGATGATCTAGTGCTGGATTTATGAAGATAAATATATCATATATACGTTTTAAAAAATAAGCACAATTTGGTATGAGAGGTCATGAATTTTTTCTTTTCAGAACTAAGTATCCCAAACTTTTCATCCTTGCTTTTGCACACCATTTTTCATTTTTTAAATAGTAAAAATCTTTTTTACTAATTTTAAAAAATAAAGAAAATACATTAATATATTAATAATCACTTTCTTAATTATTAAATAAAAAATTAAATATATAAACCGTAAAAATGGGAGGATAAAAACATGAGACATTCTGTCATTTTCCACGTCCTTTTCCACTAATGGTGTCCGTGTACCACTCTTTTGAATTTTGAATGAGTGTTATAATGGAAAGGAATGCTAGAGTCTTGTGACAAGATATTGTACATACTTGAATGTCTCCATAAGTCTTGTGGTCATGTCCCCAAAGCAACTCTAGCTCTAGGGGAGGCAATCACGCCCACTAGGGGTGAAAACCAACCTATCGGCGCGGTTTTTTGTCCAAAACCGAAATCGCACCGATGGGGGAAAATGAGACAAATCTCGACCGAAACGGCCGGAGAATGGGGAGGAAACCGTCGTCCTCGATCTCGGCGTAACTCCGGTCGGTTCGTCGGCGTCATCGGTTGCTGTGTGCACCGTGAGAGAGAGCGAGAGAGAGAAAGCGAGGTGACTGAGATTTTTGAGAGAGAGAGAGAGAGAGACGCGAGGTGAGATTAGAGAGAGAGGAGGGAGGGAGGGAGCTGGCCTTGCGTGGCTGCGTGCGCCTTGAGAGAGAGAGAAAGCGACAGAGAGCGAGAGAGAGAGAGGAGGGGGGCGGCGGCGGCAAAATGTCTGAGACTGAGTAAAAAGAACAGACGGGGAAGAAGAGGAAGGGACGTGCGCTGTGTTAACCCTAGGGTTAAACGGCAGCCATTCCTTTTATTATTTTTTTCAAATACTAAGTCCTAAAACGATGTCGTTTCACTTCAGTTTAAGTGAAACGGCGTCGTTTCATATATGTATAATTAAAAAAAAATAGATTTAAACCATCGGTTGGTTCAGCGGTCCGGCCCAGGTTCAAACCGGGACCGAACCGCTGGACATCGGTTTTTCATAAAATCTACCGTGCGCCGACCGGTTCTACTCCGGTTCCGGCCGGTTCCAATCTCCGGCGGCCGGTCTGAGTCGGTTCCGGTCGGTTTTTCGGTAATTTGTACAGCCCTAACACCCCCTGCTCAAGGCTTACAAAAACTAAGGCCTTAAAATAAAGTTTTTAAAAATATATAGACTGACATAAAATATCACAAATAAAAATATTGCATAAAATAAAATAGAATCGAAGTAGTAAAGTAATTGCTGGAAACTCTATACCATTAATCTTTAATGTTAAAGGCTATGTTTGGATNCTTGTGGTCATGTCCCCAAAGCAACTCTAGCTCTAGGGGAGGCAATCACGCCCACTAGGGGTGAAAACCAACCTATTGGCGCGGTTTTTGTCCAAAACCGAAATCGCACCGATGGGGGAAAATGAGACAAATCTCGACGAAACCGGCCGGAGAATGGGGAGGAAACCGTCGTCCTCGATCTCGGCGTAACTCCGGTCGGTTCGTCGGCGTCATCGGTTGCTGTGTGCACCGTGAGAGAGAGCGAGAGAGAGAAAGCGAGGTGACTGAGATTTTTGAGAGAGAGAGAGAGAGAGACGAGGTGAGATTAGAGAGAGAGAGAGAGGGAGGGAGCTGGCCTTGCGTGGCTGCGTGCGCCTTGAGAGAGAGAGAAAGCGACAGAGAGCGAGAGAGAGAGAGGAGGGGGGCGGCGGCGGCTTTAATGTTAAAGGCTATGTTTGGATATTGAGATAAATTAAGTTTTGAATAGTAATATTTTATAGATCTTATTGAGATGTGTTTACCTTTTTAGGTTGAAATGTATAAAGTAAGTCGATATGAGTTTAACTTTTTATAAAAAATTAAAAAGATAATGGGATTAGTTTGAAATGAGTTGAGTTTGATTCAACAATCAAATACAAACTAAGAATGACATCTCATCAACTCTACATCATACATATACAAATATGAACGAAAATATATTATTTATAAGTTCCATATCATACAAAAGATTGAAAAGTAAACTCAAACTTCCCACCATAAATAAACATGGTTCCTCATTTTTTTAGTGCAACCACAAACATAAAATGAATAATACTTCATGGTTTACTACTAGCCACATATAGTGAAGTGATTCAAGAGATGGCTAGGGGCTTAACTATTAAGATAAATATAGATATTTAAATATGTTTATTTCTATTAATTTAAGTTTTTGAGACAAATAATGTTTTCACATAATATTAGAGTATAAGACATAAATTCGAACTCTAACTTTACATTTTACCCCATTTAATTAAATATTTCATATATTAAACTTACTTATTGAGAAGAACTTAGCTTAAAATTTTGAAACAAATTGTGATTTAAAAAAACATCCGTCAATTTGATTTTGTTGCTCTCTTTGGATGGCATTAAGATAATGGTTTTAAAATTAAATGGCATGCATGCATCACTCTTGTCTGTGCAGAATGCTCTAATCAATGTGGTGAGTTATGATTGAATTTCTAATATCTCGAGTAATAAGAGTAAGAGCCCGTCTAGCTCAGCCGGTAGAGCGCAAGGCTCTTAACCTTGTGGTCGTGGGTTCGAGCCCCACGGTGGGCGTTGATTTTGAATCCTTTATTTCTCTCTTTTAAGACTTTTTTCTCTTTTTCTTTTAAAATTTCCCTTTTAAAATTTCCCTTTTATTTTTATCTTATGGTAAAAATGATGTAGCCAAGTGGAGCGCCACTGGGACCGCACCTAACACTGCCAACAAAATCCCTGTCGTGACGGTGCCAACAAAATCCCGCAAAACCCAATCCAAAGCTTGAAGGACCAACCTTTACACGTTTACGCCCACTTGCCAAATCTGTTCACGACTTGCCCAGCCTTCTCTCTCTCTTACTGTTTTATCTGCCCCCATCGTCCCCGGTAACCTCACGTTTCTTCAGCTTGAGAGCTCTAATGGCCACTATCTCCGCTACTTCTGCTACCTTTGGAGCTTCTCTTAAGCCATGCTTCAAGAATAATAAGGTGAATAAGGGCCTCTTTTCTTGTAAGTTCATTTTCATTAAAATAGTTGTGTAAAACTCAGATCTGATTCACTTCTTGTTACTATAGGTGTTGAATTGACTCAGATTTTGTTATGATATTATTGCCTTTTGTTTTTTTCCCTAAGAATACCCAAAACTTCTTCTGTTAATAGGGTGAAAAATGAAGAAGCTAAATCCGGGTTACATGAAGATCTCTCTCTCTGTGACTGGGCATTGATTTATTGTTTACTAAGCTGGAAAATTAGTCAGTATGAATAAATTCTGTTAATTTCTCACCAATTTTTTCTGAGTTCTGGCAATTGTTGAATTGAGAGACCATAGACTTGTGACAGATCCATTTGTTTAAATTAGGAGGACATAGATTGGGTACCATGTTATTAGTGTCTGGTGCCTTAGTTTCGACCATCTTGTTGTTTGTCTCCAATGCTTATCTCACTTCGCTTATCTCACTTTTCAGTGGTCTTGTGTGGCCTTAAAGGGGCATGCTACACAGCAGCCTCACACTCAACACACCACACCCAACACATCATAATTTTTGAGTGAAAAATAAAAGAGGGTAAAATAGTAAAATTACATATTTAAGTGGTGTGAAAAAGTGTGAGGCTGCTTTGTATAATTTTCCTTGGGACTATACCTCATGCCTCGAGCTTCGTAATTTTTAATATTATTGTTTGAATATATATTTTTAATATTATTTTTATTTTAAAATTTGAAAAAGTTGAATTATTTATTTTATTTTATATGAAAATTTAAAAAAGTTGTAATAATTAGATGAGATGAGTTGAAAAGTGTTGTGAAAACAAACGAGGCCGTCTGAATTTTTGAAATATTATTCAGACAAGTTTTAGGAACCCGTCACCCATTATGGTTATAAGAAAAGTGAAAGTACCAATACATTTTTATGATAGCTGATGCGGGAAGGTTTCACGTTAACACCTCAAATTTGGGGTTTTAATGACTAAAAACTAATTGAGATGGAAGTTATTTAACTCTGAAGTCCTAAAAAGCAGCTTGTGCAGGTGACCGGTGGGACTTCAACAACTCTGAAGATAGTTAGAGCAGGTTGGGCAAAGAATGTCTTCCCTACTTTAAGGACCTCACGCTTCAATGTTTGCTGTGCGGTATTTCACTTCCTTTCTTACTTTGGTTCCTTGAATGTTGATAAATGAAATCGTATATCTAACGATCTTTTAATTTACGTGTGTGGCAGGCCAAGCCTGAGACAGTGCAGAAAGTTTGTGAGATAGTAAAGAAACAATTGGCATTGTCTGATGAGACTGAGCTCACCCCAGAGTCCAAGTTCGCTGCCCTCGGAGCTGATTCTCTTGATACTGTAATACCAAAATTGGGTGCTTAGTTTTTGCTTCATCTTCAACTGATAAGATTATTTTGATCAACATGATTATGATGATGAAATAATACTGGCAATGTAGGTGGAAATAGTAATGGGTTTGGAGGAAGAATTTGGAATCAGTGTCGAGGAGGAAAGCTCTCAGAATATAACCACAGTCCAAGAAGCAGCTGATCTGATAGAGAAGCTTGTCCAGAAGAAGCCTTAGACTAATAAGAGCTGGTTGGTTGGGATGTAACAGTTTTGTTACTATTTGAGGCAATATCATGTTAAGTAATTTGGAAGGGATAGTTTGCTTTCCCTTCAAAATGTTCCTGTCGTTTTTTTTTTTTTGGAATGGGTGTCCCTCTTAATCAGTCTCAGAATTAGAACTGATGTCGTTTTGAATTTGAATAGATTAATTTCAAGGAACATGTAGCTTCTGTATCAGATGCAAAATCCATTTGGTATGGACTTTGATGATTTGGACACCAACGTCCAGCAGTGTAATAATGAATTTCTCCTTCCCTAACACTTCTCTCTCTCTCGCTGAAGATCAGAGACAAGGCATTTTGTATTTGATACTCTTAAAGCGACTATATCTCAGGTAGGATTAGGAACATTGATTTATGTATTACTATTATTCATATTAACCGGATATGTGTATTTCTTTTTCCCTTTTTTATATAGATCGCGAAATATCGTACGTGTATATTTTTATTCGTATGTTTACGACTACTGCTCTGACAACATTACTCCATAAATGGTCTCACCCACCAGATCCAACCTTCACAAGGAAAAAAGTTGTGGATGACCCCATGCCACCAAGAACCGTAGACAGTCGAGCATGCTATTTGGGAATGCATCTCTGCCCAGATGTATGGGGACAAGGTTCAATCAGCCTGCAAAAATGCATGATTCCAAATCTGGCAGGCCAGTTTGGTTATTCAACCAATCTCAATTTATCTAATTTATCTTATCTAATCATTATAATTTTTTTTTTAAATTTCAACACAAAATATAATAAACAATTCAATTTTTTTTAATTTTTGAAATAATAATAATATTAAAAAAATTAATATTTTAACAATATTTTATTCAATTTTCAATTAACTCAACTCAATATCTAAATGCAGTCTAAAGATGTTGTGGAGGCAATGTTTGGAGTGCTTGATAAGGAGGGGATGGAAGAGTTTGTAGTTATTTCATGGAAAATTTGGAAACGAAGAAATGATTTTATCTTCAAGGATGCTCTAAAGTTTTAAACTTGTGCAGCAATCTTTGGAGCTTCTACAAGAATTCAAACAGCTTCAGCATACAAACAGGAGATCTAGCAGAGGTCAAGAGGCAGCAATTGAAAAATGGGATGCTGCTGTGGAGAAAGTCCAGTGCAAGGTTGGCATTGGCGCTGTTATCCGAGATTGGGAAGGAGTAGTCCCGGCATCTTTGAGGATGATAAAGGATCCTTTTATTTCCTGATCCATTTCTTGCATGATCCTTCGCAGTACTTCAAGCTGTTATGTTATGCAGGGACATGGGCTTGAAGGAAATTATTGTAGAAGGGGACGCAGTCAAAGTGGTTCATGAGCTGGAGAAGACGACCGAGGTTGGGACCAGCAACGGAGGAGATAACTCAATCAATTCTTAGAAGTTTGTCAATAAAATTTGTTTTTCAGCAAGTGTGTAAAAAGAATGCTGATAATTTTAATTCTCATCTTTCCCTTCTTGTTTCGTAACATATTAGATAATTAAAAATTAATTATTATATTTTATTTAAAAATTTATATAATGTTATATCATTAAATGATAAGATGAAAAATAGATCATAAATAGATTTTTATAAAAGATATTTCCTTCATTTAATAGACGTGACAAAGTTTACTTTATGAAATTATTGTGACGAGTACATTATTGTAGTCAACATTCCATCTCTATCACCCATTATCTCTATCACCCATTCCGTATAGGTGACGTGTACGATCCAGATTCAAAATCTGACGTATCCGTCTATATAATCTCACCTCCTCTCGCTCCTCGTATCTCTTCATTCTTGGACTTCATAGCTCGTCCGTCTTTCAGTAACTTCGAGATTTACTTTCTGTAGTTGAGGGAAAGGAGCTAAGAGTCTTAACATTCCAAGCTTCTCAAATCAGATCTGACGTCAAATTTTATCACGATTTTGAATCTTTTTTTCTCTCTTAAACTCGGTTATAATTTATTATGTCAATCCGATCTTGGAGAAATTGAACAAAAACTTTCTGTAATTTGTAAGATCCGGTGGAGATCAGGTCGATGTTGAATTTCTTGGTGATTGTAGGATTTTGAATAAGATTTTAATTTATGGTCGTTGCTGGGTCGAATTGGTTTGGGGGAAATAATTGTGAGGGTATTGAGGAAACCCTAAGCGAGATGGGGAAGGATGAGACTAAGGTCGAAGACGTAGAAGAAGGTGAAATTTCTGATGGAGCTTCGGTGGAGGAGATCACCGAGGAAAATCTCAAAAAGCAGGAGAATGCTACAGCGACGACGAAGGTCTCGTCGAAACCAAAAGCCGGAGCTAGGGTTTGGACGATGCAGGATCTGTATAAGTACCAGGTCTCTCGTGGCTATGGTTCGAGCTTGTATAATCTGGCGTGGGCACAGGCCGTGCAGAATAAGCCTCTGAATGAGATTTTCGTGATGGAGGCGGAGGTTGACCAGGACGAGAAATCGAAGCGATCGTCGGCTCCACCAAATTCTAACGCAAAGGAAGTTGATGAAGTTGTGCTCGATAATGATAGTAAGGACGAGATGGATGCTAAAGTTGTGGATGTGGGGAAAGAGGAAGGGGAATTGGAGGAAGGTGAGATTGATTTGGATTCAGAGCCGATTGAAAAGGAAGTCGAGTCTGAGGAAGTTAAAGAAGACGCAGTTTTGAGCAGTGAGTGTGTGAATGTTGAGAACTCGGAGATTGTTTTGGAGAAGCGAGTGACTTGGATTCGGGAAACTCTGGAGAGTGCAACTGTGACGGAGGCAGAGACGTAAGTTCGCAATTTGAATGGTATTGGATTTGGAGTATGATGGGTAACTAGCCTAATTGAGACACTTACTTGGGGTGTTTTGGCGATGGATGATTTCTTTTGAAATTGATATTTTTGGCTGGTTTTTTGTTGTAGATCATTTGGGGAAGTTTGCTCCCGAGTACACAGCAGTTTGGAGAGCTTGCGAGAAGTGTTGTCAGAAAGTAGTGTTCCCACAAAGGATGCTCTTGTTCAATTGTTGTTTACTGCTATTAAGGCAGTCAATTTGGTAAGGCACCCCAGTAGCGTTTTTGAACTTGCCACATTCTTATCACCCCTGGGTATTTGCTTTAAATAGCGTATCTTATGTAATCTTAATGAATTCGACGATCTGGTTTTAAACATGGGAGAGCTTCAATTGGTGTTTGATTTCAGGTGTTCTCTTCCATGAACAAAAAACGAAAGGAGCAGAATAAAGAAAATTTGTTGAGGTTTTAATCATTCTTTGATTCTCAGTTCTGTAATTTATTTGAAACTTGATGCCATCGATTTTTTAGTCATCTCATTAGTTGCATTTTGGTTACAGGTTCATTTCTGATGTCAAGTTCGGTAATCCCCCTCTTTTCTCCTCTGAGCAGATGAAAGAGGTGCGGTTTTATATAACTTAGTTAAAGAAGATTTTCTGGCCTTACCTTTGTTTTAGCTTAGGAAGATTGTTGGTGTTCTCGAATCTAAAACTTGGTGTCTTTTTCACAGATAGAGGTCATGAGGTCCTCTGTGGATTCTGTTGATGTTTTATCGAGCACAATAGATGGTGTTAAAAGGAAAGAAATGGCGGTAATTGATGCGGCTAATAATAAGGATTTTGATGCTTCAGCCATAAGTGATGGTTACGAATTGACTTCTAACAAGTTATCTTCAGATTCTGTTGCTGTTGGATCCTTGGTTCTTAGTAATGCAAATATTCTACCTGAAGTTTTGAAACCAGGAGTTTCTAGTTTTAAAAGTAGAGCAATTCTGCTCCCGCTGTTAGACCTTCACAAAGATCATGATATAGACAGTCTCCCCTCGCCCACACGGGAAGCACCATCGTCTTTCCCTGTACACAACATAATGGATATTGGAGACGGGATGGCTAGACCAGTGTTACCCGCTGCTAAGGTGGGGCATGACACAGAAGATTCAAAATTGCATATTTATGAAACTGATGCACTCAAAGCTTTTTCTACCTATCAACAAAAGTTTGGTCAAAATTCCTTGTTTACAAGTGATAGACTCCCTAGCCCCACCCCTTCAGAAGAATTTGATGACGGGAATGGTGACACTAGTGGGGAGGTTTCTAGTTCTTCTACCATTGGTAATATAAGAAATGTTAATCCGCCCTTTTTGTGGGGACCAACAGGTACTCCCTCCATGGACAGTTCTAGCATGCATGGACCAATTACTACTAAAAGCAGCACGCCTGTAACTTTTGGGTCCAATAGCATAGTTAGAGCTTCAGCAAAGAGCAGAGACCCAAGGCTTCGTTTAGCCAATTATGATTCCAATGCTTTATATTTTAACCAACACCCCTTATCATCAGTGCATAACACACCTAAAGTGGAACCCGATGGAACAATAAGCTCAAGAAAGCAAAAAGCTCTCGAGGAGACTACCTTGGAAGGCCATGTACTGAAAAGGCAAAGGAATGGATTGGAAAATTCTGGGGTTGTCCAGGATATAAAAAATGTGTCGGGAAGTGGTGGCTGGTTGGACGACACTAAAACAGTTGGGCCTCAGTTAATGAACAGAAACCTGTTGATGGAGAGTTCAGAAACTGATCCCAGGAAAATAGTTGAGCTTGTAAGTTGTTCTGGCATTAGTTGTGCTAACGCTAATGCAACAATTAGTGGAAATGAGCAGGTGTCTGTGACAGGTACCAGTGCTGCAGCTTCCTTGCCTGCGTTATTGAAAGATATTGCTGTGAATCCAACTGTGCTGCTAAATATACTTAAGATGGGACAACAGCAGAGTTTAGAAGCAGATGTCCAGCAAAAGTCTGCTGATCCTGCAAAAAGTACAACACAACCTCCGAGCTCAAACTTAATACTGGGAACAGCTCCCATGGTGAATGTTGCTCCATCAAAGGTCTCGGGGCTTTTGCTCAAACCGGCAGCAACACAGGTTCCTTCGCAAATTGTTCCCATGGTGAGCAGTTCATTTATCTATTTCCCACTTTTCTGAATTAGGAAACTATATCAAGAATAAGTATGTGCTTTTTTAAGTAGGAGTCTGTTCTTGTGCTGGCTTAGTGGGTTTTTTTTTTATTGTTTTAATGCAGCTTCAACATTCCTCTGCTCTTTTTGCCCATTATTTTTTTAGTTGCATCCAAATTGCGATGTGGTCAGTAACTTTTAGAAGGGGTTTACTTATCATAGAACTTTTACAAGGCATTTTAATTTCACTTTTATTGTTATTTTTTTCTGAATAATTAGTTTGTTTGATCTTTAAATTGGTTTCCCTTAATGTTAGTTGGTCTCGTGATTAGATATCTCAAAAGATTTCACAATAAACTCACAAATTGATGCGGTTTCATATAGTACGTTAGATGTACTTTACAATAAAAATAATTTTACAATATGACGTACAACATGAAACTACGTTAGTTTGTAAGTTTACTTTTGTGAAATCCCTTTGTGGCTAAAACATTTCTCATATTTCAAATGCAGTTGAATAAGAGTTCTACAAATTTAAGAGAACTTTTTCCACTTATCCAGTTAAGTAAGATAAAGTTTTATTTGTCATTCCCTGCTTGATGAATTAAGTAAAATTAGACCTTATAGTTGATTCTAATATTAAACATTTTAAATGAGAATAAATTATTGCTATGCTTGCTTCTTTTGAATATAGTGTGATGCATGCTTGATGATGACAGCGCCTGCAGGAGGACTTGGGTAAAATTCGCATGAAGCCCCGTGACCCTCGCCGGATCCTCCATGATCATACACTTCAAAAGAATCCAATATTGGGATATGAGCAGCCCAAAATTATTGTACCCCTTGCGTCAAGCACCCAAAAGCAAGAGTGTCAGGTCGATACAAAGTCAACACCTTCTCAATCAGTAATGCAACCTGACATTGCTCGGCAGTTCACCAAGAATCTGAAAAATATTGCTGATTTTATGTCTGTTTCCCAAGCATCGACAACTCTACCAATAATTTCTCACAGCTTATCTTCTGGAGCAGTGCAAGGTAAGCCAGAAAAAGTGGATATGAAAGCTGTAGCTTCAAATTCTGAGGACCAGCGCTCTGGGACAAGTCCAGCACCTGAGATAGGTGTAGCAATTGCCTCTCGTTCAGAAAACATGTGGGGAGATGTTGAGCATTTATTTGAAGGATATGACGACCAACAAAAAGCTGCTATCCAGAGAGAGAGGGCGAGGAGGATAGAAGAACAGAAGAAAATGTTTTCTGCACACAAGCTCTGCCTTGTATTGGATTTAGATCACACACTTCTCAATTCGGCTAAGGTAACAGCTTATTTAGTTTTTTATTTGCCCTTTTTGGCGGCCAATCCTGGGAGAGAGTGTTTATTTTGTAATATCTGTTGTAATTCGACTCACATCTTTCAGTTTGGGGAAGTAGATCCAATTCATGATGAGATATTGAGAAAAAAAGAGGAACAGGATCGCGAAAAACAGCAGAGGCACCTCTTCCGCTTTCCTCATATGGGAATGTGGACCAAACTACGACCCGGTATTTGGAATTTTTTGGAGAAGGTAATTGTGATTTATTGATCGTTTTGCTTAAATAATTATTGGGCATTTTAGTTCAATTTGAGGCACTTATTGTTTTTCCTGTTTGCATTTAGGCTAGTAAGCTTTATGAGCTGCATCTATACACTATGGGGAACAAACTGTACGCTACAGAGATGGCTAAAGTGCTTGATCCCAAAGGGGTTCTGTTTGCGGGACGAGTTATCTCTAGGGGTGATGATGGTGATCTTATTGATGGTGATGAGAGAGTTCCAAAGAATAAGGATCTGGAAGGGGTTCTGGGTATGGAATCAGCTGTCGTAATTATAGATGATTCTGTGAGGGTTTGGCCGCATAACAAACTGAATTTGATAGTTGTAGAAAGGTTAGTTACCTGTATTTGAGGTAGAATGTGTGACTTGTGTAGTGATTCTACTTTGCTAGGCAGCCTCACTCTTTCATCTCAATACTGATGCATTGATTTATTGCAGGTATACATACTTTCCCTGCAGTAGACGCCAATTTGGGCTTCCAGGTCCTTCTCTGCTAGAGATTGACCATGATGAGAGACCAGAAGATGGAACTTTGGCATCCTCTTCAGCGGTGAGGCTAATTTTCAACTTGCATAGAGATTTTGCAAATGATTAACTACACTCCTGCCAATCATTTGTTTTTTTTCCCAAACAGGTTATTGAGAGAATACATCAAAACTTTTTCTCACATCAATCCTTGGATGAAGTTGATGTCAGAAATATACTGGCTGAGGAACAGCGGAAGATTTTGGGTGGCTGTAGTATAGTATTTAGCAGGGTGTTTCCAGTTGGCGAAGCCAATCCTCATCTACATCCATTGTGGCAGACAGCTGAACAGTTTGGTGCAGTGTGCACCAATCAAATTAATGAACAGGTGACGCATGTTGTTGCCAATTCCCTTGGGACTGATAAGGTATTATTGCTAGTTTCTCTGATATCTAGAACCCTAGTTGAAATCTTGCTCACTTAAGTCATTTAAAAGTAGAAAAGCGTTGGGATCTGCATGATGCCTGGAGCCATCCTCGCTGTGTGAAGTTCTTTTAGAAACGCTTGTTCCTACAATGAGACTTAGCTTAGCAAAACAGTATTATTTATTTATTTGGATGTGCGTCTAAAGAAAATATTTGCTTGTCTCTTGTTGTGAACAGGTGAATTGGGCTCTTTCTACAGGAAGATTTGTTGTATATCCAGGCTGGTAAGTTACTTTATCCGAATCATAGACTAGGTTTTCCCCCAGTTCCTCGCTTTTATTTTTGATGGAATTGACATTCTCCCCCCTCAACCGGTTCAACCTCTCTTTTTGCTGTAAAAACAGGGTGGAAGCATCAGCGTTGCTTTACCGAAGGGCCAATGAGCGAGATTTTGCCATTAAACCATAAAACAATCCCCTCCCATTGGTAAACTTAGAGCCTGACAAACATAAAATCCAAAATCGCACTATGCTTCCGGATGGGTCATGAGTTCGTGCTAGGTAGGTTCGGGCAAGATTTGAACAGACTGGGGATCTAGGATTTTTCAATCTTTGGGTGGATTACATATTTTAGGCGAAAAAAGTATTTTGAGCGGGGTGGTGGTAGTTGACCAAATATGAATGGGAGGGGTTTGGCTGACTGAAATTCCCAATGCGGCAAGGTTTTGGACAATATGGATTGCCGTTGAGACCTCGGCTAGTCCCATGAATCAATGCATCGGCCTTCTAGGAACATCCAGAAAATATGAAATGGAAGTTAAAATGGTTAAGAAACAATATGAAAGAGCCACCGAAAACCGACCCACCGGAGCTGCTTTGAAATGCTTCAATGTGGGAAAGTCAGAGAGAAATTGAGAGAGAGAGAGAGGGGGGGGGGGGGGGGGGGGAGAGAGCAAAAGGCATCCGTCAACTTTTGTTCTGAAATTGTTGTCAGCGTATCCGGGTGTGACTGATGATACTGGCATTCGGCAAAAGTTCACTCTCAAAAGGATCCTGAAGGGGGGCTGGTGGTTGTTTTTCTTATAGTCTCTTTGGTTAGCAACCTTTCTTCATTATTTTTTTTCAATTCGTAATTTAATGGTCGAGGCCTCCCTCGTACACACAAAATGTTATCTTGGAATCTAGGAGCGTACTTTGAAATGAAATGAAAAAGAAAAGAATAAAGAATGACTTTTAATTCAAGCCTTCGTCTCTAGAAACTCATGTCGAAAAGAAGAGAATAATAGGATTTATTCTGTTATAATGAGAATTGAAACTACCTATAGCAATGCCTTGGTGGCAAAATGTTTTCGTCATACTCGAGTGATTGCCCAGTTGACCGTACTTAAAATTGGTCATTGATTCGGATTAGATGCTTGAGTAGGTGGAGAAATTATTTTTAAGAGAATTTAATTATAATATTAATTAGTTCATTTGTAGTTCGGGCTCTTACGTGACTTAAGCCTCTCTTAAGTTATACTAGAATGAAACTCAATCAGGGACTTGAGTCTTAACATCTACGGTGCAATGGCCTAACCAGAGAGTGTTTAAGATTCAAGGGGAAGATTGAACGATCGTGGAATGGCGATCACAGTGAAATTCTTCTTTAGAATAACTAGTCGTTGATCCATGCAATGTGAGGAAAATAATTGAAGCATAAGAGTTTAGAGGTGAAGAAGTCAAATGGGGAAATAAATATGAATTAATAATTATAATAAGATGTATAGTTGTTTTGTTAGAAAATTCATATTGAATTAGTAATTATAAAGTGCAGGAAATCTTTCATCTCCAGTTTCTTTTTAATCTTAATATCAAAAAATTGAGTAAATTTATTTTTGTATACGATGAAATGTCTTTTTAGCATATAAAGAGTTGGGATTTGTTAATAAAATTAAATGAAAAATAAAATATAGTGCTAAGATAACTTTATAGAATTGATACCTTTTAGACGATGGATTCAAATGGGAATGCATTTTCTTGTTATGATTATGAGGATAAAAATTTAACCAAGTTAGTACCAAGAGTTCTAGGTTAATTGTTAGATCTTTGACAATTAGCATCAGATTAGAGACTATGTAATGAGCTCGAGTTACGAAGGGGGTGATCTATAAGCTAAATTAAAGTCTTTGTATTATATATGGACATAGTGTTAAATCATTAAATACTGATAGATAAGTGAAATTGTCAAAAGGAAAATAGCTAATATCGGGTTAGTGATGATTGAGTGGACTACCATGGATTTCAGATTCAGAAACATGGTGAAATATTATGATTTTGAGGGTTAAAAGTTGAACCAAATTAGCATCCAACAATCATTAGGTTTTCGGATTGATGGTTGGATTTTTAACAATCTTCCTCGCTTCCTTGAATCATTAGATGACTTATTATAGATATTCAACCTATCGGTAGTAATTGATTATATCTGTCTATATATGTATGTCTATATATATACACACAAACAAATATGTGCTAACATCGTGGGATTGCGAGATGTACATAGATAGAGAAATATTTTAATCATAAAAAGAGATTACAAAATGACGTGATTTGATGTGATATGTTATACTGTAAAATTACTTTTAATTTATAATATATTTGACGTATCATATAAAGTTATGTTAGTTTGTGGTTAACTTTTATAAAATAAATCTCTTTGTAGTTGTATAACTTTTCAAATAGATATATATCAATTCAAAAATGTGAGACTACGGCCGGTTTGAATGTTGAGTTGAGTTAAGTTAAGATGAAAATTGAATAAAATATTATTAGAATATTATTTTTTAATATTATTATTATTTCAAAATTTAAAAAAGTTGAATTATTTATTATATTTTATATTAGAAGTTGAAAAAATTGTAATAATTAAATGAGATAGAGTTGAGAAGAGTTAAAAGAACCAAAGGCATTAGGAATCCATCCACAACGCCGCACCAACGGGTTCGCTTGTCTATTATTAGGCCACTGCATTGCCTGCTGTCACAGATGATCCCTGTCTCACGTTAACCGTAGGCTTCCAGTTACAAATGACAATTCCCTTGATCATATACCCCAATAGATTTTATAGGTTTCAGATGGGTAATTGGTGAAGCTCAAAAATAAGTATGGGTGCACTTAACGTTTGTAATTCCACTCGCTACTTTTCTTGGTTCGGTTGCTTTATCTCGGTTTGCACGGAGATACTGAGAAACTATCGTTTCTGAGGAGGCCAGCTTCGAACAACCCTTTATTTTTAATTCTATATATAAAAGAAATAATACAAAGGTAAATCCAGAGTCTAAAGAAATCCCACCGATTGACAGATATCGCATGCAGAAAGACTCCTAATTAGTCACAGCAGAACACGAAGGGAATAAAAGCCTTATGCACCTGGCTGGCACAAGAGGCTAGAGAACATAAATCCTTATATTCTACGAAAGAGGACGTAAATCCTGGCACAGACGTGTGTTTTTTTTTTAAATTATTGGGGCTGTGGGAATCAAAATCCAATCCATTACAATGTTTGACCCTGTGTAATGCTCGGTTGTTGACACGTAAAATTAGGACAACGGATATCGCGAGCGAGCAACAAACATGAGAAAATAAAAACATGATGAGAGAGCCAGGAGATGAGGCTTGGAAGGGACAGAATATACATGCAACGTATCTTTTAGATTTTGATGAGGTCGGTGCAAGGATGTTGTTGGATAGAGCTGACTGGGCTTGAATAGTGCCAGATAACGTCACGGCATCAAAAACCCACCAAATGCCAAACGGTGAAGCAGATGTACGTACGACGATATTATTGCACTAGAGAGCAGCAAAAATCCTAGGACAAAGAAGCATAGAAAATCTGAACGCCAGGAGGAAGAGAGAGACGGCGAGAGATCAGCACGCACGTACAGTGAGGGATCTCGAAAGGTGGCCGCCCTCTTCTGTATAAAGACTGAAGCTTGGTCAGTTGTTTTTAAAGAGGATGGTACTGTTTTTATAGTCACTGGAGACCATCTATCTGGCTTTACTTGAGCATGTCCAAATTTCTGATCAAGCAAACTCTGACTTGAAGTTCCCTAAAAGCGCCGGCGACCCCTTTTTTCTTTTTTAGTCAACTAAATTTCGCTTTAAAAAACAACATTTAGAATATCATATTCATATCTCCATGACGACTTTGCAGGCAGTATGATTTATACTTAAATATTTATTTATTTTTACATTTCAACTTTAAATTAGCAAAACAAAATTAGAGTATTATTTGAGTAAGGTTAGTAACAAGTCTCAAATATATAAGCCTTGAGTAAATTTTTTTTGTAAAAAAATGAAATTTTTGTACTTTTTCATAATCAAGTATATTTTTTTATAAAAAAAATTACATAAAATTTATTCATTTTAAACTTGTATATATCATTATTCTGTTCATTTTTAGTAGCCTCTAGTCATATTTAGTCCAGATTTTTTTGTTTAGTTTATCTTTTAAAGAAGAATGTTTTAATTATAAACAACTACGTAAAAATAAATCTATAAATTAACTTAATTTGATGTATTATGTTCAATTACAAAGTTATGAGAAGTTTTATATAAAAATTTTATATTACATACATTAGCTTAATCAAAATGTAATTTTTCATTTATGTTATTCTATCTTAATGATTAAATGCATATGTTTAAATATAATGATAAAAATAATAAATCACATATTAATTAAATAAAAATATATAATATAAAACTTCCACATGACATTTCTCAAAAATTATTATCTTACATAATTCATGAAGATTTGACAACGACTTAGAACATTGTTAATGGATTATGCATATTTAAAAGATAATTTTGATTAATGTAAGATGAATTTAGATATTAATTATTCTATTTACATTAGTCTCCACATTGGAATAACTATTTTATTTTTATTATATAACAATAAAATAATATAAGATAAATTTGACTTTGACTATTTCATATCAAATCTCCACATTAGATTATCCATTTATTTATTATATAGTAATGAGTATTTAATAATTTAAAAAATATTTAATTTATTTAATTTTATCATATTTTACTATTTAATTTAAAGAAACCGATGAAAGTTTGTAGATATAGATGGAGAGAAGAGAGAGAAGAGAGTGTTATAAAAAATAATAAAATAAGATTTGCTATTTGTACAATATAGATCAAATTTAATATTTTTCTTTAGAATACTGTAGCTAAAAGCTACAAACTTTGCTAATAACTAATCCGTTGTAAGTTTATTTTCTATCAAATATTTAAAAAGTACAAGTTATTTTAGATATAGAATATCCAATGATACTGCTCTTACAAAGCGTTCACAAAAGCACAGTTATGCATAGCTGACTTTAGAGCATTTCAGATGCTGTAAAATATAGTTATATGTAAAATATGAAGAATATTGATCAAAATAGAGATCTAATAGATATTGTAAATTATTTTTACTTTTCAAGCAGCTATAGTAATTCCATTACATCTACAGGATATTGTTTATACATGTAAATTTTTTTTAATGGTTTCTCTCTACTCTAAATTATTTTTCCCTTTTATCCTGAATATTTTTCCGTTTTATCCTAAATTTGTTTCACCCCCATGTGGCATCGGCCATGGTCTTATTTGCGTTTTTTATGCCGGAGAATCCACCAAAGAGTATTGAAAAATGGAATTGGGTTTATTGGGATGTCAAGGAATTGAAAATTGGAACTGGGTTTTTCTCTCTCTCTTTTTTTTTTTTCTCTGTTATTCTATAAGTAATTTAAAATAGGAAATAATATTTTCTCTTTATTTTAATATTTTGAATCAATGTCAATTTTAATTTTACTTGTAAATTTGGATTAATCTGTATTAGAATATAATTAGATGATTATATATGAAGAGTTATTAGTTATTACACAAAAGATACAAGATATTATTAACAAGTAGAAAAAATATTTGAAATAAATTAAAAAAAATTAAAAAATATATAATTAATTAATTAATTAATATGATTTAAATAAAAAAAGTACTAGTTATTTATTTCTCGCAACCGACTGGGGAACCGCGGCATTGAGTCCAATGTGGTAAATTAGAAACGATGCCGTTTCTATCCCACGAAGCCATTACGCATTCTACACAGTCAGTCTTTGTCTGAGTCTTCAATCTTCCCATTTCCAACGTTCAAACGAAAATGCTCCTTAAGCACAAAGGTTCCTTCGTCTTCCCCAAGCTCAGGTTTTATATTGATCTGCATGGTGGAAGATTGGGCGGCTTCTGGACCTAGTGTTGCATTTATTTTGTACTTTCCCACGGACTGCTTCATTGTGAAAGATATTACTTCAAAGAACATGATATTTATTAGCAGAGCCCAAGATAAGTATTCATCATAGATTGTTTGTAGAAGAAGGGAACTTGAAATTTAATGAGAGGGAGACTATCGTGTTTGGATGCATAGAAAATGAAAGAAATTCATGGAGAATGGGTGTCCGTGTCCCAAAAGCGTGCTTTTTCTCCTACTCACGAGCTCTGATTTTTCTCCTACCCAGACGACCACAGACCTCTGCTTTTTCTCCTACCCACGAAAACGAGTCACGACCACATATCTGTCTTCTTTCTCATCTCGTGTTGTTTTCATCTTCTTCTTTTTTTTAACAGTTGGATTTAGATGGAGAATATAACAGCAAGCGAACTGGTCGAATTTGGGGTTGGCACTCTGCTCGTATACAACTATGCATCACCATTGCTGCCCCAAGAATTTGAGAAAAAGCAAGAGCATTGGGTGGGAGAAAAAGTAAGAGGTTTGGGTTGGCAGAAAAAGTAGACACAGGAAAATATGCTCGCTGCCATGTACAAACAAGAAGCTCAAAGAGAGCTTGAAGAGCTAGAAGGTGAAAATGTAAAAGTTTCTTGAGAGAGTTTCTTGACAGATGAAAGCGCCGAAGGTGAAAATGCAAATTTTTTTTTACTTTTTCTGACAGATGCTGAAGTGATAGTCAGCCGATTACACAGCTGTTGCAAACGCTGGTTTTCGGTGACAGTTTTGTTATTTCTCCTATCGTACTAGCCCTCGTGAATGCCGTTCACAAAACTGACAACTTCCACACTCTCCCGATAAAGCATCTGATGGTCTGTCCTGATAAATAATTTTTATTTTTTTTTATTTTTTTAATTTAGTAATTACAAAAATATTTTTTAGTAAATTTTTATTTTTTAAAAAAATGTTAAAAATAATTAAAAAATAATTAAAAAAAACAAAAATAAAAACAAAACAAAGCAAGATTGCATCGAGAGATTCTCTCGTGGCTGTAGAATCACTCTTTCCGTGTTTACAAGTAAACACTCACAGCAATATCTGCGCCCTCTGTGTCTAAAGTACAGTCTTGGCGAAGTTTCGGACGAAGACGAGCACTGCCATGATGCCATCACTCTCTTTGCAGTAGTTAACACTACGTGGCACGAGGATCTAGGCATTTTTCATAGGCTTTTCGGACAATAGAAGCTCACGTGCGCGCATTCATCATGGACCGGCGACCGACCGACAGCCCGGTCTACGGCCGGCAATGGAGCAGCGAGTCCAGCACCACCGGCTCCAACCAGCCCTCCCCCTCGCGTGCGTCACACGCGCGCTCCTCCTCCCTTACCGCATTCTCCACAGTCAAGCGCACCCAGAACTTCGCTGCCAAAGCCGCGGCTCAGCGCCTCGCTCAGGTCATGGCTTCCCAGACCACCGACGATGACGACGAAGACGGCGATGACCTAGATTTCCGTTACAGTGCTCCCCCGCCTTTCTCTCTCTCAAGGACCGTTAACACTACTAGCACCGCTACGAAAAAGCCCGAGGTTCCGTCTCTCCGCACCAATAGATCTCCTTCACCTGCGGTAATTTCGAGCTCCAGTTTACTAGAATGTAACTAGGTGTCTCACTTTGTATACTTCCTTGGGCGTTGCCTAGTTTCTTTCTATTCAATAAAGATTATTACTTATCAAAAAAAATTTCGAGCTCCAGATTCTATGTTCTACTGTTTTTCCTCTGTAGTTGATGTGCAATGAGATCAGGTAATTATGAGCTCGGTGGTGAACAATGTCGATCCTACTTGACCTGAATGCTTCGGATTTGGTGCCAGATCGCCTTTTCCGCTCTATTTCTTTTTTAGTTCATATGAACCTTTTCTACTGATTTAGCTTGAATTTGTCCTAATGGGTTTTGCTTGAAGATATAAACACTATAATTATTATATTTTTGAGCAGATGAGAAATGTGTTTTATGAAGATCATATCAAGCTGATTTTAGGTGAAGTTTTTGAGCTTTTCCATGGGTGCATTAGCTGGCTTAGACATTGCTATTTTGGAAATGGTATTTGGGGGAATGTTAGTTTTGGGCTTTAGTGCAGTAGAATACTAATTGGATTTTTCTCCTATTTTGTAATTAGTCGGCTCGGGACTCAGTAGAGGAAACTCCATCAGTTCACTCGACTTCAACGGGAAGGCCATCAATGTCAACTCGTGCCGCGGTGCCATTGGTACCACCGAAAGCCCCATTGAGGACTGCCGTTTCTCTGCCACCAGGAGAGCCTCCTGAATTCATGCAAATCAATAAAAGGTGGATAAATTTCTACATCATTATATTCAAATAACCAAGAAAGGAAGAAACAAAAGGAAATCGTTTCTTGCCTCAAATTCCATATGCATAAATATGTTAAAAGGATGATAGTATATTTGGACCAACTACCGATCAAAAAAATAAAAGTATATTTGGACCGTCTGATAATGCTATTCTTGATGGCAAAAACAGTTGTTCTATAATGATGATTCATACTTGTTTAGTCGTCATAGATATCGGGCCTTTAGTTTGTATACATTTTTTTAAGTTTTTTTTTATTGCTAATAGAATGGAACTCATCCAATTTGTAAGTACCATTACAAATGCACAAGCATGCAAAATAAAATTAATCTGTAAAGGTACCTGCAGCTTTAGGAAGCAATTATCTTCCTTATTAGTCCAGTTTGTTCTGTGTGTAACACACCCCCATCAAATCAACGATGGAAACCTTAATGTTTTGGAATCTAGACGTGCATGGTCTTCAGATGATCCCATCCTCAGCATATGAGGGCTACTAGTGTAGAATTACAGAATGTATGTTTCAGATTATATGACGGGTTTAGTAAATTCTATATAATTTGTGATAAATTGGAAGATGGTCAATGGCTTGTTTTGCAGATTCTCATCAGATACGGGACATTTTAAATCTAAAGATTCAGGAGATCAGCGAGAGGCTTCTGCACTTCGTGATGAAGTATGTGAACTACATGAATTTAGTTTTATCTGTAACATGCATGTTTGTTACATATAAAACTGAACTTGTGTTGTGAGAATTTTATTTATATACCTAAAAATAGTTTTGCTAGCCCTGAAGAGTTTGTCTTGGAAATTAACAATTTCTCACATTACAGCTTGATATGCTACAAGAAGAGAATGAAAATATGCTTGAGAAGGTGCAGTGTTTTCTTCTTCTCTCTCCCTAAGAAAGTAATTTTTCGTTATGTACATTATATTTCATTTGTAGTTACCCGTAGTTTGGAATTTGATGTACAGCTTAGACTTGAGGAAGAGAGATGTCAGGAAGCAGAGGCCCGAGTGAAGGAGCTTGAGAAACAGGTACTTTCTTTGTCTTCATGCTGTATGGCACAATCTCCAGGTTGTATTTTGTTTCTTATAGGTGGCCACAGAACTTCTCATTTATTGGTACCCTTGCGCGGTTAAGGCTTAGGTACTGTGTTATCCTGACAGATCTTAGGAGCAGAGTTTGACAAAATTTTGTATCATATATCAGAAGAGCTTGAAGAGTTATATCATTTAATGTTAAGATTATTGGATTTTGGTATATAGGTGTAATTTTCAATTGAAGGCCAATTAACATTTTATTTAAGACTTGCACAATTCATCCTTTGATTCTCCACCCATTCACCCCTTCCCTGCAGTGTAAGGTGTAAGTGGTTTCCATTGCAGTTAAACCTGAAATGTTGATGACTATTTATTTAGGAGCTATTATTACTTGATAAGAAAATAAACCATAAGGGATAACCAATTAACAGTCACTCATGATTAGAGCATTTTCCAAAACCAAATAGATAGTCATTCACTCCAAGACCTGGACGAACCTGAACTTTATATGTGATGTCATTGGCCTTTGTTTTTATTTTTTTTAAGAAAAAGAAATTGGAAAATTTTCTGAAGGAAATGTACTGGTAGATCATTGCATTGAGGTTTTTCTAGGCCTGTGATAATGGGAGGTAGCTCTCTACCTTCCCTTAGACCTCCCCCCTCTATTGGTTTAGGAAGAATTCAGTAGCGCTTGCTCAGTGAGAAGGGACTATCAATGAAAAAAGGGATGGTCTATGTGCTAAGTTGCCTTGCTAAATAAATTTACCTACTAAAGATCATTGGACGATCTGGACCTTTAATTTTTTAAAAACATTGGAGGGTTAGTGATTTGAATTAAAAACAATCTTTTTGCAATTTTATATTTGAAGACATGATGTATGTTGCAAATTCAGTATGTAAACCTTACTGCTTGATTACAAGTCTGCAGGTTGCGGCTTTTGGAGAAGGTGTATCTCTGGAAGCTAAACTCTTGAGCAGGTGAATAGAAGTCACAACAATCTTCATGCATCCTCTTATTCTTTATGTAAGTGTGATAACATACCTTTATTTATCTGCAGAAAGGAAGCTGCACTGCGTCAAAGAGAGGTAATAAGAGAAACTGGAAATGTACTTTATTTTGGGTATGTAAATGGTATGTGTTAGGTAAAATTTTCTAGCCCAGCAGTGTTCTTCTACGTTGGTTTTAGCTGTACCAACATAGACTTGTTCAATGGCCCTGCATGAGTATAACTTTCTATCTCAGGAGTTTGGACTGTAAAACAATGGACTGTTATTGCATCAGATAGTAGTGGATGGTTAAAATATTTCTCTCTTCAAGGGAAAACTCCTACTGATGAGACATTTTTACTTAACAGGCTGCACTTAAAGATGCAAAAAAAGCTAATACTGGAGAAGATAAGGAAATTATTTTCCTTCGATCTGAAGTTGCGGTAAGTATGCTAGCATGCCTTTCAGACATTCCCTATTATGGGATGTTTTATATGCAAAGTTCTGAGGATATTTTCTACTGCCGCTACCACTGCACATCCCATTTTTATCTTTTATTTCTTGCTTGAATTAGAATGCAAAAGATGAGGCTGCAGCTGCTGCACAACAGCTCCTTGGAGCTGAATCTGAAGTAAAATCTCTTCAATCTATGACACAAAGAATGATACTGACACAGAAAGAGATGGTATATACTCTCACGGTTATGAGGAGCCTTTTTGTTTTCATTTGGAGATTGATTATCTAGCATTTCAATTTTCAGGAAGAAGTTGTTCTTAAGAGGTGTTGGCTTGCTCGTTACTGGGGTTTGGCTGCAAAATACGGTAATCATTGAATATGCTGTCTTCATTCATTGGGGTGGAAAAGAATCCTCTTGTTGTTAGTATTCTATTATAGCATAATTCGATGACTCATAGTCATGTGGACAAGTATAGGTATGCAATTCAGCTCTGAAAACTCTATAGACTCTAGAACCCTTTTTCTTTTTACCCCTACACTTCTTTTAGGATCTATCATCAACTCTTGAACTTTAGCGTTATTGGCATGTTCATTCTTTACTCTTTTAGCTTTCTATGCCGAAACCAACCCCCCGGCCCCACGGGGAGCTCTCCTCCATCCATCTCCCCATCCCTTTTTCCTTCCAATTAGTTGCGCTTGATGTGGAGTGCATATCTCTGGCTGGTAATGCATGCATTCTCATCATCTGGTTTTGCTTGAACAAGTGGACGATTACATTTCATTATCATATCTGACTCCTTAACATGATATATTTCATGATTTGTAGGTATCTGTGCAGATATTGCAATGTCAAAGTACGAACACTGGTCATCCTTGGCACCTCTTCCATTCGAGATTGTCCTTTCTGCAGGACAAAAGGCCAAGGAGGAAGGTTGGGAAAAAGGCTAGTAATCCCCAATCAGTCCTTGCAGTAAATTTGTTTTCCTTTGATGGTGTGATGATAGCTGTGGCTGTTTTGATTGTGTTGGTGCCAATGAAATTTTCTCACAGTTGTATCATTTTGTTTAGCAGGTGACGATGATCCTGAGAAGAGGAGCAAAGTTCAGGACTTCAATGATTTAACTGGAGAGGGAAATATCGAGAGTATGCTTTCTGTTGAAATGGGATTGAAAGAGCTTGCTTCCTTGAAGGTTCTCTTATAATCAATTACTCTTGTTACATTAAAACTAAAGTGGTTCAAATCTCAGGCACCATGATCAATTGGCATTTTTCTTTAAAACTGATTGATTTTACATCCTTTGGTGTTTCTTTCTCGTTTAACTGCTGCCACATGAACTACCTATAAAAAAAAAAACTCCTGCTATATAAACTAAGATATTTAATGATTACTATTTTCAAGGTCGAGGAGGCCATTGTGATCTCACTGGCCCAACAGCGTCGTCCAAATTCTGCTCGACTATCTACTTCAGGTGTGCTTTGTATAATTCTTTCTGTTCCTGCCCTAATTAATGGATTTCCCTGTTCAATACAATTCTTTTTTTCTTTTTTCGTCTTTCATGTGGTCATTAGATTTTCCTGTTATGGATGATGAGCTGCCAATAGTTGTCCTTTCTATAAGAAGCAATTAGAAGGATAAGCTTAAACTTACCTAAGCCTTGGATGATAGCTATTCACATCACTAGTTCATATGTTATCTCCTTTGTACACTTTTGCATCAGGGCCAATTGTTTCTCCACCAGTTATATGTATGCTATATGGCAGAGAGGACAGTGATAAACTGATTGGGTTATAGACATTTAAGGTTCTCTTTTTATTGTCTGCAGGAATATAATTATATATTTTTATTGTGGGGCTGAGCCCATAATTTTTTGTTGGGAGGCAGCATATCTTGGGTGATAAATTCACTATTCTTTGTAATGGACACCTGTGTGAGTATGAAACTTTTGGAGTTATAGTCACTACTAAAATTTTCTGATATTAAAGCAAAGAATGGAAACTTACGATGAAGCGTGCAAAAGTTGAATGTAGGAGGTATATATACATATTGTGGAATACCTGGATGCTGGGACAGCAATATATTGGACATTATATGTTTCGTAGTTACTTTCCGTGAGGCTTTTAGCCAATGCAATTGTTGAGATAATACCGTGTTTAAGGTTGAGTCAATAAAGGTTTTTTGTTGTGTTATTCCAAACTTTTTTTTCCGGGTTGCTTGTCCTCTGCTGGCTGATATTTGGGGCCATGGGTTCTTTTAATCTCAGGCCAACTTGTCAACCTTTAACCTCATTTGTGCATTAGTGGTTAGTATTGCATGCGGGGAAACTGTCTCGCTTGTTTTGCAATCTTGTTTATAGTGCTAATTTTACCTTTTCTGTGTATTTATATCTACTTCTGTCTTATCTTTTCAATCAACTACGTGATGCTTGTTTATCGATAGTTTGTCTTCTTACCACAATGCATGGGAGTCTTATTTTTATTCTTATTGTAAATTTTTTCCCTTCTATTCCAAAGATTTGTGATGATTGCATGACATCTTACAAGCATTCTGTTATTGGAGTAAGCCGGTCCTGATTCAGTAAACCACATTTTCTTGAGTTAAATTTTGTTTGCTAATATGTGCTTCCTTTTCACATCTAATGTTTTCTGATATTAAATCACCAAGTGATCCGAAGTTTATGGAGGCATTTGGTAAGTCATATTTGTCAATTCCCTTACATTTTGCTTCAGAATGTTCCGCCACCATCTGCTGGATTTGAGGAAAAAACTACCTCTGTCATCAGTTGAAGATGGTAGACTCAATCTATATTCACAATAATTTATTGCACAATACTAATCATCAGTTGGTGTTTGCTAGAGGACCAAAATACTTTTATTTTAATGAGTAATCAAGAATTTTATTGATGAAAGCAATAAAATTGATAGCCAATACAAGAAAATCATGGATCTTCAATCCATCAAAATATATCACAATTGACCAATGGAATGAAGTATTGAAATCGAAAACTCTAAGCTCATACATAGTCCTCAATGTTTGGTAGCATCAAGAATTTTGTTACAACGAGCCCATGATATTGGTATCAATGTTTTGTTGCAGAACTAAGCCCAGAAGAGTCAGAGGATGTTCTATTCAAGGAGGTCTGGATTTATTGTTTCAATTCCCTTAACTATGTCTGTATTCCCCTTCATGTTCCATTGATTGGACAGCTCTATTGCAATTTATCCTAGTTTTTGCTGCCTACACTCAGAACTTTCAGGCTTTCTTTTTGTCAACCTTTGCTCAACTGCTTTTAGAATCTGACTTTGTTGGGTCACTGACTCTTGGCTTTTTTGTCTTGTTTCTTTTGATCTTTTTCACCCACTCGTTAAAGGTATTTTGGATCACTTAGCCGGTGTAATGATTTAACTGGTCTGCACGCAATTAGTCTTTGTGCTTAGTAGTTTTTGGTGTTACTTTTGTGGAATAGATTTACGGATATGGATGACGTTTTAAAACACCGAGTCTGATATTTACCGCATACAATTTGCACAGGCATGGCTTACATATTTTTGGAGGAGAGCCAAAACTCATGGTATAGAGGAGAACATTGCAAAAGAACGCCTTCAGTTTTGGATTAGTCGCAGTGGACATTCTCCAACTTCACATGATGCCGTTGATGGTAATTTCTACTTCGTTCTTTTTTAGCAGTCATCTGATGTTTTTCATTTCAGTAGAGCATGATCTAATGTTTTTCATTTCAGTCGAGCAAGGTGTCATGGAACTAAGGAAATTGGGGATCGAGCATCGACTCTGGGAAGCATCTCGTAAAGAAATTGAACAAGATTCTTCTACTTTGATTGAACGGAAGGCTGCTGCATAATTGAAGAGTGTGCTTGAGATGTTCGGGGTTTTTTATTTTTCCATATATACATGCATGCTTGCATGCATACAAACAAATATAATATATATATATATATTATATTCATTTTTGTTGGGTCATCTAGTTTGTGAGCATTTTTGTATGACCTATATCTGATGAGGGGTATACTAATTATACACGTACGGTTGCGTACCCATATGTAAACTCTATATGCCATGTTTGGATGGTTAAAGAATTTTAAAATTTTGTAAATAGTAGTGAAATGGTTTGAGTGTATGTTTTATTAGGTTTTGAGAAATAACAAAAAAAGTTGAAGAAAAATATATTTTAAAATGAGTAATGTTATACACCACACCATCTCACTTGCATTCCATTATATATGATGTTATGCATTTATTATCATTTGATAATAAAGAAGCATGTAATAAATTATTATTCAATTGTGGTAAATGTGTCACATCTTACTTTGTAGTATGGTGCATAAAATTTCCTTTTAAAATAAGTATTATATTGAAGTTTATGAAAGTTAACAGATAAAGTTAAAATATTTTTTAATATTATTTTTATTTTTAATTTTGTAAAAATTATATTGAATTTTGTATTTTGTTTTGAAGTTTATAAATGTTATATTGACTTTTGTGTTTAAGTAATGATTGAGATAATAATTAGATTAAAATGTTGGGTATATGCTCTGTTTCTTAGTTGTCTGTCACTTGATTGTGGTCCTACTTTCTCATTTTTGGTTAAAATTTTAGAATACTCAATGTTTGTGTATTCTATAATTATATTTAATATTTTTCATTCGAATAAAAAAATTGGAAATCAATGACGGCTAGTAATAATAGGTATTGCAGTGTGTAGCGCAAGGTCTCACTATGTGTCTATGTGAAACATTTGCAAGAGTGGCAAGCAAAGAAAATTCATTGATCTTAAAATTGATGTGTGCATTATGCATATCATTGCGTAATGGGTTGTCTCCACCAACCTCTATGGAAGTATACCTCTCGTTAGCATCCCTCAATGCATGTTAGATTTTCACAATGGGAAGGATCCTCCCACTTTCAATGAGACTTGCTTAGAACAAAAACAAACATGTACAAGAAGCTGGGCATGGTACTGGGAAATAAAGAAAAACAAATAAATAAACACGTTGTACAGATTCTCCCATGTACAATTATAAATTATCCTATATTATTAGAGAAGCCAAGAGCAAAGGTTGATAGGGAAGAGGAATAATATCGCTTGACATAGCCAATAACAAGCCAAAATGAATATCCTTTATGATTGTGCAAGTCTAAAAATAAAAGTATATACACACAGCCATCCACAAACCTAAACGGCTAGAGAGAGAGAGAGAGAGAGAGATAAAGAAATAAAAGTGCAAAAGTCTGTAAATTCGTTTTGTCACCTCTCTGATGGAACGTTGTAAATTGGACGTTGGAAGCCGGGAATCATTGAAGTTGCCTTTTTTCTCTTTAGAGAATGAGGGCCCTATAGGCCATATGGACTTAGCACGCGCTGCAGCGTCTGTTCTCACCACTTTATCAAAATATTACGATCATATTGGGTAGTCAATTTGCCTATTTGGTGTGCTCTCAGTATAAATTGTACTTCTCTTTTTTTTTAAAAAAATATTTTTTAAACATAGTTTAAACATTTTAAAAAAAACCAAATATACTAATAGTCAATTTCTTAATCAATAATTAAAAATATATATATTTAAAAAAATTAAATACATAAACGGTCAAAATAAAAGAGTATACTAGCATTATTCAATAATATTTGACGTGATAGAATGTAGAAATATTATTTTTTTAAAATGATTAAACATGAAATTTATATAAAAAATTAATTTTTAATAATATATTTATTAAATTTTTAAAGAATAATACACTTTACTTGCATAACCCAGCACTCTATCCACCATTCTCATATTACAAAGCTGAAAATCCCATTGCCCTAAGTACTACAAAAGTTGTCCAGAATTGAGGGTTTTAATTTTGAGTTTTGCTACTTATCATTTCTACATACCACATACTATATTTGTTTTAAAAAAAATTTGTTTGGTTTTATTCTTTTTAAACTAATTGAGTTATTCTACTTATAATCCATACACCATGCATTTAGTAAGAGAAAAGAATTAAAAAAAATTTATATGTAATGTGTGGTATAAGGACGATGAGTAAAATTTTTCTTTAACTTTGAGTAGTGATAGACTTACAACCTAATCATAATTCATAGACAGTTTTAAAATATAATAATATTTTGTATTAAATTTAAACCCATCAAATCAAAAATAAAATTTAAAATAAAATTATTTTATTATATATTAGTAAGTGTATCATTTCTTATTTTAACCTTTTTTTTTTTTTTGAATAAGATCTTTTTAACTTTTCAATTATCTCGTGTAAGCTAAATAGTCTTATGCGCACTCCAATACAAGAAGCCTAAGCCTTTTCTTCTTAAAAAAAAGGGATTCTTTTGGTTAAAGGAAGACGCATGGGGAAAGAAGAGAAAGACGAGGCAAATTCTAAAGTTGTTTTTGACCTAATCCACTTCTCTAACATATATTCACTTTATGTACAGTGGCATGGGCCATATCACACAGCTTCTTCATACTCTCAGATTAGATGAATGATTCTACTTCATGTGAAGCTAACCATATTCTTGAAACTAGGGTATCAAGAGAAATTATGTTTCTATTTATTTTATGTATTCTTTATACATTCTATTAATGTGATTGGTTACGTCACTTTTTTTAATATAAAATAATTATTTTGACTAATTATATTAATAAAGTGTATAAAAATTATGCAATTGTACGTAACAGAATTATTTATCCTCAAAATATGTATATAATGCTTTGAAGTCTTCTTCCAGTTGTGAAAGTTTGTTTGTATGGAAGTTAGTTGAGAAGGGCAACAGAAAGGTCGGAAAGGCAATGTTCTCGCCGGAGTTGTTTTCCATATAAAAATGTCGGGTGGGTGTGTGTGTCGTGGTAGCTTTTTTATTGTTATTTATTATTATTTATTTTTTGGGTTTGTCACTACAACTACAACATGATTGGTGCAGATTAATTGGTAAAATAAAATAATGTTTCACGTAGGATTAATGTCTGTCTTGTCGGGCACGATTCAAAATGTCCTCCAACATCCTCGAGTGCAAATCATTCCCCCCTTGACCCATCATTATCTCCCTTCACAGACAAATAGGAGGTGAAATGTTATATATAATGAGATAGGTAAGTATTATATAAATGATTTAAAAAAAATAAAATTTATTATTAAAAAATATGTTTTTAAAATATAGATATCATATTTATTCATATTTTAAGTAATTATACAATACTTACATACTCACAACTATCAATATCATTTTTTATATATGTATAATTTCTTACTAATTATATTGTAGTTCCATGCACTTCGATTCATAAATAAAACGATGGACCCAAAAACATTTTTATTAAATAAGTGCGATACTTATAAAGAAATTTCACGAAAATAAATGGCACGTTAAATATACTTTATAATAAAAATAATTAGAGATATAAAATTTTTTTTTCAAATTGAGATGGTCCAAGAAAGTAAAGAAATTAAATTTTAGATCTGGTCTCGAGATGAGATTTTTTTACCCCAGACTGACTGAATTTAATATATATATACATATAAGTTATTAAATAATTTTTTTATGTGATATTTTATAATTCTTATAAGTATTCACGAAAATAAATGGCACGTTAAATATACTTTATAATAAAAATAATTAGAGATATAAAATTTTTTTTTCAAATTGAGATGGTCCAAGAAAGTAAAGAAATTAAATTTTAGATCTGGTCTCGAGATGAGATTTTTTTACCCCAGACTGACTGAATTTAATATATATATACATATAAGTTATTAAATAATTTTTTTATGTGATATTTTATAATTCTTATAAGTAGTTATATAAACTAAAAGCAAGTAATTATGTGATTTTTTTTCTAACTAAATATAAATAATTATTTAATTCTTTTATAACCTAATTATTTATAATTATATTATAAAAAATTAAAGATTCATAATTTTAGAACAAGGTATTATTAACTATTAATTATTGATAGTATACATACTATTGACATTATTAATTTATAATACTTAATTAATTAATTATATACTTAGTTAGATAACTTAAGATTATATAATTCACTTAGATATCTTTTTTTTTAATCATTTTATTAACTTTTTGTCAAAAACTTGTAAAAGATGACTCAAACCGAAACATTTCGATAAGATCGGTTGGACCAAACCAAACTAGTTAGTCTGGTCTAGATTTTTTATANTTTTTACTCCAGACCGACTGAATTTAATATATATATATACATATAAGTTATTAAATAATTTTTTATGTGATATTTTATAATTCTTTTAAGTAGTTATATAAACTAAAAGCAAGTAATTATGTGATTTTTTTTCTAACTAAATATAAATAATTATTTAATTCTTTTATAACCTAATTATTTATAATTATATTATAAAAAATTAAAGATTCATAATTTTAGAACAAGGTATTATTAACTATTAATTATTGATAGTATACATACTATTGACATTATTAATTTATAATACTTAATTAATTATATACTTAGTTAGACAACTTAAGATTATATAATTCACTTAGATATCTTTTTTTTAATCATTTTATTAACTTTTTGTCAAAAACTTGTAAAAAATGACTCAAACCAAAACATTTCGATAAGATCGGTTGGACCAAATCAAACTAGTCAGTCTGGTCTATATTTTTTATAGTTCAAAGAAATCAGTCGAGTCTCAAATTCTCCTCCACGACTGATTACACCCTTAAAAACAGCGATATAATTTAATATACCATATCAAGAAACATCAGTTTATTGATTTGTTTTTCTAGAATCTGTTTGTGGCTAAAACATTTATCTTCTTGTCATGGATTGATTTATAAATTCACATAAAGTTTGGTAGAAAAAGAGGAAGGCTCAATCATACCAACATGGATTGAATTATCATGCTCTATATATATAATCATGCATGTCTAGTCTAGCTGGTAGGCCAAATATAGGAATTGAAAATCGTATATTACTAATTATTAAAAATAAGAAAAAATCAGCTAGCTTTATCCTTACTTCTATACAAATAAAAACATAATGATAAAAAGAGGGCTCTTTGAGTAGAGGGGGGAAAAGTTGCTAAAAGAGAGGTGAAACTTTGCTTCCATTTCAAGAGTTCAGAAAAGAGATTACACGACCTTCATGCCCCCTCCTTCTTCCCATTCTAAGTATAAGCATTTTTGTTTGGGTACAATACAAACTATAATTTTGACTGTTTGAAATTTTTGGAGGAAAAAGCAAAAAGTGTGTAATTAATATAAGAGAAATGTTTTAATTATAAAAAAATTTTATAAAAATAAACTCACAAAGTGACGTAACTTAATGTGATACATCAAAATTATAAAATTATTTTTATTATAAAATAGATTTAATATAGAACATGGTGTATGTTAGTTTGTAAATTTATTTTTATAAAATTTATTTATAATTGCAGTACTTCAAGGGTCTACTTTTCGAAAAATACATTCATTTTATTCTATTATAAAACAAGTATTTCACATCCAACTAATATAATTTGTAATAATAATAATTAGACCCAAATCTAATCCTAGCAAGAATCTACTTGCACATTTTCTAATAAAATAAAATGTTTGAATAATATTTAAATATTGAAATGAGATGAGACTATCTAATTAAAGTTTTGAATACTGTTCCGGTAACTGTTTTGGTTAAGGCATTGGAACAAAATATTTCGTTAACGGTATCGTTTTAAGATTGTCTATATATCAAAAAATTAATTATATATAAAATATATTTCAAAATAACATTAATGCAATTCTTAAAAAGTTAAAACACATGAGATTCTCCTGTTGTGAGAATTTTATTATAAATTATGAAAATGTCAAGATTTTTACATTAATTACAAAATTACAACAACCAACCAGTATTGATCAAAATAAATGCACCAAAATGGTCAGTATATTGAAAACTGGCCGGTATTGACCAAAATGTATCGAAATGACTAGTATTTAATCTGATACAAAATACGTACTTTCTCCATACTGTTTACTGTTCTAGCATGGTAAATTTTAGGGGTGTCAAATCGTGTTAACGGATCGTGTTCGTGTCGTGTCAAATCGTGTTAACGGGTCATATAGATCAACCCTAACCCGACCCGTTAAGTTTATCGTGTCAAAATTTTCCTCGACCTGTCTATATTGGCTTTTTCCCCTCCCACTTCTGAAGATTTCAATCTTTCCTCGTGCTCAATCCAAGACCCTCTCTCTGTCTGTCTGTGCGCGCTGTGAAATTGTGAATGGGTCCTCTCGTCACGGAACCTGAGAAATAATGACGAGGGAAGTGGACTCGTAGCAGAAGGCAGTTTTAGGAAAAGCTTGCTTCTTTATTTTCCTCACTTTATTATGTATTTCCACGCAAATAAGAATGTTATGTTTATAAATAAATTCTATAAAAATAAATTTATAAATTAAGAAGAATTCATCTATTTTATATTTAAAATAAATTTATAATCTAACAAACTAGATTTTTTTTCTATAAATACTTATTTTATATGTTAACGTGAACTGATTTTTATAATAAAAAATTTACATTAAATCACGTTAATTTATAAAATATTTTTTTAATAATTTGATTTTGTAAATTGAGAGATAAAATAATTGTAGTAAAAATTGTAAAGTTTCACTACTTCTTTCTTACTTTATGAGATGAAATGTGTATTAAAGCATAAAAACTTGTAGCTATATTAAACCCTAAGAAATTTATAGGATCCTTGTTTGATTCTCCTCCTCATATCAAAATCAATCCCTTTACATTCTTTACATTTTTTTCTTTTCTGCAAAATTGCACTTTTTGGACGGCTGATTCCTTGAGTTGATTAAAAAAAGTCAATTATGTAAATTAAGGAGCATTTCCCTCCAAGCACTATTACATTTGTTAATGGGTGGGCCTCATCTCAGCTGCGAGATTGTCCCCTTTGCTACTACATACGACAAGTTGTAATGATCTGTTATTGCATGTTTTATTTTCTTAGGCAACAAGGTAAGGTTTAGGGCTGGTTTTAATGTTGAGTGTTTTGAGTACCGTATCGGCAGGTCCGATTAAAATTTACTAGGGGTGACAATATGTCACACGACCCATTAATCCAACACGAACACGACACGATAATAGCGGGTTAGGGTTTAGTCTTAATGGGTTCGGGTCAAACGGGTTGACCCGTTAAGACACGATTGCTTAACGGGTTGATAACGGGTCAACCGTTTTGACCCATTATAACCCGTTATGACACGTTAAGAAAGTTAAAGTTACAATTATACCCTTATACCTAAAAATAAAATTGTTAGAATTTCAATTTCGATATTTTTATTATTTGGATTGTAGTTTTGGACTTATAATTAGTTTTATAATTTTTATAGATATTGTGATTTTAACATTTATATAAAATTATGCTAAATTTAATCAGGTTAAAAAGGTTAATTTCGGGCCTATTCAACCCATTTACATAAATAGTTTAAAATGAGTTGTATTGTGTCGTATTAACCTATTTCGTAATATTTTCTTAATTTCTTTGTTTACTTATAAAAAAAAACATATTTCGTAATATTCATTAATGGGTCAAAACGGGTTGACACGACACGACCCGTTATGTTAATGGGTCGTGTTAGGGTTTGAGANTGCCTTAACCAAAACAGTTACCGGAACAGTATTCAAAATTTTAATTAGATAGTCTCATCTCATTTCAATATTTAAATATTATTCAAACATTTTATTTTATTAGAAAATGTGCAAGTAGATTCTTGCTAGGATTAGGTTTGGGTCTAATTATTATTACAAATTATATTAGTTGGATGTGAAATACTTGTTTTATAATAGAATAAAATGAATGCATTTTTCGAAAAGTAGACCCTTGAAGTACTGCAATTATAAATAAATTTTATAAAAATAAATTTACAAACTAACATACACATGTTCTATATTAAATTATTTTATAATAAAAATAATTTTATAATTTTGATGTATCACATTAAGTTACGTCATTTGTAGTTTATTTTTATAAAATTTTTTTATAATTAAAACATTTCTCTTATATTAATTACACACTTTTTGCTTTTTCCTCCAAAAATTTCAAACAGTCAAAATTATAGTTTGTATTGTACCCAAACAAAAATGCTTATACTTAGAATGGGAAGAAGGAGGGGGCATGAAGGTCGTGTAATCTCTTTTCTGAACTCTTGAAATGGAAGCAAAGTTTCACCTCTCTTTTAGCAACTTTTCCCCCCTCTACTCAAAGAGCCCTCTTTTTATCATTATGTTTTTATTTGTATAGAAGTAAGGATAAAGCTGGCTGATTTTTTATTATTTTTAATAATTAGTAATATACGATTTTCAATTCCTATATTTGGCCTACCAGCTAGACTAGACATGCATGATTATATATATAGAGCATGATAATTCAATCCATGTTGGTATGATTGAGCCTTCCTCTTTTTCTACCAACTTTATGTGAATTTATAAATCAATCCATGACAAGAAGATAAATGTTTTAGCCACAAATAGATTTTAGAAAAACAAATCAATAAACTGATGTTTCTTGATATGGTATATTAAATTATATCGCTGTTTTTAAGGGTGTAATCAGTCGTGGAGGAGAATTTGAGACTCGACTGATTTCTTTGAACTATAAAAAATATAGACCAGACTGACTAGTTTGATTTGGTCCAACCGATCTTATCGAAATGTTTTGGTTTGAGTCATTTTTTACAAGTTTTTGACAAAAAGTTAATAAAATGATTAAAAAAAAGATATCTAAGTGAATTATATAATCTTAAGTTGTCTAACTAAGTATATAATTAATTAAGTATTATAAATTAATAATGTCAATAGTATGTATACTATCAATAATTAATAGTTAATAATACCTTGTTCTAAAATTATGAATCTTTAATTTTTTATAATATAATTATAAATAATTATTTATAAAAGAATTAAATAATTATTTATATTTAGTTAGAAAAAAAATCACATAATTACTTGCTTTTAGTTTATATAACTACTTATAAGAATTATAAAATATCACATAAAAAAATTATTTAATAACTTATATGTTATATATATATTAAATTCAGTCAGGTCTGGGTAAAAAAATCCATCTCGAGACCAGACCAAAATTTAATTTCTTTATTTTCTTGGACCATCGCAATTCTGAAAAAAAATTTTATATTCTAATTATTTTTATTATATAGTACATTAACGTGCCATTTATTTTCTGAAATTTCTTTATAAGTATCCCACTTATTTAATAAAAATGATTTTGGGTCCATCATTTTATTTATGAATTGAAGTGCATGGAACTACAGTAAAATTAGTAAGAAATTATACAAATAAAAAAAAAAATGATACTTATAGTCGTGAGAGTGTGTAAATGTCGTATAATTATTTAAAAAAATGAATAAATATGAAATTTACATTTAAAAAAAAATTTAATAATAAATTTTATTTATTTTTAAATCGATTATATGATACATGCATATTTCGAGATTATATATAACATTTCACCTCCTATTTGTCTGTGAGTAGAGATAATGATGGGTCAAGAGGGGAATGATTTGCCCTTGAGGATGTTGGAGGACATTTTGAATCGTGCCCGACAAGACAGACATTAATCCTACGTGAAACATTATTTTATTTTACCAATTAATCTGCACCAATCATGTTGTAGTTGTAGTGACAAACCCAAAAAATAAATAATAATAAATAACAATAAAAAAGCTACCACGACACACACACCCACCCGACATTTTTATATGGAAAACAACTCCGGCGAGAACATTGCCTTTCCGACCTTTCTGTTGCCCTTCTCAACTAACTTCCATACAAACAAACTTTCACAACTGGAAGAAGACTTCAAAGCATTATATACATATTTTGAGGATAAATAATTCTGTTACGTACAATTGCATAATTTTTATACACTTTATTAATATAATTAGTCAAAATAATTATTTTATATTAAAAAAAGTGACGTAACCAATCACATCAATAGAGTGTACAAAAAATACATAAAATATATAGAAACATAATTTCTCTTGATACCCTAGTTTCAAGAATATGGTTAGCTTCACATGAAGTAGAATCATTCATCTAATCTGAGAGTATGAAGAAGCTGTGTGATATGGCCCATGCCACTGTACATAAAGTGAATATATGTTAGAGAAGTGGATTAGGTCAAAAACAACTTTAGAATTTGCCTCGTCTTTCTCTTCTTTCCCCATGCGTCTTCCTTTAACCAAAAGAATCCCTTTTTTTTAAGAAGAAAAGGCTTAGGCTTCTTGTATTGGAGTGCGCATAAGACTATTTAGCTTACACGAGATAATTGAAAAGTTAAAAAGATCTTAATTAAAAAAAAAGGTTAAAATAATAAATGATACACTTACTACTATATAATAAAATAATATTATTTTAAATTTTATTTTTGATTTGATGGGTTTAAATTTAATACAAAATATTATTATATTTTAAAACTGTCTATGAATTATGATTAGGTTGTAAGTCTATCACTACTCAAAGTTAAAGAAAAATTTTACTCATCGTCCTTATACCACACATTACATATAAATTTTTTTTAATTCTTTTCTCTTACTAAATGCATGGTGTATGGATTATAAGTAGAATAACTCAATTAGTTTAAAAAGAATAAAACCAAACAAATTTTTTTTAAAACAAATATAGTATGTGGTATGTAGAAATAATAAGTAGCAAAACTCAAAATTAAAACCCTCAATTCTGGACAACTTTTGTAGTACTTAGGGCAATGGGATTTTCAGCTTTGTAATATGAGAATGGTGGATAGAGTGCTGGGTTATGCAAGTAAAGTGTATTATTCTTTAAAAATTTAATAAATATATTATTAAAAATTAATTTTTTATATAAATTTCATGTTTAATCATTTTAAAAAAATAATATTTCTACATTCTATCACGTCAAATATTATTGAATAATGCTAGTATACTCTTTTATTTTGACCGTTTATGTATTTAATTTTTTTAAATATATATATTTTTAATTATTGATTAAGAAATTGACTATTAGTATATTTGGTTTTTTTTAAAATGTTTAAACTATGTTTAAAAAATATTTTTTTTAAAAAAAAGAGAAGTACAATTTATACTGAGAGCACACCAAATAGGCAAATTGACTACCCAATATGATCGTAATATTTTGATAAAGTGGTGAGAACAGACGCTGCAGCGCGTGCTAAGTCCATATGGCCTATAGGGCCCTCATTCTCTAAAGAGAAAAAAGGCAACTTCAATGATTCCCGGCTTCCAACGTCCAATTTACAACGTTCCATCAGAGAGGTGACAAAACGAATTTACAGACTTTTGCACTTTTATTTCTTTATCTCTCTCTCTCTCTCTCTCTCTAGCCGTTTAGGTTTGTGGATGGCTGTGTGTATATACTTTTATTTTTAGACTTGCACAATCATAAAGGATATTCATTTTGGCTTGTTATTGGCTATGTCAAGCGATATTATTCCTCTTCCCTATCAACCTTTGCTCTTGGCTTCTCTAATAATATAGGATAATTTATAATTGTACATGGGAGAATCTGTACAACGTGTTTATTTATTTGTTTTTCTTTATTTCCCAGTACCATGCCCAGCTTCTTGTACATGTTTGTTTTTGTTCTAAGCAAGTCTCATTGAAAGTGGGAGGATCCTTCCCATTGTGAAAATCTAACATGCATTGAGGGATGCTAACGAGAGGTATACTTCCATAGAGGTTGGTGGAGACAACCCATTACGCAATGATATGCATAATGCACACATCAATTTTAAGATCAATGAATTTTCTTTGCTTGCCACTCTTGCAAATGTTTCACATAGACACATAGTGAGACCTTGCGCTACACACTGCAATACCTATTATTACTGGCCGTCATTGATTTCCAATTTTTTTATTCGAATGAAAAATATTAAATATAATTATAGAATACACAAACATTAAGTATTCTAAAATTTTAACCAAAAATGAGAAAGTAGGACCACAATCAAGTGACAGACAACTAAGAAACAGAGCATATACCCAACATTTTAATCTAATTATTATCTCAATCATTACTTAAACACAAAAGTCAATATAACATTTATAAACTTCAAAACAAAATACAAAATTCAATATAATTTTTACAAAATTAAAAATAAAAATAATATTAAAAAATATTTTAACTTTATCTGTTAACTTTCATAAACTTCAATATAATACTTATTTTAAAAGAAAAATTTTATACACCATACTACCATTCTACTTACATTTCACTGAGTAAGATGTAAAACATTTACCACAATTGAATGATAATTTATTGCATGCTTCTTTATCATCAAATGATGATAAATGCACATCATATATAATGGAATGCAAGTGAGATGGTGTGTATAACATTACTCATTTTAAAATATATTTTTCTTCAACTTTTTTTTTTATTTCTCAAAACCTAATAAAACATACACTCAAACCATTTCACTACTATTTACAAAATTTTTAAATTCTTTAACCATCCAAACATGCCATATAGAGTTTACATATGGGTACGCAACCGTACGTGTATAATTAGTATATACCCCTCAGCAGATATAGGTCATACAAAAATGCTCACAAACTAGATGACCCAACAAAAATGAATATAATATATATATAATTTGTTTGTATGCATGCAAGCATGCATGTATATATGGAAAAATAAAAAACCCCGAACATCCCAAGCACACTCTTCAATTATGCAGCAGCCTTCCGTTCAATCAAAGTAGAAGAATCTTGTTCAATTTCTTTACGAGATGCTTCCCAGAGTCGATGCTCGATCCCCAATTTCCTTAGTTCCATGACACCTTGCTCGACTGAAATGAAAAACATTAGATCATGCTCTACTGAAATGAAAAACATCAGATGACTGCTAAAAAAGAACGAAGTAGAAATTACCATCAACGGCATCATGTGAAGTTGGAGAATGTCCACTGCGACTAATCCAAAACTGAAGGCGTTCTTTTGCAATGTTCTCCTCTATACCATGAGTTTTGGCTCTCCTCCAAAAATATGTAAGCCATGCCTGTGCAAATTGTATGCGGTAAATATCAGACTCGGTGTTTTAAAACGTCATCCATATCCGTAAATCTATTCCACAAAAGTAACACCAAAAACTACTAAGCACAAAGACTAATTGCGTGCAGACCAGTTAAATCATTACACCGGCTAAGTGATCCAAAATACCTTTAACGAGTGGGTGAAAAAGATCAAAAGAAACAAGACAAAAAAGCCAAGAGTCAGTGACCCAACAAAGTCAGATTCTAAAAGCAGTTGAGCAAAGGTTGACAAAAAGAAAGCCTGAAAGTTCTGAGTGTAGGCAGCAAAAACTAGGATAAATTGCAATAGAGCTGTCCAATCAATGGAACATGAAGGGGAATACAGACATAGTTAAGGGAATTGAAACAATAAATCCAGACCTCCTTGAATAGAACATCCTCTGACTCTTCTGGGCTTAGTTCTGCAACAAAACATTGATACCAATATCATGGGCTCGTTGTAACAAAATTCTTGATGCTACCAAACATTGAGGACTATGTATGAGCTTAGAGTTTTCGATTTCAATACTTCATTCCATTGGTCAATTGTGATATATTTTGATGGATTGAAGATCCATGATTTTCTTGTATTGGCTATCAATTTTATTGCTTTCATCAATAAAATTCTTGATTACTCATTAAAATAAAAGTATTTTGGTCCTCTAGCAAACACCAACTGATGATTAGTATTGTGCAATAAATTATTGTGAATATAGATTGAGTCTACCATCTTCAACTGATGACAGAGGTAGTTTTTTCCTCAAATCCAGCAGATGGTGGCGGAACATTCTGAAGCAAAATGTAAGGGAATTGACAAATATGACTTACCAAATGCCTCCATAAACTTTGGATCACTTGGTGATTTAATATCTGAAAACATTAGATGTGAAAAGAAAGCACATATTAGCAAACAAAATTTAACTCAAGAAAATGTGGTTTACTGAATCAGGACCGGCTTACTCCAATAACAGAATGCTTGTAAGATGTCATGCAATCATCACAAATCTTTGGAATAGAAGGGAAAAAATTTACAATAAGAATAAAAATAAGACTCCCATGCATTGTGGTAAGAAGACAAACTATCGATAAACAAGCATCACGTAGTTGATTGAAAAGATAAGACAGAAGTAGATATAAATACACAGAAAAGGTAAAATTAGCACTATAAACAAGATTGCAAAACAAGCGAGACAGTTTCCCCGCATGCAATACTAACCACTAATGCACAAATGAGGTTAAAGGTTGACAAGTTGGCCTGAGATTAAAAGAACCCATGGCCCCAAATATCAGCCAGCAGAGGACAAGCAACCCGGAAAAAAAAGTTTGGAATAACACAACAAAAAACCTTTATTGACTCAACCTTAAACACGGTATTATCTCAACAATTGCATTGGCTAAAAGCCTCACGGAAACTAACTACGAAACATATAATGTCCAATATATTGCTGTCCCAGTATCCAGGTATTCCACAATATGTATATATACCTCCTACATTCAACTTTTGCGCGCTTCATCGTAAGTTTCCATTCTTTGCTTTAATATCAGAAAATTTTAGTAGTGACTATAACTCCAAAAGTTTCATACTCACACAGGTGTCCATTACAAAGAATAGTGAATTTATCACCCAAGATATGCTGCCTCCCAACAAAAAATTATGGGCTCAGCCCCACAATAAAAATATATAATTATATTCCTGCAGACAATAAAAAGAGAACCTTAAATGTCTATAACCCAATCAGTTTATCACTGTCCTCTCTGCCATATAGCATACATATAACTGGTGGAGAAACAATTGGCCCTGATGCAAAAGTGTACAAAGGAGATAACATATGAACTAGTGATGTGAATAGCTATTATCCAAGGCTTAGGTAAGTTTAAGCTTATCCTTCTAATTGCTTCTTATAGAAAGGACAACTATTGGCAGCTCATCATCCATAACAGGAAAATCTAATGACCACATGAAAGACGAAAAAAGAAAAAAAGAATTGTATTGAACAGGGAAATCCATTAATTAGGGCAGGAACAGAAAGAATTATACAAAGCACACCTGAAGTAGATAGTCGAGCAGAATTTGGACGACGCTGTTGGGCCAGTGAGATCACAATGGCCTCCTCGACCTTGAAAATAGTAATCATTAAATATCTTAGTTTATATAGCAGGAGTTTTTTTTTTTATAGGTAGTTCATGTGGCAGCAGTTAAACGAGAAAGAAACACCAAAGGATGTAAAATCAATCAGTTTTAAAGAAAAATGCCAATTGATCATGGTGCCTGAGATTTGAACCACTTTAGTTTTAATGTAACAAGAGTAATTGATTATAAGAGAACCTTCAAGGAAGCAAGCTCTTTCAATCCCATTTCAACAGAAAGCATACTCTCGATATTTCCCTCTCCAGTTAAATCATTGAAGTCCTGAACTTTGCTCCTCTTCTCAGGATCATCGTCACCTGCTAAACAAAATGATACAACTGTGAGAAAATTTCATTGGCACCAACACAATCAAAACAGCCACAGCTATCATCACACCATCAAAGGAAAACAAATTTACTGCAAGGACTGATTGGGGATTACTAGCCTTTTTCCCAACCTTCCTCCTTGGCCTTTTGTCCTGCAGAAAGGACAATCTCGAATGGAAGAGGTGCCAAGGATGACCAGTGTTCGTACTTTGACATTGCAATATCTGCACAGATACCTACAAATCATGAAATATATTATGTTAAGGAGTCAGATATGATAATGAAATGTAATCGTCCACTTGTTCAAGCAAAACCAGATGATGAGAATGCATGCATTACCAGCCAGAGATATGCACTCCACATCAAGCGCAACTAATTGGAAGGAAAAAGGGATGGGGAGATGGATGGAGGAGAGCTCCCCGTGGGGCCGGGGGGTTGGTTTCGGCATAGAAAGCTAAAAGAGTAAAGAATGAACATGCCAATAACGCTAAAGTTCAAGAGTTGATGATAGATCCTAAAAGAAGTGTAGGTCCGGTAACTGTTTTGGTTAAGGCATTGGAACAAAATATTTCGTTAACGGTATCGTTTTAAGATTGTCTATATATCAAAAAATTAATTATATATAAAATATATTTCAAAATAACATTAATGCAATTCTTAAAAAGTTAAAACACATGAGATTCTTCTGATGTGAGAATTTTATTATAAATTATGAAAATGTCAAGATTTTTAAATTAATTACAAAATTACAACAACCAACCAGTATTGATCAAAATGCACCAAAATGGTCAGTACATTGAAAACTAGCCGGTATTGACCAAAACGTATCGAAACGACCAGTATTTAATCTGATACAAAATACGTACTTTCTCCATACTGTTTACTGTTTTAGCATGGTAAATTTTAACCGTACCTGACGATACGGTACTCAAAACACTCAACATTAAAACCAGCCCTAAACCTAACCTTGTTGCCCAAGAAAATAAAACATGCAATAACAGATCATTATAACTTGTCGTATGTACTAGCTAAGGGGACAATCTCGCAGCTGAGATGAGGCCCACCCATTAACAAATGTAATAGTGCTTGGAGGGAAATGCTCCTTAATTTACATAATTGACTTTTTTTAATCAACTCAAGGAATCAGCCGTCCAAAAAGTGCAATTTTGCAGAAAAGAAAAAAATGTAAAGAATGTAAAGGGATTGATTTTGATATGAGGAGGAGAATCAAACAAGGATCCTATAAATTTCTTAGGGTTTAATATAGCTACAAGTTTTTATGCTTTAATACACATTTCATCTCATAAAGTAAGAAAGAAGTAGTGAAACTTTACAATTTTTACTACAATTATTTTATCTCTCAATTTACAAAATCAAATTATTAAAAAAATATTTTATAAATTAACGTGATTTAATGTAAATTTTTTATTATAAAAATCAGTTCACGTTAACATATAAAATAAGTATTTATAGAAAAAAAATCTAGTTTGTTAGATTATAAATTTATTTTAAATATAAAATAGATGAATTCTTCTTAATTTATAAATTTATTTTTATAGAATTTATTTATCAACGTAACATTCTTATTTGCGTGGAAATACAAAATAAAGTGAGGAAAATAAAGAAGCAAGCTTTTCCTAAAAATGCCTTCTGCTACGAGTCCACTTCCCTCGTCATTATTTCTCAGGTTCCGTGACCGAGAGGACCCATTCACAATTTCACAGCGCGCACAGACAGACAGAGAGAGGGTCTTGGATTGAGCACGAGGAAAGATTGAAATCTTCAGAAGTGGGAGGGGAAAAAGCCAATATAGACAGGTCGAGGAAAGTAAATAGTAAATTAAGATATTCTTGGATTTTTCAAAGAGTACAACATCATTTTGCTTTTTCCACCAAAATTGTAACCGATATGGTACCATATAATTAGTGGGATATTTGCAAAATATTCTTCTAAATTTGCTTTTGTTGGATTCACAAATGCATATTTTTTTAAGGTTCAGATATTAGCTGGAAGAATACATATGTACGTATAATCATTCACCGTGTTAAGCGCAGGAGGGGATTCAAGAAAGAAAGTTAAAAGTACTGAGAAAGAAAAAGATTTGGATTCAGAATTTCGGATTTGTACTTCTTTTGTCCCTGAGTATTTGTATTTGTACCTGTTCTTTGGAAGCTTTGCTTCTTTTCACTGACATTAGCCTCATAAGTTCATAATTTTCTGGCATACTTTTCCTTAAATATAATCAATTTTCTGACTAATTTCCTTAGAGATGCACTCATTGTCACGTTCACCCATTTGATGAGAAAAAGCAGGGTACTCCATAATCTGTTACAACTTTTGTGATTCCTGTTACAGTTTTCTATTTTCTTTAAAAAACTTTTACAGTTTCAAAGCAGAAGACAGTGAGAAATTTCTGGCTGACAGTTTGGTCCAACACAAAAACAAAAACCATAACAGTGAAACCTCCAACTTCCATGAATTATTTCACGACTTTAAAGTTGCTCAAAAAAGAAACAAAAACTTCAGGACCACATTCTGTCCATTTTAAGAAGCATTCCACACCCGAGTCAGCAGACAGAGAGAGATAAGAGAAGGAGAGAGAGAAGAGGGGGCGGGGGGGGGGGGGACCCAAGCTCACACTGTCATCTGAGTTTCTTACATCACTTTCAGGGTTCAGCTCCTAGCCCTTCAAACGGGACAAAAGTTCAAATAATGCTAATTACAAAATAGAAGAACTCCAGCCCTGTTTATAATGCCCCCCACTGGGCAACATCTTAGCTGCTCCTCACTCTCTCCTTGAAACTCTCTCCAGGTGCTTTTCTCGGTTTGGATCATGCATTCTCTACCATTGAAAACCATGGCAATGGCTGTAGCTTTGCTTCTGCTACATTTTTTCACAGCAGCAGTATCTTCTCCTTCTCAGGTTGATAGAATTGACAGATTGCCGGATCAGCCCCAAGTCGGGTTCGGGCAGTATTCGGGTTATGTGACCGTTGATGATAAAAAACAGAGAGCTTTGTTTTACTACTTTGCTGAAGCTGAGGTGGATCCAGCTTCAAAGCCTCTTGTTCTCTGGCTAAATGGAGGTCCAATTACTCGTTTACAATTTGACTTTTTTTTTCCCTTTAATTAAAAAGAGAGCCAATGGGCTTATTTGAATTTTGAATGTACGGAAATTTTCTTGCAGGTCCTGGTTGTTCTTCATTAGGAGTTGGGGCATTTTCTGAAAATGGTCCATTTAGGCCAAGTGGAGAAGTACTTGTCAGGAACCAATATAGCTGGAATAGAGGTATGAAAAATTTGTCCATTTGTTTCTGAGTTTGTTGTTTGTTTTCCTGGGTAAATGGCTATTCTGATCTTTACTTGGTATTCTCTCTAATCCGCAGAAGCAAATATGTTGTACTTGGAGTCACCAATTGGAGTTGGGTTTTCTTATGCAACTGATTTCTCCTCTGATGAGGCTGTAAATGACAAGATCACAGGCATGCTTCACCAATTTGATTGTTCAATACTTACTGTGGAACTCTCTACCAAACTTCTTTTCTTTGCTAAATTTTTTTTATTTTCCTTCCCAATTTTCCTTGTACAAGTCTTGTAAGCAAAGAAAGATAAGCCCATTTTTGTTCAGGAATAAATTCATGAATGAAGAAGAAACAAAATTTCTACACCGAAAATCCGAGTCGACTTCTTTTTCCTTTTTCTTTTTCTTCCTTTTTTTATTATTTATATTTATATTTATATTTTTGTGGTGATTCTTTGTTCTCCATAGGAAAGCTTTTGATTTCTTTCTACGCAGAGGACTTGGCCAAAAAGTTCTTTTCTACAAAAAGTTCAATATGTCATTTGGTTTAGCACTATTAATCTTTCACTTTACAGTTTTAAGGACCTGACCTTTACAGAAGGCTACCTTTGGTTTCTGACACTTATAACCTTTATCTTTGTCGTTTATAGCCAGGGACAATCTGGTGTTCTTGCAAAGATGGTTTGAGAGATTCCCACTCTATAGGAACAGAAGTATGTTCATTACGGGGGAGAGCTATGCCGGTATATTCTTTTGTTGTTTCAACACGATTGTATGCTTTCCTTCAGTCAAATACGATAAATTGGTATAGAGACTGAGTAGCTTTTATTTTCTTTTTACTGCTCATATCCAGGTCATTATGTTCCCCAACTAGCGGAACTCATGCTTCAAATGAACAAGGAGTTGTTCAACTTGAAAGGCATTGCTGTTAGTATTTTCCCAAAACTTCCATCTACTCACTTAAAAACCACTCATATACACAGGATGTTAACTTTTTTGCAATGTAATTCGATGAACAGAAAAATGTTTCAAACCCAATATTTCTGAGACTTTCAATTTGCCTATACATTCTTGTTCTAAGATGCGTTTCTCCTCCGGTTGCAGTTGGGTAATCCTGTTTTAGAGTTTTCCACGGACTTCAATTCAAGGGCTGAGTTCTTCTGGGCGCATGGATTGATATCGGATTCTACATACAAATTGTTCACTTCTGTTTGTAACTATTCACGGTATGTGAGTGAATATTACAGAGACAGTGTTTCTCTGATTTGTTCAAGGGTGATAAGCCAAGTGAATAGAGAAACCAGTAGATTTGTGGACAAGTATGATGTTACCCTTGATGTCTGTATATCGTCTGTGTTCTCTCAATCCAAAGTCCTGAGTCCTAAGGTGAGTGCTTCTATCATTTGCTGGCATTTTCCATTCACTCCAAACTGGATTCCATGTTTAAATTGCCTTTAGGAATCAAATACAAATAGCTCAATAATTCTGGTTTTCTTTGTCCAACAGCAAGTTGGTGAGACAATAGATGTCTGCGTGGAAGATGAAATAGTAAATTATCTAAACAGGAGAGATGTGCAGATGGCTCTTCATGCACGTCTTGTAGGAGTACGTCGATGGGCTGTTTGCAGCAAGTACTTCTCTTCTAACAGAAATCAGATTAATACGTCTTGAAAGACATGAAATATACAATTTTGCAAGGCTTTACACTTGAAAGAAAAATGAAGTTTTGCACATTCCTCTTCTTTTAAATCTTTGGTCGTTTGGGGGTGATTTTGTTTCATTAAGTTCTTAAACAACTTATTCTCTGCCATGTTTATTGCAGTATCCTCGACTATGAGCTGCTTGACTTGGAGATTCCAACAATTTCAATCGTTGGAAAACTCATCAAGGCAGGAATCCCAGTCTTGGTTTACAGGTAAATGCATATGGCCTTTACCCTTTCATGTTTTAAGGTTACCAACATTAGTTGAATAAATGAATGCAGAAAAAAAAAAAAAGGAACTTTTATCCTGAAGATCATTGTTATTGACTTCCAAATTACAGTGGAGACCAAGATTCTGTCATCCCTTTGACTGGAACAAGAACATTAGTTCGTAGACTAGCAGAGGAATTAGGACTGAAAACTACTGTGCCGTACAGAGTCTGGTTTGAAGGGCAACAGGTGAATCTAGTTGAAAAATACTCAATCTTAATAATTATTAGGTGTTATTACTGAGAAGTTTGTTGTTGTAAATAGATTTTCAATGGCTTTTACCTTCAGGTTGGTGGCTGGACTCAAGTTTATGGTAACATTCTTTCATTTGCCACCATTAGAGGGGCATCCCATGAAGCTCCATTCTCGCAGCCTGAACGATCACTTATGCTGTTTAAGTCCTTCTTAGTAGGCCGGCCACTTCCAGAAGCATTCTGATCTTACTGATCGGATATTTTACCAGATATCAGATCAAGTTTGTATGTAAAGTTTGATTGCAAAAAGATTAATCAAACTGCATTTGTTTGTTTGTTGGCTCCTTGGATTTGTCCATTCTGTGGATGTAAAAGAATTTTGTAAAGATCTCAAGTGAAAGGGAAAATAAGTGTTTCTTTGGTTCTCTTTAGTGCTCTTTGTTCTTATTACAGATTTAAATAAATTAATAATTCAAAACTTTATAGCCGTTTCAAGAGAATGTGAGATTTAAGCTTAAATGCTGAGAACTTCTCTGTTATGAAGGTGATTCTTATCAAAATTACTTCAGCCATTGTTAAATTCCTAGTACGCAAAGGGCATTTGAAAATAGTGCCTGGATGCAATTTAGTGTAGTGAACTTCATTAAATATAGATTCTTTCACAGCACTACAGCATGAGAAAAGAATTTCTGCAGTAAGTAATGCTCCCAAGAATTCATAGGGCAAGGGGAAACTACAATGGGTGCTTCTACCCGCATTTTCAAACAACTGAACTTCAAAGCCAATATGGGTTTTGAAAACAACAGACATGCTGAGATTTTATCCATCCTCTGTGGTCCTTAGCTGTAGAGTGCATGGAATTGCATCTAATTTGTCTCTATCAGAGTATGGGAATAGACCCTGATGCTACTGCTGTCTCCACTGCTCGCACTCCATATTGGAAATTAGTCAGGATGCAACCACAATAATATGCTTACCCTATATGTAGAGTCCTTGTAATGCTTGGGCAGAAGAAAAAGGTGAGTAATTTGGAGGCCCAAGGAAAGAGACAGAAAATCAAAAAACCTGCACTCGATCTGGCAAGAGTAATTTGATGTTTGGCTAGAAACTATGAAAGGAAAATAATATATATGCAACCATTTTCACAACCTTTCTCACAATCTTATTTTAAATGAATGATATTTTTACAAAATAACTTATAAAAGTAATTTCATTTTATAGAAATACCTTCAATCGAAAACATGATTGTAAAATGGGCCGGTGTACATGTATCATTATTCAATATGAAAGTTGAAACTCCCACACTTGAGGTAAATAAGTTTAACATTAAGGCTACGTTTGGATGATAGGGTGATCTCAGATGATTTGAATTGATATGTGAATGGCAATGTTTTGTGGGTTCCATTAAAGTGCGTTTGAATATTTGACATAGGTTGAGATATGTTTAACTTCTTATAAAAAGTTAAAAAAAATAATAGATCTTATCAGTGATTAGTTTGAAATAAGTTAAGTTTGACACCCAAACATATCCTACTTACTAACATATCCTACTTACTACTGAAAGCCTCATAATCCAATCCACCTTTTGCACCATAATCGCAAATGGAGAACTGAGGAGAACAAAAACTCATCCATTTGAATGCCTTCCTTCAACATCTTAGCAAACAATGTCAAGGCATCAATGTCACTTATTACATAAATACATAGTAAAAGTGTTTCACCTTATCTCATCTTATTATTACAACTTTTTTAAATTCATATACAAAATATAATAAATAATTCAACTTTTTCAAATCCTAAAATAATAGTATTAAAAAATAATATTTTATTCAATTTTCAACTTTCATCTCACTGTCCAAACCGTACCTTGATGTTTCCATTTACAATGGCCATGATGATGCATGTCACTTCAATGCATCAAGCTAAAAATTAAGCAAAATTTTATTTAGTACCCCAAATTACAACTCACTTTCCAAATTAGATCTCAAACTATCAAAACCAACAACTGAACCATATTTTTTAAAATGAATTACCTCAAAATGTTCTTACTGAAATTCAGCCAACTAATAATATAAAGGAATGGTATGAAATAACAAAACAAAAATAACAAATGAAAGTACTTCTTACCATTTTACCTATAAGAAAATAACAAATAAAACATTTTAAAAAATATGAATAAAAGCATAAATGAGAGAACGAACATATATATTTTATTGTAGTGGAAGAAAATGATGATCTAACCTCCAGACATAATTACTTAAGTTTTCAACCAAGGAATCTGAAAACCAAAGGCACAAGTTTACGAGACTAGAAACAAAAACTTTTTTTAAAACTCTCTATATTCTCATTGTCAGCATGAAGAGTAAAAGAATAAGGTTTTCAATCAAGTCTCTTTTTCTGTACTCTAACAACTTAATGGTTAATCACAAGCAATTTATAAACTGGCCTAGACACATGTCCACTTGTCGTATTTACTCACATCTGCCTACCATTAAGGAAGTGGGGAGACCACCTTTTGTTAACTTGATTTCCAACATTAATATAATTTGTTGACTTAGTAGTTACTTAAAAATCTCAACTCTCAAATATAATTTTTTTAATAAATAATAATATAATAATTAAAACACACATGTGCCCTTTAGTGCCGTAAGGAGACGTGCGCTAACAATGAATTATGGCGGACCGTCATATTCTAATATTTCTTTATTATTAATAATAATTATTATTGAAAATAAAGAGTAAATCTGTAGTTTTAACTTTGTAACAAGGGTATTTTAGATCCTTCAAGGACGTTCTATCAAAATTAATCTTTCGGTTGCTAACGTATACCATTCATTTTGTTCTGTGGCACCACAAGATGTCATGCATGTGACTTATTAAAAAATATTACAAACATAAACATAAAATGATAGAATATAGGACTTTAGTTTTCATTTTTTTTATATTTTCGAAAGCCATTTTTATTTTGAATATATAACTTTAATAAAATTTTTAAAAATATATATGCTTATTGATAAGATTTAAATATAAATAATAAAATATATCTCTTTTATAAATTTAATGTTTTTTCAGATGCTATAAAAAAATAGTTTTGAGCTTGAATTTTGGAATAATGTTACACATATTATATTTTACAATATATTTCATAACAATATTTTAATACGAGGATATTTTTATAAATTGAAGTTATTTTTAAAATTTATTTTAGAAAAAAAATATATTATCCTGGCTAAATAGTTTTTGTATAAATTAATATAGAAGAATAACAGCGAGTGAGTCAACTAAATTCACCGCGAAAGAAACGGCTTCCCGCCGCAGTGCACGATATCTATTTTTCATTACGACTTTCCCTCCTCACCACCCTCCCTCGGCTCCGATATCCAAAGTCTAAACTATCATAACGGACGCGTAAAAAGCCTCTCCTGCATTTTTGCTTTCGACTTTGTGCTCTCAAAATTGAGGAAATCCAAGACTACGTAATTCGCCGATACAACATCTGGGTATATCCACTCTCTGCAACAATGGCAGCTTCGTTGCACGCACACGGTGTCAAATTTTCGAGTCACAGATTCATGAACCGGCTCGGATTCTCGAATTCCGTAGCTTCGCGCTCTAGATTGTTCTGTGAGAAAATTGGCGATTCTTCTAGGAGGAGAGCGGCCACGATGAAGCTAGCAAAAGTCGGTGCCAAGAATGGAGGGGGAGTGCAGGCTGTGCTTAAAGAAAACGTGATAGGGAAACAATTCGTCGGTGGAAATGCGGAGGGTTTCACGTGTGTGATGAAGTTCGGTGGATCGTCCGTGGCGTTTCTTGGTAGTCAAAGATGTGTTTTTGACAAGGCAGGCTTGGGATATATGCCAAAACAAAAATTCAAATCTTATAAAAACTTCTTTGATAATCCTTCTACATCAAAGTTTAATATTCAAAATTCTTTTCATAATAATTTTATCAAAAAAGGATACTATTATAATCACTCAACTTCTTCATATATGCCACATGTTATTTGCAATTTTTGTAATAGAAATGGTCATAATTATCATTCTTGTCCTATTAGAAGAAAGCATACAATGACTATTAGGGCCATATGGGTACCTAAATATCTTGTTTCTTCTAATACTAATAAATAAAGGACCCAAAGAACTTGGGTACCAAGAAAATTCATTTTAATTGTTTTTATAGGTATGCATGAAGTTCTCTACAAGTAAAAACAAAATGGATTTTTAGAAATAAGAAAGATGAGTCCGGAGTCATTACTAGAAATAAAATTCGACTTGTAACCCAAGGTTTCAATCAAGAAGAAGGAATCGATTATGATGAGACATATGCACTAGTCGCAAGATTAGAAGCTATTCGAATGTTACTTACATATGCTTGTTATAAAGATTTCAAATCTTTTCAAATGGATGTTAAAAGTGCTTTCTTAAACGGTTTTATAAATGAAGAGGTATATGTTGAGCAACCTCCAGGTTTTGAAAATCATATTTCTTCAAATCATGTTTTTAAACTCACAAAAGCATTATATGGACTCAAACAAGCTCCTAGAGCTTGGTATAAGAGACTCAGTGGTTTCTTGATTGAAAAAGGTTTTCAAGAGAAAAAATTGATACAACTCTTTTCATTAAATACGAAAATAATGATATTCTTTTGATTCAGATTTATGTTGATGATATAATATTCGGTGCTACTAATGAAAATATGTGCCAAGTTTTTGCTAAGACTATGCAGGAAGAATTTGAAATGAGCATGATGGGAGAGCTTACATTCTTTCTCGGATTGCAAATTAAGCAAGCAAAAAGTGAGACATTCATCAATCAATCAAAATATATTAAGGAATTGCTGAAGAAGTTTGGGATGGAAGATGCTAAGGAAACTGGAACACCAATGAGGCCATCCACTAAACTTGATAAAGATGAATCCGGTAAGCCAGTTGACTCGAAGGTATATCGAGGTATGATTGGTAGCTTATTATATTTGACAACCAGTAGACCATATATTATGTTTAGTGTGTGCTTATGTGCCCGCTTTCAATCATCTCCAAAAGAATCTCATTTAATTGCAGTTAAGCGCATTCTTAGATATCTTAGTGATACAATTAACTTAGGGTTATGGTACTCCTAAGCACACATCTTTCGATCTAATCAGCTACACAGATGCAGATTATGCTGGCTGTAAAATAGATCGAAAAAGCACTAGTGGAGCATGTCACTTCTTAGATCATGCACTAGTTTCTTGGTTTAGTAAAAAATAAAATTCTGTTGCACTATCTACTGCTGAGGCAGAATATGTTGCTGCAGGTAATTGTTGTGCTCAAGTTCTTTACATGAAGCAACAACTTGAAGATTTTAAACTCATGTATAATCACATTCCAATCAAATGTGATAATACAAGTGCTATAAATCCTTCAAAGAACTCAATATAACATTCTAGAACTAAGCATGTTGAAATAAGATATCATTTTCTTTGAGATCATGTGCAGAAAGGCGATATAGTACTAGAGTTCACAAACACACACGATCAGTTAGCAGATATATTCACAAAACCTTTACCAGAAGATAGATTATGTATGATTAGAAGAGAAATATGTATGATGCATGTTATGAATATCTCTTAAAAGGTAGACCAGAGTTCATAAAAATAGAGAGATATTTTTTTTTAAATACTTTTACATAAACTTGAGTTCACAAACACACACGATCAGTTAGCACATATATTCACAAAACTTTTACCAGAAGATAGATTATGTATGATTAGAAGAGAAATATGTATGATGCATGTTATGAATATCTCTTAAAAGGTAGACCAGAGTTCATAAAAATAGAGAGATATTTTTTTTAAATACTTTTACATAAACTTGAGGTTCTTAGCCTCATGTTTGAGACGCTCATTCTCTTCATACAATATCATGTCATCCCTATCCATGGGAACTGGCAAGCGGAATGAAGANTGGCGGAGAGGATGAGAGAGATCGCCACTCTTATTCTCAGTTTTCCCGAGGAACGGCCCGTCGTTGTTCTCTCTGCTATAGGAAAAACTACTAACAAACTGCTTGTGGTAATTTACACACGAACAAAAGAAAAAGAAATTTAAAATTTTTATCATGTGGTATTGCGAGCGATAATTATGAAGTTGAATGCTTGTAATGAAGGCCGGAGAGAAGGCTGTCAGTTGTGGCGTCTCTAATGCTTCGGAAATCGAGATGGGAACTGGCAAGCGGAATGAAGAATTCAATAGAGATTTCAACTGTTTATTCTTCTGCCGAATGATTCCTTCCCTTGTGTGAGACTCTTGAACAATTCGTTGAAGTACAACAATTTGTTCTTTAAGCCTTTCAACCTCATGGTTTTTGGCCTGTACCCGCTGGGAAAAAACAACAATAGAGGATGAGTAGCGAGTTCCAAGACTCACCAAGTCGTAGATAGCATCGGAGTCTGATTTATTAGCCAAACTATTATTCTCTTGCTGCAACATGGCACCAATGGTAGCTGCAGAAATGACAGGAGATTGAGGTGTAAAATATCTCATAGATGGATCTAGAGGAATGTTAGAAGAATTGGCCATTGAGAAAATAATTGAAAAGCTTAAAGCGAGAATGTAGAATGAATGCAGATGAGTTATAAAGATAAGAATAAGATTTGATGCAAATCGGATGAATTTTAAGACTGTTTTTATAGAGATAGCATAAAGAACAAGACAAACTAGTTTAAATCAGGCGTTTGTTTATATCTCGTTTATCAACAACATCAGACGATTTGTTTCTATCTTCAACCGCACTAAATTCATAGAGTTAGGCCTCGAGGCTTTGCAGGACTTGTCGGGTCACGGACGGCTCTCTTTTTCAACTATCTACAGTGTATTTTAACGCACCGTTTTATTCAGTCTATTTATTTGCTGCCGATCTTTTTTAATGATGCCAAAATGGGGAGAAGTTTTAGACTAGAACATTAATATTGTTTAAATTGCTAAACTTATTATATATGCTTGGAATTATATTTATATTTTTGCTTGAAAAACTAACGCACATTCTCAGGGGGAGCTTAAGTATTAATAAAATCTTCAGGTTCTATCAAGTATTTGTTATCATCAAAAAGGGGAAGATTGTTGAACCTAAGGTTTCAAGTTTTGTGTAATTATATATTTACACATGAATTTTGATGATAACAAATGAATTCAAAGAATGAAGGAGTCTCAAGCTCAATCTGTCCACACAATGGAGTCAAGCACATCAAAGAACCAAGCATGAGCAAGAAGGAAACAAGTTCACATTAAAGTCATAAAGAAATGTTGTAAATCTCTTAAAATTCGAAATTAGGATTAAGGCTAAAAAATTAATGTTTTATCATAAAACATTAAAATACATTTTCCACATGTGCATGAATATTTTGAAAATTAAATTTGAAAATTTTGAAAGATAATTGATTGTCATCTTTCACATGTGCATGCCATGATTAAAGGTTTGAATTTTGAAAATATTAAAGATGATTGATTGTCATCTTTCACATGTGCATGTTTTATTTGAATATTTTCAAAAGTGATTGATGCTTTTCTTGACTTATGCAAAAGGAAGATGCCTTTGTTTGAATATTTTGAAAAGTAAAGTGTGCTCCTTTTGTCATATGCAAAAAGTAAAAAATTAGGTTTGAAATTTTTGAAAAGCAAAGTGTGCTCCTTTTGTCATATGCAAAAAGTAAAAAGATTAGGTTTGAAATTTTTGAAAAATGAATGATGATGTTTTTGACATGTGAATCTTTTTAAATTTGAATATGAAGTCTCATATGCCTATAAATAGATCATTTGAGAGCTTCACATTCACAACACCAAGAGCATACAACTCTCATTCAAAGCTTTCATTCTCTCTTCTCTAAGCATTGAGCCTTAACCCTTGTTCATTTTGAGAGATATAGTTTGTGCTTGTATTGTTCTTATTTCACTCATTGAGTGTTTTCTGATATCCTACCCACTATCAATTCTTGTATCAGTAAAAGGGTGTGTACAACCCTTGTGCGTGTAGAAAGTGTTCTACACAGGGAATCGTTGAATCACCACGTGTAAGGTGATTGCAAGTGTAGAGGGTATTCTACACGGATCCTTTGTAGCGGTATTGTTCAAAGGTGTAATAGGTTTCTATCTCCACCTGAAAAAGATTAAATAGTGAATTCGGAGATCCTCAAGGGGTAGCTTGAGGCGAGGACGTAGGCAGTGGGGCCGAACCTCGTTAACATACTGAGTTTGCTTCTCTCTTACCCTTACTCTTTATATTTATTGTTGTTTCATATTTTGTTTATATTTTATATTGTATATTTGATTTATAATTGTTATTTTTTTTTTAAATACAACTCAATTCACCCCCCCTCTTATTTTAGTCATCTGGGCAACAGTTTTCAATCAAGTCTCTTTTTTTGTACTCTCATAACTTAATGGCTAATCACAGGTAATTTATAAACTGGCCTAGACACATGTCCACTTGACATATTTACTCACACCTGCCTACCATTAAGGAAGTGGGGGAGACCACATTTTATTAACTTGATTTCCAACATTAGTATAATTTGTTGACTTAGTAGTTACTTAAAAATCTCAACTCTCATATATAGTTTTTTTTAATAAATAATAATATAATAATTAAAATACCAAGATGTGACATGTGGCCTTAAGTCTCGTAAGGAGACGTGCGCTAACAATGAATTATGGCGGACCGTCATATTTTAATATTTCTTTATTATTAATAATTATTATTATTTAAAATTGAGAGCAAATTAATCTGTAGTCTTAACTTTGTAACAAGGGTATTTTAGATCCTTCAAGGACGTTCTATTAAAATTAATCTTTCGGTTGCTAACGTATACCATTCATTTTGTTCCATTGATGTGGCACCACAAGATGCCATGCATGTGACTTATTAAAAAAATATTACAAACATAAACATAAAATGATAGAGGGAATATAGGACTTTAGTTTTCATCTTTTTTATATTTTCGAAAGCCATTTTATTTTGAATATATAACTTTAATAAAATTTTTAAAAATATATATGCTTATTGATAAGATTTAAATATAAATAATAAAATATATCTCTTTTATAAATTTAATGTTTTTTCAGATGCTATAAAAAAATAGTTTTGAGCTTGAATTTTGGAATAATGTTACACATATTATATTTTACAATATATTTCATAACAATATTTTAATACGAGGATATTTTTATAAATTGAAGTTATTTTTAAAATTTATTTTAGAAAAAAAATATATTATCCTGGCTAAATAGTTTTTGTATAAATTAATATAGAAGAATAACAGCGAGTGAGTCAACTAAATTCACCGCGAAAGAAACGGCTTCCCGCCGCAGTGCACGATATCTATTTTTCATTACGACTTTCCCTCCTCACCACCCTCCCTCGGCTCCGATATCCAAAGTCTAAACTATCATAACGGACGCGTAAAAAGCCTCTCCTGCATTTTTGCTTTCGACTTTGTGCTCTCAAAATTGAGGAAATCCAAGACTACGTAATTCGCCGATACAACATCTGGGTATATCCACTCTCTGCAACAATGGCAGCTTCGTTGCACGCACACGGTGTCAAATTTTCGAGTCACAGATTCATGAACCGGCTCGGATTCTCGAATTCCGTAGCTTCGCGCTCTAGATTGTTCTGTGAGAAAATTGGCGATTCTTCTAGGAGGAGAGCGGCCACGATGAAGCTAGCAAAAGTCGGTGCCAAGAATGGAGGGGGAGTGCAGGCTGTGCTTAAAGAAAACGTGATAGGGAAACAATTCGTCGGTGGAAATGCGGAGGGTTTCACGTGTGTGATGAAGTTCGGTGGATCGTCCGTGGCGTTGGCGGAGAGGATGAGAGAGATCGCCACTCTTATTCTCAGTTTTCCCGAGGAACGGCCCGTCGTTGTTCTCTCTGCTATAGGAAAAACTACTAACAAACTGCTTGTGGTAATTTACACACGAACAAAAGAAAAAGAAATTTAAAATTTTTATCATGTGGTATTGCGAGCGATAATTATGAAGTTGAATGCTTGTAATGAAGGCCGGAGAGAAGGCTGTCAGTTGTGGCGTCTCTAATGCTTCGGAAATCGAGGAATTGAGATCTGTAAATGAGCTGCATCTTAGGTTTGACGGTTATATAATAATTTCTTTCTATTTTGAATTGTTTTAATTACTGTTAGAGAAATGGCGCTCTATAGCCATTTTTCCATGATAAGAAATTTTTTTTTTTTTAAATCATTTTCAGGACGGTAGAAGAACTTGGTGTTGATCGCTCTGTGGTCTCTGGTTAGGACTCTTAATTTAAGCGCTTAAAGAGTCTTTCTTTTCGTCTATGGAAATCAGTTACTTATTCTGAATGTGCTAAAGAATTGTCTGAGATGTTGTCATCTTGAGGTGGGTAATAAGGGTTTATTTTTTGTGCTCGCACGCGTGATATTTTACAGCTCTCTTGGAAGAACTGGAGCAACTACTGAAAGGAATAGCTATGATGAAAGAGTTAACACCCCGTACGAAAGACTACTTGGTTTCATTTGGCGAGTGCATGTCCACGAGAATCTTTACTGCTTATCTGAATAAAATCGGTATTAAGGCACGCCAAGTATGTATCATTCTTCATCATTTGTTTACTCTTGTTTTCCAACCATTAATTTCAGCCGCAACTTACAATATGTTACTATGTGAATTTTGCAGTACGATGCATTTGATGTTGGTTTTATAACCACAGACGATTTCACGAATGCAGACATCTTGGAAGCAACTTACCCAGCTGTTGCCAAGAGATTACATGGTGATTGGGTTAAGGATCCTGCAATTCCCGTTGTTACCGGCTTCCTTGGGAAGGTCTTACTGAACTGCAGTTGCATTCATTTCACTGCTGAGGAGTTACTCTAATCTTTTAGTATATTAGCAGGATTTTGCAGTCATGCTATGTGATTTCTCTTACTGTAGGGCCGGAAATCTTGTGCGGTTACCACCTTGGGTAGGGGCGGTAGTGATTTGACAGCTACAACCATTGGCAAAGCTTTAGGCTTGCAGGAAATTCAGGTCAGAATCAGAACCTGAATTCACTTACTGGAGGAACTCATATGTGCACATGGGCAGACTCATGCATGTATTCATAAACACTTTATCTGGAACTAATTTTAGTATAGAAATTTTTGTAGAGAAATTTATGTGAATCCTCTTTTAATAGATATTAACAGACTTATATTCCAGCTTAACTGAAAATTTTAACAGGTGTGGAAAGATGTTGATGGCGTCTTGACCTGTGACCCTACCATTTATCCACGTGCTGAACCTGTACCTTATTTGACATTTGACGAGGCAGAGGAGCTTGCATGCTTTGGTGCTCAGGTTGGTTTTATCATTATCTTGCTTCTTGCAGTTTAGAAATTGTTTGACTCAAGCTGGAGTAGACCAGTTTGTTGAAGTGTCACAGCTTTTAGAGAATGCCCAGTATGCATATCGGACAGAAGTTGGGATCTAAAAAGAGAGGGAGAGGGTGTCACGGCTTTTAGAGCATTAGCATGAGTTTTTCATATCCAAAATCAATCTTTTAAGATTGACTCTGCGAAAAGCTCTCACGTTAGATTATGCATATTTGAGCCAAAATATTATTATTTTGTTATTATTAACTTTTTTCTAAATTTAATTAATTTTATATATTTTGCAATTAGTACCCACTACATACATTAGGCATTAATAATACAAATATAATAAAATGACAAAAAATATATAATATATTATAATAATAAAATGAAGGTGAAGGTAAAGATTCTATTGTGTTGTCGATGGAGGAGAAGACGAAAGGGTTGTGAGAGAGAAGTTGGGAAGTTGGGATTTAGAGAGACAGAGGAGCTTCGTTTGTAGAGCCCTCCTGTTGCACTTTGATGTCCATTTATAGGAAACATGAATCCAATAAGCATTTAAGGGTGTCTTCCAGGGTATTCTGGATGCAAAGGTAGATATATTTTTAACTTGTAAGCACTTAATGAAACATATTTTTGCCAACTTTTGGTCTGGTTCCTTAAGTACCAAGTAACCAAAGCGTGTTTTTGGGTTGACTCTGTTCATAGCAGTTAAGAATATCCATGTTGTACTTTTATGTGCACTGTTGCACATATATGTAATTGTGATAAAATAAATTATTGGGATTCGGCTATAGCATTTTTCAACAACCAAAATGTTAATGTCTGAGAGATAAGCTTGGGCTGTTGCACTTCGGTTTTTGGTGAAGACAAGGGCACGGGGGAAATTTTCATACTATGCCCTGTATGCAGGTCCTACACCCACAATCCATGAGACCAGCCAGAGAGGGTGATATCCCTGTTAGGGTCAAGAATTCATACAACCCTCAAGCTCCCGGCACCCTCATTACTAAAACAAGAGATATGAGCAAGGTTTGTTGCAAGTGAAGCTTTTTCATCCTAATGTGTGGAGGAATTCAACAGTATTGACCATTTTCTTCACGTAATTAATGAATTACAGGCTGAGCTGACCAGCATAGTTGTAAAGCAGAATGTTACCATGGTGGATATAGTCAGTACCCGCATGCTCGGTCAAGTTGGCTTCCTTGCAAAGGTTAGAAAATGTTTCTTTAACTTGAATTTGTTCTTCCACCTGTTGCCTTCATGGCTTATGCTAGTGGTAATGTTATTTGCTCTATATATTTCTCCCAGTAGGTGTTCTCAATATTCGAAGGTTTGGGCATATCTGTGGACGTTGTTGCGACTAGTGAAGTTAGTATATCTTTAACATTAGACCCTTCTAAACTTTGGAGCAGAGAACTGGTCCAGCAGGCAAGTCTATGAACATTATTTATTTTCTTTACTCCAATTGGCTTATTAAATCCATTTGCACCGATTTCCTATCTGATCAGGAACTTGAACGTGTAGTGGAAGAGCTTGAGAAAGTTGCAGAGGTGAATCTCCTGCAACACAGATCAATCATCTCTCTCATTGGCAATGCTCAGCGTTCCTCGTTGATGCTGGAGAAGGTGTTATTCCCTCGTAAAACTTAGTGGACATTATCTTGAGCCATATTCATTTCAATATTTCATATACTTAAATTGAATCTTAGATTTGTGTCATTAACACAACAAGATTCTCTTTCCATCTTTTTCATAGGATAAAAATCTCCTCCTTCTTGGCAGGTATTTCGTGTTCTACAAAGCAATGGAGTTAATGTTCAGATGATATCACAAGGGGCATCCAAGGTATTTCCATCATAATTCCTGTAGATACTGTAGCATTTTTTCAAAAAGCAATCATGAAAAAAAAAAAAAAAAACTAAATACTTACGTTGGTATCAACCAGGTGAATATTTCATTGATAGTAAATGATAGTGAAGCTGAACAATGTGTGAAAGCCCTTCACCGCGACTTTTTCGAGAGCGATGGTGCTGTGCATCTGAACCGATTATTGGATGGTGAATACAGGAGTGGCTCAGATCTGCCATTGCGGGTAGAAAAGCATTGACCTATCATTGTTTTTCTGTTTTCATACACAACGGTCTATTTTAATGGAAAGAAAAAATACTGCATATTACATTCTCGTTTTAACTCCGATCTACCTTTCTTGGTATCATGACATTATTTATCAACCATTAAATTATTTACTAGTAATTAATGTAATGATTGATTGGGAATTAGAGGTGGTATATACAATCTCAAAATAAGAAATGTTGGGTTCTTTTGTACCCTTTACAATGAGTTTGACAAATTGAAATTCAAAAGTGAGGAAATGTTTGTATTTTTTTTTTATCTAATTTATTAGAGTTAGTAGTCAAATAATTCCACTTTGGACAAGAAAACATAATTAGCTTATAAACAGAAATTAGAATTAACAATTTTCAAGAAGTCACTAAGAAAGCTGAGTCTCGAATTGCACAACAGAATTAAACAATAGAGATTCAATAGATAAATGACATTTATAGTCCTGAAGTGTGCAAGCAGCATCGCACAATCCCTTTGAAAAAAGTGAATAAATACGGGACCTAGATGAAAAAAAAAATAGTTTTTAGTAGTGAATCTCAATCTCCACGACTGTATCTAGCATTAATCGTAAAGTAAAAGATCATGACAATTTACATGCGTATTAAATACTTTCTACCTCTTGGCATATACTATCACTCGAACATTATAGGCAAATTATCTGTACATTAAATACAGCAATTTTCCTTATCCAACCCACCAAAAATAAAAATAAAAAAAACACTATATACTACAGTGATTTGCAATTGAACCAAAACTGCATGTAGTAGACAGTTTATACTGTTAAGCATCGACTGCAAAAGATAAGGGCTTCCTTCAAAGGCCAGTGCCCCCGCACACCCTAAAACGTAGACTTGCCAGCTTCACAACCTGAACAAACGCGATGAGAATAAAATGGCTTCTAAATTCCTAGTTAATCAGCCATCTGAGTTGAGAATGCAAAGCAAAATCTCCCTTATTTTGTCTCCCAATTAAGGCAGAAATATTGTGAGTTACATTAAACTAATGTCCAATGGGTTACCAGGAAGTACAACAATCTTTAAGGTTTACCTATAAAATCAGAGTTAATGCATTCCAAACTTATTAACAACCATGTAAAGTCGTAGATACCAAACCTGTTTTTGGGACTCACCCCTGAAGTAGTGTCAAATCATTCAATTATTTTGAACCCATCTTTCGGCGTGCAACTGGTGAGATCTGATTGACTTTGGGATTCAAAGGTTGGGGTCGCATCTTCTGAACCTCCTCTCGAGTATAGATAAAGATCTCACGGACCATGCTACAGAACTCTCTGCATTATATGGAAACACGTGATTGGAATTAAAACATGATGATGTGAACATATAAGAAATTAAGTGGGGAGAAACACGGTCTTGGTTGAAGGATAGAAAGAAAAGAGAGGAACAAAGAACAGATAAAGGCAGAACTTGAGTACTTACCGCCAGGGATCATCTCCTACAAGCATCATATCACCCTCATTATCAGTAAAAACCACCATCCACCTCTTATTGGGAGCAATTAATTCACCATTCAACTCAAACATATGATCCAACTCTGCCATCAATCCGTTGTAGTCGTCAAACTTGGTAAGATCCACAGACTGCCCAACAGGAACCCCCAGCTTGTGAACCTGTTTTCAACAGATATAAGACGATGAATTCTAGATAGAAACATGGGTGAGACTTTACATTCAGTTGTCTAAAAGGAGAAAACCTTGATAAAAGATCTGGTTGAACTGCTCTGAAGCCTGTCCTGGGCATTTCTAGAAAGCCTCTCAGAGGCTTGAAAAGACCTCGTTCGTTCATCATCTTTAATTGATATCTCTGAAGAAATACGACACACAGCTTTCTGTGACCCTGGGTCAGACACCAAATCCTGCAGCCGATCTGATGGAGAAACAATTTGCCCTTCTGTCCCATGCATGAAATTTTCATGTGGCGTGGCCAGTTCTGTGGTCAAATGACTACTAATGAGCGATATACCAAAGAGTTTGCAACTGCCATCTCCCTTGGATTTCATTTCTTCTTTTTGCAAAAACAGAGACTGTGGTTTCATCAGTGAAGGACAGGGAGAATCCTCAATACTTGTAGGTGGCAGCAGAGCTAACAACCTATTATTAACTGGACGCTGCTCAACTGCTGGTGCAGGATGTTGCATGCCACATTCCATCATATTAAATGAGGGATGCAACATGGACTGGGAAAATGTAAAGAAATTTGATCTTTGATTCTGATCTAAAACACGCTTCTTCAATCGATCCGCATTATCAGCATTTTGATCAATAAAGGGCCAATGGAACCCGTAAGGAGTCAGAGAGCCTGATACTGGACTTCTATAGTTCATCTCATGCATCATTTTAGGGGCACTGTCATCCGGTCCCACTCTTTCACCAAAACTCGATTCAGTTTGATTCTTGCCCTGTGTCTGAGTCCATAAAGGGGGGTTTTGAGTAGTGTCTGACTCATTATTCCCAGCACAGATAACTCCCATGGTTGATATTGCCTGACCTTGCAGGGTCTTTAATAACCCTTTCTCTGGTGAAAGGTCAACACTTGATTTAGGAAAACCTGGTCATGTAAATGATGGAGCTTAACAACAGTGTCTAAATTAACTCCAATCACAGCATAACAGAAACAGAGGTGAAACAATAAAGAGTTAGGAAGCATGCGTCCACCAGTTGTTCTATACCTTCCCTTGTAGGAACAAAGGAATCAGTAGATGACGAGACCGTGTTCCCACGAGGCCTCTTTGATCGGCACACTGGATGGACATCTAGATTAGGAGTCAAAGCAAGTTCTATATTCCAAGGGGAAACTCTTTCTGGACGATGGATGGGAGAAGTTTCATCCCATCGAACCTGCAAAAGAACACAAGGTTTAGCATGTAAAGGATTATGAAATTCAAGGATTTATGCACTGTAAGTTAGTACCTTCAGGCATCTCCATTTTGATCTGGGCCACCTTACAGAATCGGCATCCTCAGTTCCAATCACTGTGCCAGAGAATCTAGTCCATGGAGGCAACAAGTTCCACAAATCAACCAAATTCTCTTTTCATTTTTCCTCCTTTTTTCATAAAGTTTGAAAAATGATAAGCAGGGTTCAATAAAAGATCATACCTCTGTTCTGGTGCGTCTTCACCCTCAAACCTCATCTTGAACTTCATCCCTATAGCACAGTTGTTCTTGACAGAGTCCATATATTTATCAAAGGGTACGATAAATGCAGCTGGGCTAGTCCTATAACATATCATGTACAAGAAATTCATAGATTGGAAAAGCAGTATGCCAGGGATTAAAAAAATAAACAGGATTACACCATACACACTCATTTTGTATGACATTACTGCATTCAAAAATATGTATAAAGCTCAATATTTTACAGAGGCATAATTTATTCCACGAATGAATATAGTTTAGACAATATTAGGAGATCAGAGCACACGAAAAAAACCATGCATTGTAACATGACAGAGACTGACAATTACTTCAGTTGAAATGTATAGTTTAGACAATATTCCTGCAATCAACAATATTCTCATTCTCTACTTTAGACACTCTGAAATTGGCAGCAACTCTCTAGACACGACCTCCTATTAACTACGTTGAAAGTGATTTTTTTTCTTTTCTTTCTCCAGCATTCAGGAACTATTTCTACTTAAATAGTAAAATCTATATCACTTTGTGTGAAAAAGAATGCAATATCTATATAACAAAGACCACACCAACTCATTGACATGTTATGGAATCAATTGCAATGTGTTTCCACATGTGGTTTAAGATATTTTTTTTCTAGGTAGGTATATGTGGTATATAAGAAAATGTCACTCAATGATAGAAAGGTAACGAAAAAATTACACACCTTGGCTTGTAGTAGACAGTGAACATGGTACTCGTATTAACAGCGTGCCATGCTGTTGCAAGGACACCAATATGCATACTGTGACTAGATATGACAGAAGATGGAATACTACTTCCGTGCCTCATTGCTCTTCTTACCCCCACACGAAGTTCCCCAGTTTCATCTCTGAGAGCAAAAGGATCTAGAAACTGATCAGACAAAAATGATCTACCACCACATAACTATTTTACATGTCACATATCAAATGGTTGCAACATGTTACAATCTGTAGTCATTAGTGAACCAAAGACAAGCTGTAACTGGGATCACAATCATAGAAACTGGTTTGAAAATAAAGACAGCAAACCTCAGGAAGATAAAAGCATCCCCAGCAGCAAGCTTTTTGGAGCTGACGAAAAGACTCCATCCACTCTGCAGAAGATGCCTCCTTGGTTGACCTGACATTTACATTTACAATTCACGATTTCTCATTTTAATAAATACATTGTAAGGACAAGTTTCATGCTTCTATCAAATTTTACAACGGATACTTTGGCAAACGTGTATTGGACCAAGGAATCAAATAATTGCTAGGTCAAGATTTAGGCACCACCATGGGTGACTGAAGGTACTTGATATTACCTCGAAAAATATGACGAAAACGCCATTCATTTCCATGTAAATCCTTGGTAGCCAACTCCTGAGTCGGAGGTTGCTTGGACATGTCCTGCAAAAAAAGGAGCAATTTCAATGCTTCTCAGAACTCAAATGAAGACCAAGGGTATGATGCAATTACAGAACAAAAGAAGCGAGCCACTTAAAACACACAAGATGAAGAGCCCAAACCAACCAGTGGAGGTAGGCATTCATCGGCATGGCGTCTCAACACCGAGAAACCACCATGAGTGCTTGTATCGGAGGCCGTAAGCGTCTTACAAAAGGAATATACACGAGGCAGAGGATGGGAAGACGCCGAAGTACCCTTCTCCTCCACCGAGTTCTCGCCTTGCTGTTCAGAACAAACATAAGATTCATACTTTTATTATTTCCATATTTTAAAATCACGTCCGGAATTCCATAAAAGATCACTTTCAGAATCACATACTTGGAGTTCAGGAACCAAAGTCACTTGAGCATACACTTCATCGGTGTCTGTTTCAGCCTTCCTCGATCAAGTTTAAATTTCAGTTCAGTACCAAGAAAAGGGGGATAAAGTAAAAACAACTCAATTGAGAGCGTGAATGGGAGCACCGCAGTAAACAAAAAAGTGCGCCTCCGAAATTTTTAAGTGACAGCAAGCTTTTTACCTTCAATTGAACATTGAGCACGCGACAGAGAATTTTCTCTGGAAGATCATAAGCTGGCATCTGCTGCTCAGCCTCTTGATTCATCGAAGCCTCCACCTATATATGCATCCGTACATTTACATAAACATATAGACATACAAACAAAATTAGTTCAACGAAACGATTGCACATTTGCACTCCATATCAAGAATTGAAAAAGAGCAGAATAAATTGAACAAAATCCGAAGAGATATATATAGTACCTGCTCGATGTGACCCTGTGGAAAATAAAAAACTAGCTCCCCCTGGCGAGGCACCGTGACCAGAGGTCCCGCACATGCATGCCACAGCTCCTTGTATAGCGCATCCTCCTCCGAATCTACACCATCCACCACCAGAAAAACAAAGAGCAGCGATTTTTAAACTCCCGATTGCTTCATATAACAAACAGGTTAATCATCAACAAAAAAACGCAATTCAAAGCCCCTGGAATTGATCAAACTTTACCAGCCACCGGGACACTCGAAGACGCCATTTCTCAGATAAATTCTCAACACAGACCTCTACCAATCCGCGGCCGATTGACGATCATCACCGTCCGAACAATCAAAATAACCTCGGAACACAACAACAGCGGCAACAATAAAAAAAGTAAATGTAATTCTATATTTAGGGGCAAACTTAAGACAAGAGAAACCGCATCATCTCCTCGATTCAAGAGCCACTTTCTGCGATCTCTTTGGCCTGTCTCCGACTACGTCCTTTTTCTCTGAGACCGTTTCTGCAGACTGCAGCATCACTGCCCGCTGCCATTACTATTCGTACGTCTGCGGAGAGAGCACCACACCTTTATTCACGCTCTTTTCGTTTTCTCTGAGCGAGTGTGTGACTGACTCTTTCTCTTATATTTTTCCTTTAAGGATTTTTTTATTTTTTTAATAAAAATATTAATTTTCCAACCACTTTTAGAAACGGAACGGAATTATTGTCCTACCTTGGGCATACGGTTACTGTACTGTACTGAGCTCTTTGTCCTCTGATTAACCGGCAAACGGGGATGGTAAACATGACCATTCAGGGCTCACCATAACGTCGTTAGCTTTACGGGGTACGTGTCGAGCTTCAATTGGGCAGCACAAGACGACGTCTGTCTTTGAGGGTAGACGAAAAGTAATGCGGATTTCGGGAAGAGGGTTTGTCCTGTTATTAACAGGCAGGATTAGAGGGAGACGGAAGCTTGGGGATTTTAATAAAGAAGAGAGAGTATTTTATAAAGTCACCTGGTTGGTAGATCACCCGCTAATAAAAATCTCGGTTCTTGCGTGGAAAATAAGTGAGAAGATTGTCTGTCGCTTCCATTTTCTCTCCGTTCGAAGGTGATTAGATCAGGGACTTCATGTATATTGACTTAAAGCCTAGGACCAGCTGATAACACGGCTTCGTGAAAGTGACCATTGGGAGAAAGACACGTATCCGGAAATTACGCTTTTTTCATTCTCTCTCCATCGATTTTTTTTTTTTTTTTCCCCTTCTCTCGACTGCATATTAGAGGGCGTTTGGGTTAAGAATTCCTCTCATTAGTCTCATCTTATTGTACAATAGAATATTTTTTAATTTTTATATAAAATATAATAAATAATTCATTATTTTTAAATTTTAATTCAATTTTTTATTTATTTAACTTATATTTAAAATCATTTTATCTTATCTCACTATCCAAATAACTCATAAGAACATTTACGATAGTCTCGTCATTGTCAAGTTTAAAATTTGATTAAAAGTTAAAGTTTTAACTGACTAAAGTTAAAACTATTAAAAATATTAATTCATATTAAACTATCCATTCTAAATTCAAAATAAGAATATTACGTATTTTAATAATAATTTTAAAAAATTATATTTTACAAATACATTTTATATATTAATTAATAATTTAGCTTTTACTTAAAATTATTGTTTCCTTACTATTTTTTTCCTCAATTTAATTATCCAACAAATACACTTTAACTAAGAAAAAAAAAAGAACAGTAGAACTTGAAAAATATTTTTAGACTAAAAAGTTATTTTAGAGATTAACAGTAGGACTCCAAACTTGGAGAATAGTTTGACTTTATTATAACTCAAAAGTGGAGCGTTGAAATTTTGACTATTTTAATACATACCACTTTGATAAAAATTAGGCCAAATTTGACTAGACATTGAACATTTGACTAGATCAATGCTAAAGCTTTATCATAAGAGAAAATAAAAGTGTGTAATCTCTTTGTAATAGAATATTTATACCTTAAAATTATCAAGACTAGATTGGGTTAAAAACTTATTTCAACAAATAATAATTGATATAAATTTATAAAATTGATATGATTTTATATAATACATTATACTGTATAGTAAAAATATTTTTATAATCTAACGTACTTAAACATGACACATCAGTTTATGAGTTTACTTTTACAAAATCTCTTTTATAGTTAATGCATTTCTCTTATATAAATAATTATATTATATCATAAGATGATTCGAATTTGAATCAAACAAATATTAAGATATAATATAAATAATTAAATCTATCTCTTCTTATTAGCTGATCGGTCTCTTTCTCACGCTAATACGAACAAACTTGGGTGCTGAGTAGGAGGATAAGTTTGGCGACACAGAACCATGCATTGCATTATATATGGATGGATGATTTATGGTTAGATGGGGTCGGACGCCTTCGTCTTGTAGCAGTAATACTGTTCCGTCATGATCAAGGCAGAGAATTGGGGAATCTTAGATTTCTAAAACATACCATGATTCTATCCACCATTTGCGCGCCTTAGTTTGTCTAAAGCACTGCAAAGAATATCTGTTTGAGTCACATATCTTTTATCACTTGCCTTGCTTTTTATTTTTGGTTCATTCATATTTAGGGCTATATGTGAGGATCATATGTTTCCCACTACTTTTTCAAATAATTTTGATCTCTGCCTCCCTATTCTAAGACATCAAATCCACACTACGGACACTCCCATTTTTTGACATTTATTTTTTAGAAATACAATAATCACAAAATGATTACATAAAGATAATTTCACAAACTGATATTATTAGATATAGTTCGTCGAATTATAAAATTATTTTTATTATAAAATAGATATAACAGATTAGATGAAACTAACCATGTTAGTTTATAGAATTATTTTTGTATAAATATTTTATAGATGTAACAATACTTTTTCTTTTTTGGGATCATGGGTATGGATCAGTTTTCTATTCCCATTTAAACAATATAAGTTATTCAAAACATTATGAAGTCACTCGTACGGTTATTATTTTTTTTTTTAAAGCGTAGGGTCGGCTTTGGTACGACTTAATTTCTTAATTTTATGTTTTTTTTTTAAATAAAAAAATTGAATGATATAAAGAGAAAAGAAAAAAAAAAGCATATTTAATGTAATATTTAGTTACAAATAGATTATATAAATGTAAATTCACATAGTGTTGTAATTTAACACAAGACATCATATTATAAAGTTTATTTTATCATAAAATAAATCTAACATTTCATATAAAATCACGTCAGTTTATAAAATTATTTTTATATAATCTATTTATATCTATAACACTTACCTAAATTAACCACATGCATCGACAAAGCAAACACACATGCAGGGCAAAAAAAAGGGTGGACAAGGATGTAAATACCAAATGACCATGACTCGTAAGCAAGCCGGTGGGTGGACAAAGAGCATGGAATATTCATCCAACTGGGAGAGTGTTTTTGATAATATTATATTCTTAATTCCCACTTGGCATACCATATGTTGGTTTTTCCCCTCAATGCATGGGACGATTCTTATCTTGTTGTGTATATTTTTTAATTTGGATTGAACCATGCATTAATGTTCATTCTCGTACGTTCTAATATAAAGGTGAGGACTAAAGTGAGTTCATGACCCGTGCACGACTTGAATTTTGACTTAATTAGAATACTTTTGGTTCAGAATTTTGTTACGTACAGTTATTTTTACGTATTTTTTACACATTATATTAATGTGAATGATCAAAATAATTATTTTATATTAAAAAAAATGACACAGTCAATCATATTAGTGAAATGTACAAATAAATGAGTAAAAATGACTTCACAAAACATTTTTGCATTAGATGTCTATCTCTAGTCTACTGAGGGATTGAAACTTTAAGGAATTGGATTCTACACAACAGTACTACTTGATTGGTTAAGATTCGAGAATACAGATGAATAAAATATAAGACTTTTGAGTATATTATGACTGTTAATTTCACTTTGCTTTAATGGATTTAATATAATGCCTTGTGCATATATAGACGTTGGTTTCTTCCACATAGAAAGGTAATCTCAAATATTTAATATAGATAGAGAACTTTAGAAGATCTCATTATTTATTTATCATGTCTCCCTGTCGACCTTCTTTATCATTGTTTATAATGTTATCATAATGTATGGTTCAACAACTTGTTTGACAAGGAATTACGAGACAGGCTAATGCAATGAATACCGAGTCATTGAATATGCCTTGAATACTTTAATCTCCTCAATGGTAAACATAAGTACTTTACACACAGATTTAATGGTAAAGTGTCATTAAGGTGGTGAAAATGTTAGGCGATCAGTCAACAATAAAAATTAAAAAAACTTGTAGCCGGTGGCCGTTGGGCTTCGAGGAACTAGGGGTGGGCAAATTTCTGAAGGTTCCGATTCTGGCCGACTTCCGCTTCGACTATGACCATAGTCGGAGTCGGAGTTTCGGAATCGGAGTCGGAAATCGGAGTGGCCTCGACGAGCCGATCGGAGGTCGGAGTCAGAGTTATGTTTGACTCCGATATCCAAACTCCGAACTCCGATTTATTTAAAAAAATAAACACAGATGCAAAACGACGTCGTTTTGCATATGTTTTATTTTTTTAAATAAATCGGTCCTATCTCAAACGACGCCGTTCCATTTAAATAAGAACGACGTCGTTTTGCTCTGAGCCCTTTCTTCTTGGTCTCGGACCACTGGGCCACTCACACTCTCACGGTCTCACCTCACTGACTCACTCAGACTCTCAGTTCGTGTTCTCTCTTCGTCTCTCGCACCAGTCGCACACACCACAGCAGACTCGGAGTCGGAAAATTTTTTTCCCTCCGACTCCTACGCCTAGAGCTATTAGATATTTTATTTCTTTAATTTATTAATTATTAAATCTTATTCAAAAAATAAATAATTCAAACTCGTGCTAAAGCTCAGCTCGACTCGAACTCGTATATGGGACGAGTTCGAATTCGAGTTGAGAGTTTAACTTATCGAGTTAAGTTTGAACAAAGAATAAAAAAAATCTCGAGTTTGGACAAGCTCGAATATTTTGAATCAAGTCGAGCTCGGCAAGCCAAAGACCAGCTCGGCTCGATTACAGCCCTGCCTACATCGTATGTTAATATCTAAAATAAATAATAAAATATATTTATTTTTAATTTATTTTATTAGTTTAAACTTATAAAATAAGTAGTGATTTAATATAGTATTACGACGGAGACCTATACATAAAGAAGAGTATTAAAATATAAAATAAATCTATATAATTCTATTAATTTAAATTTTTATTACAAGTCGTGATTTAATAATATGTATATATATATATATATGGACAAATCCAACATCCGTATGCCAGGTTGCTATATATTGCTAGTGAGTAATGACAAAATACAACCGTTTCATAATTGTTTTAAGCTATATAATAAAATAATATTTTTTAAATTCAAACATACGAAACTTCAAAAATTGTGCAAAAGTTATTTACTAATTGTCTCTTAATCATTTCTAATTGCCTGTTTCTAGCGGACTGCTGTCGTATATGGTGGAGGGATTCTTCCGAGAGAGACAGATCATGCATTTTCCCAGCCCTGGGGTATCTAATCATCACACTCATATTACAATTTCATTCCATTTACAACGAGGAATCATTGTACATCAATTTTTATATTTATTCTTTAAAAATATAAAATACCATTAAGGAGTGATAAAAGTATCATATTTTATATAATATGATAAAAATAATGGGAGAGATAAAATATACTAGACTCGTAGTGTTTTCAAGGTCCAGTCCAACTGTCCAAAGTGGGAGGTTTCATCGAGAGGGAAGAAAGAGAAAGGAGGGGACAAATGGCTATGTATATGGAGGAAAAAGGAAAATGTGACATAAAGGAGAGAGGATGAGACATAAAGGAAGAGAGAGAAGAGATAAAGGGGAGAAAATCAAATGACTTCAGGGACCTTTTAGCCAAGTTTCCTTGGGGGCTTTTTCAACCTCACGATAGGAGCTCCATAAATAAGATTTCAACCAAAGATAGACCTCTAATATTTATTGTATAGTGAGGATTTGAGGTTATAAAAGATTGTAAAATAAATATATTATAATCAGTTCTCCCTCTCAAGCGACCCGTGGACGTAGGCAATATGTCAAACTACGTAAATTTATGTGTCTCTCTCTTAACTTTTCCCGTATTTATTTTCTATTCACTGCTATAGATGTACACACGGTCACAATAAGGTTGCACCGGACTACCATCGGAGGCTCCACACCACACCGATTGAGGCTTAAATCCCCACAACGAGTTGAGAATAACTCTTTCTCACATTCCAACCTATTGTACCATTTTTAGCCATTAACAAATAGAATAAAAATGTGGTGCATAGCATTGTTTGACAGTGGAGTAATTCTAAATTCAATCTATCGAAATTTATCATATGGAATTAGCAAAGGGATTGATTGAGTGTTCATATGGAAGAACTTGGGCCGTTTCACATATGTCTCGTTCAAATTTTAACGTGCACGTATCTAATTCCTTGAAATTGCATCGTAAGTAAGCCCAAACTTCATGATTTTATAATACTGTGGAAACGAAGTTCATACTTAATTTCATAGTTAAGGGCATCATCATTATCTAGACTATACAGTACACTGCCATTCAAAAGATTAAATAAAACTATTCTTTTTAGTGGAACCATCTTTTTACAAAATGTTTAACGCAAGACTTGTTTATTAATCAACTGGGACAACTGGCGAAAGGGTCTTGGGGGACATAACTAAGGAAGTCTACCTACAATGGGATTTTGTGGGTGTCTCGGGGAGCAAGGTAGAAAGCTACCAACAATTTGATGCATTGGATGAAGTTGATTCCCATCTGCTTTCACATTGACTTGAAAAGATGAGGTCGCAAAGGTTTTTGGAACTACTCTCAATTTACGTACTACTTCTTTCTTGTGGATTTACGTGAGAGCTGTGAGCACACCGTTTTGAAAACTACCCATCTCCTATCTCTAGCTTGTCTCATGGGAGTGGGACCCAAACTTTTTTTTGAGTCCTGTTTTGGAGGGGGTAAAACAGAAGAGAAAATAAATACAAGGAGGTGATCCGGAAATCTCAGCAAACTCGTGTGCATGCATTTGGAGTTTTGGAACTGAAAAAAGTTATAATTATAAAAAGAGTAATGTTACATACAATCACTTTTGCATACTCTCTGCACACTCCATTGATATGATTGGCTGAAATTTTTTTTTTTAATACACAACCAATCATATCACTGAGTACACAAAAGAGTAGGTAAAATTGACTGGACATAAAATTTTTGTTATAAAAATGAGCGAGCCCGTTCTGTTTCGAAGAACAAGAAAAAGGACTCCATTATCTCTATCCTCCACGACTCAGTTCAATGCTCCTTTCCACAGTTTCCATGACTGAGTTCAGGTGAGGTGAACAATCACTTTCACAGCTTTAAGGGGGGTAACTTCAATATCTGCTCCCCACGCCTTCTTAACTCAAATCTTTTGGTGCATGCTACTTTTGGTCCCAGATGCATGACCTCTTTAACCACTCTCACCCACTCGGCATTTACACAGCAGGAGAATACATTTTGTCAGACTTTAGTCAAGACAAGCTAAATTGTATTGCTCCTTTTAGCTCTTTCAGGATCAGAAACTCACAGCCGAAAATTCCCAAAACGAAAGATCAGAACACAAGATGAACGATTTAATAGGGGCTGTTAAGCCTGAAATGCAAAGGACACAAACGTGAGAACTTCTAAATGCTGTTATGAATTTAATACAATGAAGTTGAGAGGAGTTTTATTTGTCGTTTTCATGGTTTGAATGCTACATACCAAGAAGGCACAAGGAGATTCCTTGTTGAGTTGGTCCTACAGTCAATGCGTTAAAGCAAAAGAGAATTGCGTAATGTCAAGTTAAAAAAGAATCCGTGATTCCAAAAAAGTATTGTCCAATAAAGACACCCAACCAAACCCCACCATCACCAAGAATGTAAAACATAATAATGCAAATGTCTCGGCATAATTACCTGAGGAAAGACTCATCCTCTTGGTTCAAACATTTTCTCGCATGCCAATTTCCTCACTATCAAATATCAGTTATGTACAGACCTCTAGATGCTAAGATAAGAATAATCATACAGATTTGAAAAGAGGCAAGAAGCTAAACAATACAAAATGCAGCAATCACAGCCACAACACCGGGATCACTTTGCAGTTTGTAAAAGAGATTGCTACACATGGATTGTAGGCATGATCCCTTCAAGCATAAAATTCCAATGTTCCAATTTCCAAAAATCTACAGAAAACTGGTGATCAGTAGTTTACTTACATTTCCTTCAAAAACTGTGTAGTTGGGTTAGCATGTGAACAAGCTCATCACAGGAAGGCCTGTCTGCAGGAACGTCCGATAGGCATTTGACAGCTATTCTCATTGCCATCAGCATCTCATCTTCCTCCACTTCTTCCCCTAGAATACTCTTATCTAGCACTTCTCGTGCCTCCCCTGCTTGCTGCAAATGCCTAAGCCACTGTCCCAAACTCCCCCCACTAGCCGGCTCTCCAAAGAATGGGTCAGTAGGGTCTCTACCAGTTAACAAAACAACCAATATCATCCCAAAACTGAAAATGTCACTCTTATCAGTATACCTGTTTCAAATCAAAATATCCACCATCATGCATTGGTACATGTTTGATACAAAACAAAACAACCTAAAATCTCACACTCAGTTGCAACCAGAAAAATGGGGCCATGGAAAACAACAGGTCCTCAACCCCAATTGTAAGATTAGCAACATAGAGGGGAGAATGTAAATTCTCGAAGTACAATCCCAAAACCCTGACAGCATCAATTGACCATACAAACCAAGAATGCCTCTAAAATACCACTAGTTAACTGGAAGTGCAAGACAAGTGATTAAAATTTTTCTACCAAGTTTAATTTCAATGTAGTTATCAGAACCTAAGTTGGTAATTTCAATAGAGTAAGAGACGGTACATAACCCACTGAGGTGTAAGTGTTCAAAGAAACAAGAAAACCAATAGCAAGGAAATGAATATGCTTCACGTAAAAATCTTGTATATAGGGATATGCTTTAATATCTCTCAACTCTGAAAGTTTATACATTATCACCTGCAATTTTGGAAACACTCCGGAGCTCTGTAGCCCGAAGTTTCTCTATCCAAACTGGGCATGAGCTTAGCCAACCCACAATCCGCCAACCTGGGTTCAAAATCTGCATCTAACATCACATTTGTAGGCTTCAAGTTATAGTGAAGAAAATGAGAGTCACAATCGAAATGAAGATACTGAAGCCCTTTAACAACCCCAACTGCAATCCTCAGGCGCAGCCCCCACCCAAGCCGCAACTGATTATCTCTAACTCTATGCATTGCATCCTCGAGACTACCAGTCGGGACATAGTCATAAAGCAAAGAAAGCCCACCACCGGATTCGCGAACATAAGCCCTTAGGCTCATTAAATTTCGGTGTCTCAAACTGGCAAGCATTTCCAGCTCCTGCTGTATCATTCTCTTCAGGCACTTCTCCGGGGAACCGGTCGGCAACTGTTCGAGCCTCTTCACCGCGATGACAAGCCCGTTGTCGAGCACAGTCCGGTAGTATTTCCCATTAGAGCTTGATCCCAACAAATGGTTTTCATTGGCGAGAGCAGCTTGGAGCGTCATGGGAGTGATTTTGGGGGAGAATATGACGGGGCCTTTGAGAAGTGGGGTCCGATTGAGGTACCGGATGACGCTGCGGACTATCAGAGCGAACAAAAGGGCACCAAGGAAACCGGTTAGTGCTCCTAATGCAATACTGAGAAGAATACTTCGAAGCCCATTTTGGAATTTGGGTGGTGGAGGCTGAGAGGAGATGTGCTTAGTCGTTTTCTCTCGGCAGTACGCAGCGGCGTGGTGAAAGCAGAACGAGACCAACAACAAAAGAAGAGGAAAGAACCTGTCGTTGTTAAAGGAGTGGGTGTATTTTCCTCTTTTCTCCATTTTCCTTCGTGCCAAGCCAAAGAGCTCAGAACCGAGAGAGAGAGAGAGAGAGAGAGAGAGAGAGAGAATTCTTTGAGCTAAATGATGTCCCGGTGTTATTTCATTTGTTTTTTAATTTTATTTTTGAGGATTTCAGGTGCCTGAATATCGAAATGGGAATTACAAAACGCTCACAAAATTCCCTTTTCGGGCCTCTCCTCTAATTAAGTTTGCTTGGAAATCTGATAAAAAATGGCGAATTAATCTTTAGATCAGCCACTATTTCAGAACACCCAAAGCACACCTTACGTGGACACAAAAATTTCACTTCTCTCCCTACGCAGCAGACCACGGTCCCTTCCCTCTCAAATTCAAACCCCACATCTCCCCCCCTTCCCTCTCTCCCCGAACCCCACGTCTCCCCCCCTCTCCCCTCTCCCCACTCCCGAACCCCACGTCTTTCCCCCCACTTTTTTCTTTATGATGCCATCGATGGAGCTACAATGGTGGATTGTTCATTATTTTCTTACAAAGGTTTGAATTAGATTACTCATGTGATTCTCCGATCTCATGCTTCTTGTGACCTTTTCTTGAGTTCTTTGTTGAAGTATGAGAAGAATTTGAAACCGCTGGTAATAAAGATTTTCTAGAGAAGAGCAATCATAGCAGCGCAGATGATTTCTTTGATGAGATTTGCAGGTTTAGATACATGAATCGCCATATAGTTAGAATGGGTATAAGATGAAGGTATTGAAACATTTTCATAGTTATTTCGATGTTGGGGATTATTTTGGGGATGATATCATTTCGTTCTCTTTTTAATTGCAATTATTTGGAAAATAAGTATGTATTTTTAAAAGAAATTAAAGTCAGGTTTTCAACAATTAGGCTAGATTAAATGTCGTATATGTGATAACAACAATTAGGCTAGATTTAGCTCAGTATCTATATTGCAATGAATAAATTTTAATTTTAATGGAACACTCCAAACAGCCAATGATGAACTAGCTTTCCTTTAGTAAAATGCACTGGCTGTTTTGTATGGCCAGATTTTTCATTTTCTAAGTTATCTGCCTTGGGAGAAGGGTCTTTTCAATTACTGCATAACAAGAGGGTGAACACTGAGATTCATGCTATTTTTTTACAAAGATATCGTTATGTCAAAAAATTCATTGTTTTTGCAGGTGATAAAAGTAGACCATGAAGCTCATGGTGTTGACACTTCTAAAGATGTTGAAAAGATAGAATCTTACATGCGCAAGAGGAACCTTTTTTAGTCCAGAGCAACATCTCCTAATACAAGGGAATTTGTTTCTGGATTTGAGAATTAGTTTTTGGGAGCTTGTGTACATTCCGCTTTCCAAAAATATTGTGCAAATTGTTTTGTGGACATAAAATATTGGCAGCTTGTGTGGTTAAACATGGCTAGATTGTGTATGCTGTTTGTGGCCAATTGTGTATACCATCCATGTATATAAATGTTGTGGATTTTGTCCAGATGTATGTTTGTGGATGGTTTTGTGTCCATTTGTGTATGAATTTTGTGTATTTTGGATTTTGGAGACAAAAGACATTGGAGATCATGTATAGATTTTGATTCAAAATCAGGAAGTGGAGGTACTTGTTGTAATGCTTACCATGTGTATTTGATTCAAAATTAGGAATTAGGAGTACTTGTTATAATGCTTACCATGTGTATTTGATTCAAAGTTCCTGAACTAGGAGTACTTGTTATAATGCTTACCATGTGTATTTGATTCAAAATTAGGAACTAGCACCTGATTATTGCTCATGAAAAGAAAATTGTACAATATATGTATTGCATATTCTCTAATTAAAGAGAGATTATTGAAGTGGAAGCAGAGTGGATATGAAGGGAGAGGCGTGTGAAGAGTTGAGACAATATATGTATTGCATATTCTCTAATTTTTGCTTTGTAAGATATAATATAGTCTCAAAGGTCAATATGTATTCAATCACTTTCAGCACCTAGCATACGCAAATACATTACAAGAAAAATTACATTCATCAAATTTGTAGAAGTAATCCAAAACGTGTACAAGAAATATTACATCCAAGGGCAGGGTAGACTACACCAAAACCCAGATTATAAGCCACCAATTCCAGTGTTGAATCTTGGCTCAAACTAAACAATACTCCAAAAAAAAGTCAAGAAAAAAGGCTACCAAATTGAGCTTGTATATATTATACACATAATTGACTTATTCACAAGCATCAGAAGAGATTCACGGGCAAAGGTCTTCACGGGCAAAGGTCTTCTTGTGAGCCTAGGCTTCTTGCTTTAAAGGACTTGGAGCTGTGCCAGGAAAGTAGCATAAAGATCCAAGAAGAGAATCTGGGGGCCATGGATCCTCTGGAGATCAAACAGATACTTCTCCTCCCAAGTTTTGTAGAATCTGAAAGAAAACAAATGTGAAGTTTGACATCAAAGGCCTGGGTGGCATTCTATCTTCCTCTTTCCCTATCACACTAGAACTGAAAATGCCAATAAGAGTACCAGTCATAGGAAAAAGTATTTGCTTAATGTAAATTGTAATAAAGCATGTCATTGGAGTAAGATTGGGCCAAGCTTTCTTCCTATCTTGGATCAAATTCCAGTTCTTCCACAAAAGAAAATCACAACAGTACTCACACACAATGAAATTGAAAAGGATAGTTTTTGGATATCCACTTCAAATCACCAACACGAACTTTTCAAAAAGCATTTTACTTTTATACTATTATTATAACAAATCTGGTAGAACATCTTCAGTAATTGTTTTTAGCATAAGAAATATTTTCCAACAATTTAAATCACTTTATTGCAAATAGGTTATGGTATAGTATCTGTCAATACTGATATGATGCATGCTGCTCTTCTTATCATACTCAAAATAAAGCAAACAACACACATTTAGAGGAGCTATGTATAAAGCCTATATAGCAATTTTTTTAATGAGCAAGTTGTTTTATGCATGAGGATTTTGTATACACGACATTATCTTAGACAAAAAAAAGTTTCAAACAGAACCAGAGTTCAAATTATTCTAATTTAAAAAGTAGTCAAAGAATTACACACTTTTTATGAAATCAAATAAAATAAAAGTTGTAAAACTCAAGCCCAAAATGGCTAAGGCAGCTTCTGAACTCTACATGCTAGAAATCAAAGAGGGACTCACTATAACAACATGACTGGACCGTAAGTTCCTAGTAAAGGATGAAAACAGAGAACTTCAAAAGAATTTTTTTTTTTAATTTCTCAGTGATATCTCTCATTGATATTACAGCGAACGACATGACATTGGTTGCTCACTGATATTTCTCAATGAAGACCATGTAAATGCTCGATCTACCACCCACAACACAACACAAGCGCAAATGCTTTGAAAAAAAAAACAAATGTACCAGAAAACCTATGAAAACAGAGAGAGAGAGAGAGAGAGAGAGAGAGAGAGAGAGAGAGAGAGGAGCTGGGTGCTAAATGCCAGTTTTGATATATGATAATGGATAATTTCTCTTTTTTAAAAAAATATATGTCTATCTCCTTATATTTTCCACCGGTAAATGAGCAACCAAGTAGAGGATAATCTATTAATTTTCAATCTTAAACAAGGCATTAGGGTTATAGGAGCAACGAGCAAAGGAATAGGAAGAAGGGTAACCTTCAATGCGATTGCTATCGACAGGATTAATAGGACCAGCGAGCATTTTCACGCACACATCATCCTCTTTCACTTGTACAAGCGGCAGCTCTATTACTCTGCAACCGAAATACAAACCCAAACAAAATAAAAGCAAAAACTTAGAAACCAAAATAAAAATTAAAGAATTAAAGAACAAATCTAGGTACCATGCAACTAGGGCTGGGAGTAAGGACCTGGTGACAGAATCTAGTGGACAGTGGTGATCGTAGACTACGGCCTTGGATGGAGGTAACATGGTGGCTGAGAAGCTCGCACTCTTATTAGAGCTTGGGCCCGTGGAACAATGTGGGGCCATGATTCTCCACTCACAGCTTTTAGAGCCGCTAATCGCAACATGCTGGCAGCGACGCTGGGCACAACAAGAGGGGCGATGACTACACAGGGTGCTGGCAGAGGAGGGGTGACGGCTACGTGGGTGCTGGGGTGACACGAGAAGTGTAAATTCAAGGGGCGACAGAGGAGGAACGAGCGGCGTACCCGGGTGGTGCTAGAGGAACATGATGCAGGTGAGGGAAAGGGGTTTCGAGCAAGGGGCGGGGGAAATTCGAATCGGGAAAAGAAAAATTGAAACGCAACGTATGTTCGATTAAACAATAAATAAAGAGCAGCCACATAGGGTGTGCGTTGTGTGCACTACTACAGTGGCTGCTCTGTAGCGGACCTCAAAAATGGCACCTGCAACCGAGTCCTCAAAGCGCTTCAAATGTTCAATCCCATAAAAGAAAGCTCAAAGTGCCTAAGACTGGCACGTATAGCAGATCAAAAGAAGGCAAAATAAATGGATTTTGACCCAAAAATATTCACAGGAAAATCGCAAATAATCATTTCTTCATGGAGTCCCCATCTTTACTTCTCTCTCACATGAACGGCCTTTTTTACCAATCTGAACTTGAAGGTGAATCTGCAAATCTAAACCTCTAAAATTGCAGTCTTTACAAAATACCATAAAGATTCACCGTCAAAGAGGTGTGGTTGCTTGATTAGCTCCGAGTTGAGGGCCCCAAAAATACTTTCTTTTCTCTGTTAAAGATAAAGATTGATTAGCAACATCAAAACAGGGCACCCAGAAACCCTTTTTTTTCTTTTTCTTTTTCTTTTTTAATATTTAAACTAGCAAAAGCATAAGGACTTGAGATTCGCCACCTCCGCCAACAACTACTACGACCATAATCGTCCAAGAAAACTCGAAACACAAACAAAACCCCGAATGAAACTTTGGCTCGCCTCGCCTCGGTCTCTCCCTCTCTCTGTTATAGTGTCTATGCCTGACCATTTCTATGCGGACAAAACTGGGGCGTCCCGCCTTTCGGAGATATACCGTACAAGGTGTAGGATTCCAGTGCCATGTCGGATGAAGCATTGCTGGCCGGGCGTCCCCATCACGAGGGAGGGGTGCGAAAGCGAAGAGACATCGAGCTGTGTGCAGGAAGAAACGAGGGTGGCTTCGAGGATCTTGACCGTTGGCTTAGTTAAGATATGATCAGGATCGTTGAAAGGGAAGCCACTGGAGTTTGTTCTTATGCTTATGCTGATGCAAGTGCCACTGTCTTCTCGCGAAGATTAGGTTAGGAGTGGTCGGACAGTAAATAGAAAAATTGAGATAAAAGTTAAATAATATATTATTATAATATTATTTTTAATATTATTATAATTTTAAAATTTGATAAAGTTGAATTTTTTTACTATATTTTATGTAAAAATATAAGAAAATTATAATGATAAGATGAAATGAAATAAATTACTTTTACTATCCAAACGTAGTCTAAATAAAGTCTTCTCTTTTTCTTTAGGATAGTGCTAGAGTGACTCTCGACAATGTCCATCGAGAAGGCTAACTATCTCTTTTTTATGCATTGTTTTAATATCTTCATACATTTTTAAAAACTCACAACATCAATAAAAACAAAAAAAAAAAAACACATTTATTTAATCACGTAATAAATAAATAAAAAAGAAAAAAAAAAGCTATAGGGAGAAATCTCTTTTCTTTAACTTTCATCAAACAATTAATTTTGTATTTTCTTTTTTATATATTTCTTTTTAGATAAATAATATTTACAGTCATAAATTGTATAAGAGCCACATAATTTTTTTGAAATAAATAAATAAATACGAGACTCACATAAAAAAAACTAACTTTTTAATAATAAATCATTTTTTTAAAACAATTGCACGACTATTACGCACTCTACAACTTTATGTAGCATTACTTTTCTTTTCAATACTAAAGCTTTCATAATGTTCTTCTGCACACCCTATTAACGATGTATATATTTTTTGAATACACAAATTTCTCATGTTCTCATTAAGAAAAATTAGAAACACTTTAAAAAATCAACTTTTTTGTGATGAACTTCATTTTTTTTTAAAAATTTTGCGCGAGACTTACTGTAAATGTAGTGTCAATACATTTATTTAATTACTTTTTGACCCTCTGTGTTGTGACTTGTGAATGGTGGACATGTGGCTGATATTGGACCTTGAAGCTTTAATAGCCGGGCTGGTTAATCACATGGCTTACACGTGAGTCATAAGCTGCAATAGAAGGGCTTCAATCTTGAACTGCAGGATCTTGACACGTGGTGGTATCTGATCTCCCATATATATTTGTTGTTATACGGTGTCTTGTAACCCTAATGTTCATTCTGTGCATTCGGGCTGAGAGGGGCTGTTGAGCGAGAGAGAAACCAAAGAGGGGAAATCTAGGGTTTGCTAGTGTGCTCACTTGAGAGAAGAAAATCTCTGTGGTTTTCTGGTGTGAGAGAGGGCTTTGTAAATGGAAGGATTTATGAGATTTCTTTGTGATTGATTCTAATTATCAATAAAGCTCTGAGGCTATTCCTGCTGTGGACGTAGACCATTAGGGTCGAACCACGTATATCCTATATTGATTCTTTATGCTTCTTTTATCCTGTTATTTCTGTCATTATTATTCTTGTTATTGATTCTGTTCTTGCTATTTCTTGTTGGTTTTACGATTGGCTTTATTTTGAATCTGTTGGTTTTCAGTTGGATCTGTTTTGGTTCTATCAGTATTCATTTTCAATATCATTTCTATATTACTAAGTTTTATATATATAATAAAGATTCGTTTTGAATATATTGTTACAAGTGAATCTTGCTTTTACTTTCTGGAACTTGGGTATTTGAATCGTGTTCTTTAGAGGAACCCGTGTGTGTATATATCATTACACTTACATACCTTAATACTGTTTTTAACATTAATCAATTATAAATCACATAATAATAATATGAGAATATTACCTACGTCAATATATTTTAATTATCAAAACATATTCATCAATTTTTAATATAAATTAAGATTAAAATAACTTTTTGTCACACACCCATGGGTAGTTCAAGTGGTAAAGGAGAACTCGTGTGGGTAAGCTCCATGTCACAAGTTTGATTTCTCAGAAATAAAACTACAATTTAAGTAGGAGGTCATGGCAGTGCTGTATTAGTCTCCCAGAAGTTTAGGTTCTATGGATGAGCCCACGTCAAACAAATACTTAAAATTCAAGTAACTCTCACAAAACTAATTTCTTCCTAAACAAATTTTCAATAGACTCCAACTAATTTGCAAATTTTCTTCCTACAATTGAATGGGTTGAAATATTGCTTGTATGTTTCTAGGAAGATTTTTACGAGGCACTGATGCAGAATGCATTGTAAATGTCATTGCTAAGATAAATAAAATGACTTTCGATTAATTAGTTTAAATAAAAATTTAGATAGACATGCTATAAATGTCATATCAGCCACTGGTCATTGGACACTGGAGTCGATGGTCCCTATTTATTAAGATAATTGCTACTTATATAAAGATAATAAAAAGGAGGATCCTTGAGACGAGGATCTTCTTAAAAAATTTACCCATAAAAGAACGAACAAAAGCACATACATACCTTTTTCAGCACGACATACAGCATTGTTCCAAACCACGTACAAAGAGACATTTGTGCATTCAAAGAAAGACTTGCGCCCATAACAAAGCTTAAAGCCTCATTAAAACAAACCAATGTACAAATACACAATTCCTCGAACCATTTCATCACAACTACTTTTTATAAAATAAAAATAAAAAATTAAATCATCACAGCTTTCACCAAAGAGGGAGCAAACAAACTGAATGAACAAAAATCACATGACCTTACAAAGCCCTTGGCTGAAAGGCTGCCAGTGCTCGACTCCGGCCAAAGGCACCTGTCTTAAACTACATATCCGGGGACTGATTTGCAGTGAATCCAAAGGGAGTAGACATGCCGACCTACCACTCTAAATCCTCAAAAAAAAATAGTGGAATACCCTCAATGTAAATACTATGTCATATAATTACACAAAATTCAACACAGTCGTATCTCTCTCTTAGATTACCCATATTTAATGTAATTGGCCTTCAGTAATTTCTTGTTCAAAAGAATCTTATCCATTTGAGTAAGCTAATAAAGCAAGTACTTCACTATCACCGAAGTTTGACTCTACTGCTAGCTCAAACGGATTTATACCTTTGCAATTTACAGCCCGGGGATCAGCTCCTCTGCCAATACATTAGAAACCCTTTAGTGGTATTCTATAAGTAGTGTGGAGTAAAAAAATTAAATGGATTGAAATAAAATAAAACAAAATGAAACACCAAAAAAGAAAAAAAAAAAGAGGCCAGAACCGTAGGAGGTAGAAGAACGACTTCTATGAATGCATACAAATTCACAGAAGCAATAATGATAAACTCACCTTGTAAGAAGCAACTTCACATATGTGGTCCTGCCTCTGCGAATGCAGTGGTGGAGTGGCGTTTGGCCTCTGCAATCAGTTGCATTTATGTTTGCACCATACTGGAGGAGGAGTTCTATCATGCCTATGTCTGCAGTTTCACAAGCTAGGTGAAGCAGGGTGCATCCATCTAGATTCTCCAGGCTCAGGGCTTCACTTGGACCTGCCAAATTCATAGAGCTAGTGAAGGACCTCTCCATTGAATCCCCTGCTAAAGAGGACTCACAAGATGTTTGCTTGTATGCAACATTCACATCAGCTTCAGAATTAACAATGTGACGGTATACAGCTTTCTTGTCATTAGCACGCACACCCTCCCAGATTTGTTGTGCGACTAAATGAGGATATTGCCTGTCTTTTGACTTGCGAACAAAAAGCTTTTCTGCATACTGTGATCAAATGAAAACATCCGCCACTTAAAATATTTATACAGCAGTCTAAAAACTTTGCAACCAGCATAGGGTGCATAAGATTAATAATGCACACAAAATAACAGACATTTGAGAATTTTCAAATATCATTATTGCATCTCCAAGACAGCTAAGAGATTTCCAGAGAGATATGGCATGCAATCTGACTACCCTCTCTCTCTCTCTCTCTCTCTCTCCCCACCTTGAAAGTCACAAGAAAAAAATAACATCCATGGCCCTCAATTTACTGAACTAATAACAAACTCAGATGAAAACCGACTGATTTACTTATGCAATTCAGTACCATCTGGAGCTATTACTTCATATAGATCATTTTCATCTCAAGAAAATCGTCATTTAGAAACCAAAAACAAGCTGAAGTGGGTTCCATAGCATTATGCTACTCTTAAAAACAAGTTACAAGTGAATCAAACATATCCTAACTATTTCCTTATCTTTCCAGTTCTAAGATATATCAACAGTTGGCTGAGCTGATTTCTTAAAACTAATGACTTGTCTAGCAATACCTCTAAAGAAAAACATAAAAAGCCTAATAAAAAATATCACATACACTTAAAATATGCAATGCTAACGACAAAAGAGAATGTTAAAATAGATCAAAATATATAAATCCGGTCATGTACATGTTTTTATTTATAGTGGAAAATTGTCACCAACAACATGATTAAGATGTAATTATGACGTTCATGGGAAAGGCATTAACATCACTGCATGTATCTCATTACACAAGCCACGGGCAATTATCTTTGGTTAAAAGAGAGCGACTCAAATGAAAATACAAAATAGAAGACCTGATTGTCGCACCTTTGCATGGATGAACTTTTCTTTTACTGATATAGAATCAGTGTGACTAGGTTTACAGAGAAAAACCAACTGTGATTTATCGGACTCGTATAAGCTTCAGCAACAGAACAAAAAATGTAAATGTTAGTATACCTAAGAAAAATAATATAGTTTTGTGGAGCTTAAACAATCCTATTTTAATGCTTAAAGTAGATTCCTCACCCCACAGGGACGAGATCAAGCTGGAAGCCACTTCTTGATTGCAATAGTTCCTCCCAGACTGAGTTCACAAATGTATTGCCTAGAGACTGAAACAAACTTATAACCGAAGGATCCCACACCTTGACATCAAGTGTAAGAGATCGTACCTGCAATAGCAGTCAACACAAATGAGCACACCATCATAAAACAGCCACAAAACAGAAGCTTATCCAACTGTAACGATACTCATCACAACCATTCAAATAAATATGAGTGCAGCCCAATCTTTTTTTCTTTTTCTTTTTTTTGGGGGGGGTGGGGGGGGAGAGGGGGGGGAGGGGGGTGAATTCCCGCTAAATGAGTTACTCAATATTCTATTTGATTCTCAATTTAACCATACATGGGATAATGCATGCCCATATTATCATGTCTAAAACAGAGTCCATCAATTGCATAGGGGGGAGATTTCCCAGCTTCTTTTTCTTATTATATCAGTTTAAAAAATGATCAAAAATAAGAATAAGAAAGAGCCTAAGTACATGGGACATATACAAGAGTGGGACCTATACATTATTCTTTTAACAGAGAAATTTGAGAGTATAATTAATCATCTAATTGAAGAGTTAATAGTTTGATATACATATAAAAATTAATAATACTAGTATCTTTTAGAATTTTCAAATCAAAAGATCTATCTCCTAAGAATCTGAGACCGTCAATGCAGAAAAAAGAAAAACAAGAACACTAACAATATGTTTGGAGGGATGTACATGGATAGAAGGCAAAAGGGCGTTGATGCATAAAATAAGAAGAGAGCAAACTTGTTTTCAGCAATGCAACAGTAAATCTACGGCCCATCCTGTTGTCTCAATTGTATGAGCTCATAACCTTCACTAGTAAGATGATAATAGAAGTTGGACCTTAATTTGGGACAAGCATATAAATATCTTGAAGCAGTCCTACTTACATGCAATACCAGCACTCAAGTCACAGAACACTACTACAAGTCTAAAGATGACCACTAGAACTATAGCATAGAAACTTATTTTGAAGATTAACTGGTATCTGATAATATGTAAACTCATGTGAAACTTCTATGGGTATGTTCATCGTTGAGCATCCAGATAAAAGATTCTGCAAAGCTATAGAAATTTCAGTCAGTAGCACATTGTTTGCCCCAGAAACAAGGACAAATAGAATTTACCTTCGATATGTGCACCCCAAGATTACGGTGAACACCAGAACATTGAATACAAACAAGAACACCAAGATTTAATGATGCCCAATCTGGTTCAGGGGCACCACAATCAGCACATTTATCATTTCCGCAAACTCTTCGCAATACATCAGTTAGCTTCTCACTTTTTATGCAGGACCGTTGTGGTTGCATATTTCTTATTGGGCGTTCATGATGTGCAGTAGCATGGCTCCTCTCTGATGTATATTCTTCAACTGTGCAGGGATCAAAGTCAGAACTTTCAAACGAACTACTCTCACTTGCAGACCGATAATGACTAATTCCCATCAGATTAGCAGACGGACACTGCAATATGGTGGAACCTTCAGTCTTCTAAACAATGACGAATATAATTGGCACAATCGTGATTTTTTTTAAAAAAAAAATTACCATCTCAGGAGCTTGAGAACTAAGTAATGAAGCAATGACCCCTGTGATCTTTTCAATCCAATCCTTTTGATCCAGGGCACTCTCTGCCTGCACTGACAAGCATAAATAAGTGTTATTGAGGATCTTTTACCAAACATAAACCCTCCAAAGTACACCATCCTCTTGTCAGAATCATCAAGCAAATTTTTAGTTCTGAAAGTTTGAAGTTCATAAAACAGAACCTAAAGCCACAAGGACATGCTACCCCTCGAGTCAAACCTGCAAAGTGTAGTTCTTTGTAGGTGAAATGATCCTGAAGCAAAACCTAAGATCTGATTGGTCAGCATCAACTTTGATTGTTGATGTAAGCAGGTTCACTGTGTGACGAGCAACAGATTTCTCATCGTGTACTCCACCACTATGGTAATGAGATGAAAGCCACCGACTCAGCAGTCCAGAACCAAGCTCCGAACTATGCCTCTGACCAGAAAGTTGACTGCTAGAGGCCTAAAAGATATAACAAAACACAAGCATGAAAGGTAAGAGTGGTTGGCCAGCAGAGACTTCAACCAATATGCAGAATGACTAATACTATAACAAAATACTTACAGATGGTTTGCTGCACTGTTTCCGATAGTAATACAACATTCCTCGGCTATCAAGAACAAAAAACCTTCTTTTCCAGTCACCCCTTAAGTTTGAGGAACGCTTTGAGAGATAACCTTGTCGAATGGTTTGAATCTGAGAAATTTCTTACAGCATTATAGAAATAGGAAACAACTAGAAAGATGAGAAAATGTAAATTGGAAAACACAGATAGTCTTAAAGACAGTTTTTTTATAAATTAAAAAAATATTATTAACCTTTCCGTTTGCAGCAGACTGCATGACTGCCTCTATCATTTTGTGTGAACTTCTGGCAATGGCTTGTATACCATCTCCATTAGGAGATCTGTTCATACCATAGGAAGACCACCTACTCTCTCGATCCACGTGCCTTTTATAATCTTGCATCCTTTCAGAAAGTGCAGCCTGCTCATAGTTAGACCTTTCTCTTGACTGTTGTGCATAAGTCAAGACCTGGAAAACAACAATAAATCACAAATTTCAATAAATTGCCATGCCAAGACAATATTTAACATGACAAATGTATGAATTCTCTCAGCTTATGAACCATATTCCAATTCCCCAATATCTTGAATTGGCCAGACAAAACTGTTATTCCCATTTTGCTCCTCCTAAAGTCAGATTCACATGGCCTTGATATGTTAACAATCCCAGCATCAACAGCACAAGCTTTTGGTGCCATTTGGTTACTCAACCCATCCCAACTCAACTCAACTTATCTCATCTAATCATTACAACTTTCCCAACTTCCAACACAAAATACAATAAACAATTCAACTTTTTCAAATCCCAATTCACCTTTTTCAAATCTTAAAATAATAATAATATTAAAAAATAATATTTTAAATTTTCATCTCAACTCAATCCTTTTTTTTTATGCACTCCCTAGAGATGCTCGTACCATTTTGCCAAGTCAGGCTATGAAAGCCTACTGAAATTTTTTACTCGTCATAATTTTAAAATACCTGATTAATGTACGGTTCCATTTGATGCAACAACTCATATCCCTACATATAGTAAAAAGTTCAAGATGAGCATATCTATGCCAAAACATGTGAAAAGGGCAGAAAGTTCCAGCCATATCATCTACCTGTTTGAAGTAACGAAGATGTGCATCCATTGTCCCACTGACTGCTTCCAAAAATTCAAATCTCTTTTTTGCCTCGACATTAGAAAGTGCAGTTACCTGGACAGAGTGATCAAATTCATAAAAAGGCTAGGAGGAATCACTAATACAAGATCAAGTAGTCGGGTTTCAGTGATCATGGGAACATTCATTTCTGATAAAAGAGGATCAAGAAATTAAATTACCAAATTGAAACGAGCTTGCTCAAATGTAGACCTTGCATTATGAAGCTCCTGGAATTTCTTGAAACTACATTAGAATTTAAAGATGCAAACTTTCCAGTTCTGTGAAAAACAAAAAACTAATGTCACACGATACCTCCTCTAAACCAATTGCTACTTCTGTCTTTGTGCCTTTCCTCAGGGACAGAAACTTTTCACGAGCCTGTGTCATTATGAGCAATATGAAAAAGTAAACATTACTCACCAAAACGATATCACATGCATCATTCATCTCAAAACATCCTTCAAATATCCAACTCCATGGTGAAATTATTGAAAGAAGATGGCAGTTTAGCCATTTGTTGCTGTATCAACATGCATGACCCAGATTTATTCATTACTACCTAAGAAATTAAGAAAACCACTTTAAATTCCAAGATGCACAAAGAAAAGAGGAAAAATCACATTTATAAATCACAAACTTAGAACCTCATTCTTTACTACAGTATGAACATGACAAAATAGCAATGCTGCAAGGGTTTTGGATGAAACTAGAGTTAAAAGTCACTTTTAGCCAACCTAATGCTGTATGAACATAGACTCATTTTAATAAAGAAATGATAACTGTGAGGAGTTTTTCCTGAGATGCATGCAGATGACATCAACTAGAACAACAAAATTATTAAGAATTCAAGACAAGGGATGCACCTGGTCATAAACAATACTAGCCTTGTCAAAACGCTTCCGTGCTTCCTGCACTAAGAGAGATCCCTTAAACCAACTTTGCAACAATAAATATTAAAAACCAGTCTAAAAATTCTCTATTTGACACAAGTCTCACACCTAGAAGGAAATCTTAAGATGATAAATGACATGCTTGATTAGGGGCGAAAAATTTTTGGTCTGGACAAGAAAAACCGACCGGACCGAATTCACCGTACTCGATCTCGGTACATGGTGCCTCCAAAATTCGGTTTTCAGTCCGGTCCCGGGGTGTGGTTTTTTGGGCCAAGACCGGACCGAAACCAACAGAATCACTTACATATAAAATTTTTAAATATTTTTATATATATAATATATCATTTATATAGTAGTTGTATAAGTTAATTATATAATTTTCTCTAATCTATCACCATTGACCATATAAATGTGTAGCTCATATGGACCGACTGAACCAATAGCTAATGGTCTGGTTCAGAAAAAGGATGGACCGAAATTTTCGGTCCATGACCCCAGACCAGACTGAACCGAACCAGACTAGATTGATAACACCCCTCAGCTTGAGTGGGGATTCAAACCTCATTGCATAAATCGCTTATAAAAAGAATATACCATATAGAAAAATGGTTGTCACAGCTCAACAGAAGGCATTCTCTGCACATGCCTAAGGCTCTAGACTGAAGTAAGATCCAAAGAATTTCATTTCAACACGAAAATGGGGGTAAGTACAGGTCAGCACCAATAGAATGAAGTGCACAAGCTGACAAACAGATAAACAGCTTCCCCTGCATTCCGAATTATTCATAAAAGAATATAACAAAATTTTAAAGTTTCAAGCCAGCTTTCATGAGACTCTTCTCCACCCTCCTATTGTAGAAGATTATAAGGAAAAATGAAAATTATAAAGCCAATGCAAGACCATATGCCCCCACCTAAAGAGGTGACCATGAGATCAACAATTATGTAGATGTGATAACATTACTACTCATGCCACAAGTGGTGGAAGCAATAGATAGTTTAATTAAGTAATATCAAATTGCGTTTAGACATGAAATTTCTGTTGTTGGACCTAAGCTTAAGTATTATACCATATCCAAATTGATAGCTTGTAAAAGGTTATTATAACATATATCTAAAACGCACTAAGAGTTAAACAATTCACAGTACCTTGACCTCGTGCAGATCAATATTGACAAACTGCAGTAATCTGTCATTCATCATGTGCTCAACCTGAGAGGTAAAAAACAATCAAAGCATGTCAAGAAGATTATTTGTAACATAATAGCAATTGAAAATATTTAACTAAATAAAGATAATGACTACTCAGTAAACAAAAAATACATGAGAAATAACTTATCGAAAAAAAAAATACATGAGAAATAATTTATTTGAGGGAAACACACACACAGAGGGAGGGAGGGAGGGACAAATCTCTTAGATTTCTCACAAATACTTAAGGCTGATATCAGTGCAGTCACAAATATCTTGAAATTAGAAAAACAACCAAATTCTTCCTCCTTTCTCTAAAAGGTCAATAACACAAAACTTGATCATTGTTTAGACAACAAACTTACTATATATAAATTCACCCTACTATATGTGAAAAAGATGACTGAACAAACATTTTCAACCATGCATCATGTTACATGACGCTTTGCAGAATTCTCTCTAATCGTCCTTAAATCTTAAAGTAAGAATAACAAACGCAGTAAAATATAAATTATAAAATAAAGAAAACTAGAGCAGTTTTACAAAGGTATACATGACTTATAATTTTCAAAGGTCCAAGTTAGCTTCCATTTTATAGGCAAAAAGACAAGTTGAAGTTGAATTGATGCTGAAAAATTCTTTTTAAATCATAATAAGATTTGTTTAAATCATATTAATGTGATTATTAACATAGAACGGGATAAGCAAGATTTAATCTGCCAAAATCCTAGTTCAGTTAAACTCAACCCCCCAAGACCACTTCCTCCACGCCTCATCCCTCCATTCTTGATGATCACTGAGTCTCCCTCCCACCAAATTCTCAGAAAAACACTTCGACTTGATCACATATTTCATCTATATATTTTTCCCTCTGCCAACTCCTCAACACACAACAAACAACACAAACCCAAATTTAGAAACTGAGCCTCTGTTTCATGTAAACAAATCAAGCCATCCAGCCACCATGATTCCCTACCGCATCTCCTTCATCTCATGTTTCACCACCACGTTCGAAGGAGATCCCAGTCGCTACCGGCACAGATCTCCCGTGCACCCTTGTCTCAATAATTGGGTGGCCTGCATTGCTAAAATTACACGAGGAGGGGAACTTCCTCGCGATGACTGAAAACTAAACTCCTCTCCATCCGAGGATTTAAAGACTACCTCTTATTAAAACAATCTACACATGCACGATTCTGGGACAACTAGTCCATTCCCATAATCACGTCAAATCCGGACATATTAAATACAACCAGTTTGCACATAGAATCCTCCCTTGAATCTCTATTGGACATCCAATCAAAATAGAATCACAAACGATATGCTCTCCTGAGGGCGCAACAACAAATATACTAGGTTCTAGCGGCTCTTCTCGGTCAAAGGTGCATAGTGATTGGAAATAAAAGAATGAGTGGCACCATAATCGAATACAATGGAGGCATGAGGTGAAAATAATGATAATGTAAGTATATGAATGTCATAATGACTTAGAACTATAAAGATCATATAATTTATGCATCATTCTACACATATCTAAACTTAGGATAGCATGAAATTTTTTATGAAAACCTTACGTTTATTATGTTTACATTGTGATGAGTTTCTTACTAAGTTTTCAACTCATTTTAGTTTTATTTCATGTTTTTAAGCACCCAGGTGAGGATGATGACAACAAGCAAGCGGGCCAGGATTAGATGTAGCAATCAATTAACTCCTAGACTTCTTAGAATAAATTGTTGTTATGACGTGAATTTGTTCAATTTATTCATTTAATATTTTCGGAAGACATTTTTATTAAATAATTCTTTTATGAAATAAATACTAATTACATTTTATTAAATGTGAAATCTCTTGCCGGGTTTATATTTTATGAAAACACGTGACACTCCTAGCCTTAGGGAAGGGGGTGTTACACTTTTCTTCTCTTTTCTCGACTTTGTGAAAGTCAAGAGGAGCATGAGAAAACAGTTGACAACATAAGCCAGTAAGTATGGACTGTAAGTCAAACACATTTTGAGGTTCAATTAGCAAGTAAAAGATTTTTTTTTTATAAGTAATTAGCAAGTAAAAGATAGAACAAAAGATAGAACAGGCAGTGGAGATGAGATGGCATTGGTTGAAAATTCAATGCCCTGGGACCTGGATCAGTGGGAAACTAATCAAGAATCATGTACAGGAGCTAGGATTGAAAGTTCTTAAGAAACAATTCAGGATTTTCACCTGTGATCGAAGAAGTTCTTTGTAAGTCCCAATTTCTCTCAGCGCAATAGTAAATTTGGTCATAACAGGGCCTGTAGCAGCATAGAAATTCAATTTAAATTAGTAGACACCTCAATCAGCAATTTGAGAGCCATGAATCATGGATATTCCAGTATCAAAGTGCAATCTCTAAAAACTGTCAAGGCAAAGAGTTAATTACCATTTAGCAACTGGAGAATATAGAATAAAGCCCAGCATGAACAAATTGACATACCTCCAAAAGCCAAACTAATGGGATCATCATGCCCTCCACCAAAAGTTTCTAGTGCACCCACAAAAGCAATATCCCCATCATATTCCTCCCCAAGTCCTTCACTGTGTGAGGACAAAAAAATGCAATTAAAACCCCTCACAAACCGAAGGTCCATAGGATAGCAAGGATTACCTTATGCAACCAAAAACATCAGGAGCGACTCAGAAACCGCTAAACAAAGCTTATTTTCAAAAACAGGATCTAGGTAGAGATTCTAATTTACATTGTCAACAATTTTATTCAAAATGAAAGCAATAGCTAGACAATTGAAAATTTGGAAAACTTTCTATAACATGAATCTATGTCTTGAATTTTGTTTTTAGTAAGTACTAGAGCTTGAATTAAATTATTGAGGGATGATATAGAAACACCTTTATAAATGTGGACATAGGTGCTAATCAAAAAATAAATAACTGTGGACATACGTGTATTTTCGGCACCCTTTGTAAAACTTTAAACTTCGCTCCCTTAATGATTCAGCACTTTCCTCCAAGCTTTGTATCTGTTTAACAAGAAATCATCAACAAGCCACAATACTTCAGAGCAGTGTATAAATCATGAATGCAATAAATTCCACCAAATTATTTCAACCACGTTAAAAGGAAGTCAGTTGATAAAAATATGCTATCCATCTCAGACATGGATACCATGTCAACTTAACAATTCAATTAAAGTGATGGTATCTTCAGAAATCATTAACAATTTGCTTCAAGTATTTGAACAATACAAACCGGGAATGTCATGAAGTTGATACAGAGCCTCTACCTTCAATCTCTCACAATCAGGAGTGTTTCCAACACCCACTTGACTCGACTCAACTCAACTAAACATTAATAATGACTGCGTGCGGTAGCCACAATACCTAGACCAAGCTATCAGCAAACAAAACTATAGAAGGAAATTAACCAACTCAAAGTTCTAATCGTATCATATTTGAAGCTTCAGCCTTCACATATAAAGTTGTACGACTTGTACCATAGGCTCTTAATAAGCTTCAAAGCAATATTATCTAGGCTAAACATTTTAGCATCGTGGAAGCAAATATAAAAAGTTTCACGAACTGTTAAAACAAGTAAACAATTACGGACAATGACAATCAAGAAAACTGCAAACTCTTACAACCATAATTTTCATATTACTCAGATATGTTCAATTAATACAAATTTCCTTAAAACTTTAAACTCTAAAATATAGACATACAGGTAATCTTCAATAGTAAAATTCGAAAGTTCCTATTGACTTTCCTAGATTTCCCCAGACAGCAAACAGAGCATTGGAACGTGCTCTCATCAGTTATACAATTAAAGATAATTCAGCTGTGAGCATGCAAGAACAGAGAGAGGAGGGACCTGCTTGCGAAACATAGGAGAGTCATCGAGCTTTGCGAAATGCATTTTTAAGACCAAGGTTCTTGCTCTACTCAGCGCAAAATATTAATCTACCATTACATCCAAAGCTCGGTCTTCGCTAATCAAGCATATAACCACCGCGGAGCAGCACGACTCCGAGCGAGATCTCGCATTGTACTCCCATCTTATTCGCCATTCAACCGAAACAAACAAAACGAATGGTAAATAAAAGAAAACACCTCCAGCACTTGAAAACAATACGAGATAGATTTGCATAAATTTCACGACCACTAACGCCTACGAGAAAATAAACTTTCTGAGTCCCGGATCCTTATTTTTATTTTTTTTGCTTCTTTTTTTTTTTCCTATTTAAATCTTTCCAATTCCAGTTTTGGTATCGGAACCCTAGAAGAGCAGGCAAAATGACCGGATTAATAAACCCTGGGAAGAACAGGAAACATGGAGGTTACATTAGCGGCTGCGGCACATCAGAGGTAGTGTTTATTGGGAACCGAAAAGGGATTCAATTAGGAAATTTCTCTTTTAACAAGAAGATGTCTAAACCATGCGTGCGAGAGAGCGACAGGCACAGACATAGATAAAAGCGAAACACACGAAGAGAACCACCTTTCTATAGCTTCTCCACCCCACAATTTAGAAAACAAACCCAAAAATAAAAAAACACAAAAACGTTTCTTTTCCTTTCTTCTTGTAATTTCCTTGCTTTATTTATATCCGGCGGGCCAGTAACAGAAAATGCATGGATTTTCGACGCGGGAAACAAGTGTCAGAGTCTCCCGACGGATCTATATCTATAGCCAAGTTTGGTTGCACGCCGAAATGAGATTAAATTAAAGTTAAAAATTAAATAAATAGTTATATTATATAAAATTACATTTTATATAAAAATTAAAGTTATATTTTATATATTTTATTAATATAATTGATTAAAATATTTATTTTTACGTAACCAAACATATTAATTGAATATATAAAAAATTTATAAAAGTAACTGCACAAAATTTTTTACATTTTTAATAGATAAATTATATGATTTATTATTTTATTGATAGGACAAGACTTACAAAAGAGATGGAAAATTATAGACTTATTACATTTGTATTATAGTTTTACTATTATAATGTATTTGAAATTTTTATATTTTTCTTATTTTCTTTTAAATAATTTTTTAATATCCTTAATTATTAAAATATATATATATATATATATATATATGTATAATTTTACTAATAATTACTTTCTTAGCACATTCTATAACTCTCCGACCTACACGCCAGCCAAACCTGGAGCTTGCCGATCTATAAGACTAGACAAGCGGTGGTCTAAGATGAGGGCCACATGCCATCCAAACTAAGCACATTCTACTCCATTTTCTTCTCCAACCTCGGATCTTTCCAAATTCACCAACGCCTCTCTCTCTCTCTCTCTCTCTCTCTCTCTCCAATCGACGCATTTGATGCACACATCATCGTTGCCCCGCCACACAACTCGGATACTGCCATACACCAAATCGACTTAATTAAACTTTTCTAACTATTTTACTACTTTCCTCTTAAACTATAGTTGTTGTACTCTCTAAGCGACAAAAATCATCGAGCTACTCCAAAAAATCTCTAATAACAACTTGCAGAAGAGAACGTGACTCAAAACAATTCATAAATTTCTGAACACTAAAATCAATTGACTTCTTCAATGAATGAAATGTTGGGTGGAAGTATTTATTCACCTTTTTTATTTGAGTAATAAGATTTTTGTTGGACCATTCAAAATCGGACATAGGACATGGGTCCCAGTATGAACCCAGAGACACGTGTCTCAAGCTCCAACTAAGTTAATATACGTCGGTTTTGGATTGAATTGAAATCATAGTGGAATATGTGAATATTGTGTAAGTACTTTAAAAAATAATAGAATCAATTATTAAAAAATTAATTTTATTTTATATAAATTACGTATAAAATATTTATTTATTTTTTTAAAATAATTGAATAATATCTTAACACTTACAACTATAAATATTATTTTTATTTACAATTATCTTACTTTTCTGGTGACAACCCAAGTGATGATGAAAGATCACTACAGTATAGTATAATTGAAATATATATTATAACTATGGGATCAATAATTTATACAACATTAATATTAGAAGCAAACCCTAATCACTTTTTCGACGGTTTGCATCATCTTTACTTTTCTTTTCTTTTTTTTTTATTTTTTTATTTTTTATTCCTTCTCTTTTGTGTTCAATTTCAACAAAGTTGATTACTTTATAGTCCTTTGCCTAACGGGACGGACATGCGTAGTTAGTTCTTAAGTAGGAATAATGATTGATGTAAATGGCACCTTCTAGGACAATTTGCCGCTTCGAACATCCAAGTAAGTACTGCGAATTTGCATGCGTTTCTCAACTTTCTCTTGGGTGTTGATGTACAGCTTGCCGGAGAGAAAAACAGCACATTCTCAATTTGTACGGTAGCGCTAGCAGGCATAAGATAAATAGGCTCCGTTGGGATAGAAAAAATTATTCATTTTATATCATTTTATTATTATAATTTTTTTTAAATTTTCAAATAAAATATGATAAATAATTTAATTTTTTCAAATTCTAAAATAATAATTATATTAAAAAATAATATTATAATAATATTTTATTCAACTTTTATTTTAATTTACTATTCAAACAGCGCCTTAATATCTTTTAAAATTACAGTAAAAATAAAACATTTTATAACAGATCTTTTAATTATAGTTGTTAATGCCAAAAAACAGTACAATGGGTCGAAATGAGAAAAAAAATCATTTTCAATCCGCTACGACAATTTGGGTCTTGATCGGTATGGTTTAGAGCCCCTAATAACAATCTGACATGATTTTATAGCATCCATATGTAGGTGTATATATATATATATATAGAAGTGAGCAGGAGATAAATGCAAAAATAAAAAATAAAAGAGATGGAAACATAAATTTAAGTGGTTCGGCATAATACTTATGTCCACGGATCGTATGGAGAGTAAATCTACTATCAAGTGATTATTTTACGGTGTCTTATTATCATTGTACAATAGAACTCTGTGATCTATTTTTTGAATGAGATATTTTCTCTGAAGCTTTCCTTGCGAGATTGAAGAAGTCCAAATAGCAGTCTTCCTTGGGTTTGAAAGAAGTCGCTCATTTCTTCTACCATTTTCCTTATTTACATTACATTCCTTGCTCCTAACACTCTTTCTTTTCTCTAGCTTTTTGTCCCCTCCTTTATTCCTCTCTCACTTCCCTTCTGATGAGAACTTCACCATTAGGCTGGGATTGGAAGGGCCATATAGGGTTTGGGAAATTTAATCACCTTCAATGGTGTTTTAAAAATGATGTATTGTTTATTTAATATACATATAAAGCACTTTTGAAATTAGTTACAATATTTTTTAAAATATAGCGGTATTTGCAGGAATTTTTTAAGATTTCGGATTTGATGTGTTTTTAATAATTGGACGTTTAGCTTATTTTTAAGTGCTTTGAGCACCTTTAATGAACTTATCAAATATCTTTGTTTAAAACAAATTCTTTTAAATTGTTAAGAACTAAACTTTTAAAAGCAAACCTAAGCTTCCACTTAGTAGCTTCTAAGGTCTTGTTTGATTACATAAATGAGATGAATGGAATAAAAATTGAATAAAATATTATTAAAATATAATTTTTTAATATTAATTTTGTTTTGAGATTTTAAATAAATAAATTATTTATTGTATTTTATGTGAGAGTTGTAAAAAATTATAATGATAAGATGAGATATTTTTTTAATTAAAGTTTTTTTAATAAATCATAATTGAGATTATTATTATTAAGTATGTATATATATATCTATATTTTAAAGAATTTACCTATACGTAGCCTCTCACCCGAGAAATATGACAATAGATGTTTCTTTTGTCGAACATATGCTAAAGCACATCGACAACACGTGCGGCGCATTAAGCGACAACCAAGGACCAAAGTGCGGTGAAGACCGAATAGAAAATCAATTGATGTGAAACTCTGAAAGCTACAAAAAACTAATGGGTAGGGTTGATATCCGCATATACTACAGGGGCAGTCACCCATACTCGGCACCTCGCTCTCTCACTGTTAAGTCTCGTATTAAGACTTTTGTATTATTTTGATTCTTATTAGTTAAAGTGACCAAAATAATACATATACAATCTTGTGAACAAATAACAAATTATAATATATATTTATAGATTCATAATTTGTAAAATATAAATATATATTATATAGGTGAAAATGGGGTGTTGGGCGGGATTGAGCCTTGTCCGCCCCCCCGCCCCTGCTCAGGGACCAGATGCGGAATGGGTGGCCCAGCCACCTGCATTTGACTGACTGGAATACGACTCACCCATGCGGAGGCTAGGCGGATGGGCGAGGAATAGCGAAATACCGGGCCCCATTACCGCACCTCTACTATTATTGGGCACGAGAAAGAAAGGTAATTGGAATAAGGAAAGTTAGAAAAGAAAACGATAAAGAATAATCAGACAAACAGACACACCCCATATGAACGAGGAACCAAAGGAAAACATTTTGTCCTGCTTTTCAACTCCAAAAATACGAAACGCATGATGCTTCTCGATTAAAGTACTGTATGTTTGTGCAATTATTATTTTTTTAATGGTATAATATTGAAAATATAACTTTTCTACTGTTGAAAACTACCCATTAATTATTCTGCTTTTCTTTTAATAAGCAGACAAATTGGCTTTTTAGCCTTATGCTCCTTCCCGTTTAAATCGGCAGTACGTGATGCTGATTCGCACATTATAGGGACCGCTGATTATATTTTGAAAAAGAGATGCATTAGATATATAAAAATATTTTATAAAATAGTATATTTTTAATGTAATATATTATATTTATTTTTTAATAAAAATAATATTATAATTTAAAATATCACATTAAACCATTGTAAACTTTTTTTATAAAATACTTTTATAAACTGAACATTTCTTTTTAAAAAATGATAAACTTATAACTTTATTATAATTTATTTTAAGTAAAAAATAATTATATAAAATTAAAATTAAAAATAACTAAGTGTCACCAATACATTGATTTATCATAAACGAAACTGTAAATAAATGTTATTCATATATCTTAAAGGAAAACACTGTAGCCACCACTAGCCAAAAAAATTTTTTTTTCCTTAATGATTATGAAAATTTTGTTTAATATTATTATAAATTTTTTATATTTTTTTAAAATGTTTAAAAGTATTAAAAAATGATTTGAAAAAAAAAAAAAAGATATTTTTTTTTTTGCCTAGCGGTGACTCCCAGCGGGAGCCACCAACGGTGCCTGTAGCACCGTCCTATCTTAAAACATAAATAGAGTAGTGATATGAGATCCTTTAAACTTTTACCAGAGGCTCTTGACGTTGTAAAAATTGCTCAACAGGTTGGAGAGAGAGAAATAGTCATTCTCAGTCCATTGGCATGATTTAGGCGTCTATCGATGTTGTTTGGGGCTCCCATTGGTGTTCCTGCATAGTCATATGATGTCAGTGCGTACAATGTAGAGAAAATAGAGAGAAATGAACACATGAATTTACGTGGTTCAACACTAAACCTACGTCCACGAGGGTTTAGAAAGGAAAATTTTATTATAATATTCTTATTTACAGACTCTCATGACCTCTCATCTCTCATTGTACAAGAAAAGCTATGGATACATTTTTTAGAGATGAACGCTTGCGCCGAAGTCCTCTAGAGTTGAAGAGGAAGACTGAGCTAGAAGAAGTTCCGGCCCCCTGTTGGATAATTTTTATATATCCTTTTGTTGTGTGTGCTAATCTGCAGTGATGGGACCCTACCCCTTTGCGTGCACCAACTTCTTTCCTTTTCCCACTTCCCTCTGACTTGCTATAAGGCCTCCTATCATTTGCCTGCCCCATGTCCTTTAGTGTCCCCCCTTGTCCTCTAGTACCCAACCAGATGGGTTGGACTTGAGCCATGGGCCCTAGTATTTTACCCCCCTCACAGTACCCGTGATTCTTAAGTGCTACTTGTGCTAACAAAAGACTTTGAGAATCTGTAAGATAAAATATACAACAAAAACTGTCAGTAAGGAAACAAAATATTCTGCTTGAGTTAGGCGGTAAATCCCCCTAAGGGCAAATTTAGGCGGGAGGCACGTGTGGCCACGCAACTTGCGAGCGCATAGCTCAGATGTGGCGGGAGACTAGCTCGACCGTACAACATGCAAGCTAGAGCTCGGATGCGGCGGGAGGCTGGCTAGACCGCGCAACAGAGGACGCTGGCTCAACCCCGCAAGGTGCAAAGTTTGGCGGTGTGTCGTTTGTATGTTTATTATTGCGGGAAAAAGTATATGCTTGTTTTGTGTCTTTGTTTTTGCTTGACTGTTAGTGTTAGAGTTTGTGCAAAATAACTCATGTAAAGTGATTAGAGGGCCCGTCGACCACCTGGGTTCACCTTAAGCGATTGTCGGGCCCGTCAACATGTTCCTAAAGGTAACTCGCGCAAGGCGGTTTTGGAGCTTGGAGGCCTGCTAAATTCGAATGCTCGTTCTTGAAGGCAACCCACTGACAATGGTTATGGCTCGAGCGTGACGCTCAGTGTGGCGAGTCTATGGACTCAGCTTTGTTGGACGGGAGTCTGCCAGTCTTGGGACTTGGCCTTACCTTGCGACTGGTTGCGAGTCGAGGGACTCGGTGAGTCTAAGAACTCGACTTTGTTCGATGGGGGTCTACCAATCTAGGGACTTAGTCTTACCCTGCGGCTGGTTGTGAGTTGAGGGACTCAACGAGTCCAGAGATTTGGCCTTACACAGCGGTTGGTTGTGAGTCTAAGGACTCAACTTTATTGGACGGGAGTGCTTGCTCGTACTAAATTGCTCTGTCAGAGTGTGGGGTCTCGTGGCCAATGTTCTACACTACAAGAAGTGGTTAGTAGAAATGAAATTCACATAATTTTTTAGATAGAAGTGGTCTTGCAGTGCATGGCAACTGGATGAGGGGTTAAGTGTGCCAAGTTGTGTTCGTGGTGGAGCTCGGTTGCCGAGTCATGAGGGCTCAATCCAAGCCCGTGTATGACTGCTGTGTTGTGGTGTTTCCCAAGCCACGTGCTATCTCGTCCTTTGAGTTTCTAAGTGGTGTGGTGAGGACCCTGCCATTGGGTTGCCGAGTTGGATGATGGGGGGTCTTGTGCCCCTAGGCTGCGAAGTCGGATGGTGGAGGGGTCCCATACCCCTGGGTTGCTGAGCGAGTAGTGGAGGAGGCTTTCTGTGGAGATGTCGAGTGCCGTGATCTTCCTTGAGCAAATGGGGTCTACCCCGATTTGTGTATTCGAGTGTAGGAGTCCCGAGTGGTTGGTTCGAGCCCATTCATGTTTGCTAGTCGAGTCCCGAATGGTTTGTCCGAGCTGAGGGGCTACAGAGTCCCAAGCTCGTGTATGTCCGCCAGTCGAGTCCCGAGTTGTCTGTCCGAGCTGAGGGAATGTGGAGTCCCAATCCCGAGCTGTGAGAGGTCTGGTCCGAGCTGAGTTGATGAAACGAGGCTAGTACCCGCAACTGGGAGGAGTCCATGGAAGTTGGGCTCGTCGAGTCCTGTAACTAGAGGAGTTGTCTAGTGGTAGAGGCCTGAGTTGTGAGTCACCGCTCCATGGTGTGGGGCTCGGTGGTCTGAGTTTCCCGACCGTGTGGTTCCATTCCGTGGAGAGGGGCTACCTCCGACCAGGGTGATCGAGGAAGAGTCCGAGAGCAGTCGTGCTGCTGGGTCGAGGGGATGAAGAGGTGTTGAGCCGGTGGAGTCGGCAAGCTCCCTATTGTGCGCACGACATTGTGCACTTGAATGCACTACCGTTGGCCACCACGAGACAACTGCTGGTGTTGGGGACACCACAGGTGCAGCCTGACGGCGTCGACGAACCACAAGAATCACTGCTGGTGTCCCCTCTGACTACAACACGACTCAGCCGTGCCATGGCCAACGAGCTTGGTGGACGTGCTCGTGCGGGATCGCTTCTAGGTGGAGGGGGCGGTCGGCGAGGTGCCGGTGGAGGCAGACAACGCCGACGACCCACGTGGCGGACGCCGGCGTCTAGCCGTGCGGTGATCTCCCGCGTGCTCGTGTGTGGTGCGCGAGAACACTGTTAACGTGTTGGGGACCTCGATCAAGCCTCTAAACACTAAGGGTCCGATCCTCTCTTTGTTGCTCCTCTAATGACCGATATGACTCCTTTGCTTGGTGTAAATCACAAGTAGCCCAAATGGAGCTTGGGTGAGATGAGGTTAGGGTTCATTGGTGGGAAGTATGGATGGTGTTTGGGCTAGGTGATCACGGATTGGGTGATGATGGGGCACGGCTAAGTGACCCTTGGGATGTTAGGCACCACTTGTGTGCTAGGGTTGGATGATGGACAATCTTGGTTAGGGTTTAGAGATGAGTGATTGAGGTTAGGTTGGATGAAGGGTTCAACCAAGGCTAATAAGGGTATACAGCTAGGGCAAAGGTGGCTTGTAGAAATCCTAAAAGTTAGGAATTGTGAAATTCTTAAAATATAGGAATTGAGATCTTGAGATCTAGATGGACTAGGGTTGGCCGAAAATGAGTGGGATGGATAAGGACTGATTTTTTTTGGAGGAAAATTGAATTTGAGTGAATCAATCAAGGGATGATGACCAATCAAATTATGGAAGGAAAATGGAAATGAGAAAAAGTAGGATCTAGGGTTTCGGCCAAGCCAAGGAGGCTATGGTCGAATAGTGTATTGTGAGATCTAGGGTTTTGTGGCTTGTTTGGTTATGGGAATTGGGAGGTGGTGTGTAGAGCTTGATGTGAGGTTAGGGTTTTGTGGTTTGAGGCAATTAAAGGTGGCGTGTATGGTAAATGATAGGGCTGGCCGAATTGCTTGTTTGGGAGATGGGAATCTTCAAGAAACTTAAAAGAAATCTTATGAACATATGAGAAAACACATGAACACAAGAAATCTAGCAAACCACAACACAAACCAAAATCCCAATGAAGGATTCGGCCTCTTCACTCCAATCAATCCACAAATCTCCAACAAAAGCACAAAGAGAGAAAATGAAAAGAATAAAGGAACTAAACAATTTTTGATTCACGAATTACACAAAGAATTGAATGGAAACCTCAAATATATTAAAGGATAAATCGAATCACACCTATTCACAAATTACAATGTGTGATCCTCTCCTTGAGAATTCACGAATTGCACCCCAAAAGAACTCAAGTGCATGAAGCACCGAAAATGATAAACTCCAAGCCTCAATGGCCATCCACTCAATGTTCAAAATGCCAAAAGATCCTAATGAAATGTTTAAGAGTCCTATTTATAGAGTTTACAAAGTGGAAACTCCCAAAAAGTCCTTAGGCAAATTAAAATAAATAAATAAAGTAAATGAAATAATAATTAACAAGTCTTTAAATAAAATAATTAAAAATAATAAAATGGATAAATTAGCCATGGTGGCCGCCATGGTGGGTTATGGTGGTGCATGGCTCACGGCTAGGTTAGTTATGGTTCAGTTTGCGACTCGCTACATGGCATGGCATGGTGCCATGCGTTGGTCAGGTGGTGGGTATGACATGGCGCTGTGCATGGCCTGCTAATGGTGGGCGTGACAAGGTGCCAAGCCTAGGCTTGATGGTGGGCACATGGTGATGGCTGCTGTTGTGGTGCCCAGTCAAATGGTTTCGGCAGTGGTCTTGTATGGCCCGGGCGATGAGTATGCATGGCCCAAGCTAACGGTCTGGGATATAGGGCTGGAGCCGTGCGCTGGTTGGCATGCCACTAGTCTCGCATGCAAGGCACAGGCTGGAGCCGTGCGTTGGATGGCGTGCCTGGAGGGCACGCCACTGCAAGGCACAGGTTGGAGCCATGCGTTGGATGGTGTGCCTGTGAGGGCACGCCACTAACCTCGCTAAGTGGTGCTAGAGTACGCATGCATGCACGCAGGTGCATGCTCAAGCCTGCACACATGGTCTGCACGTGGCCAATAGCCTCCATGATTGCCCACTGCGTGTCATGGTCTAAGTTAAGGCATGCAACCAGGCTAGCCGTGTGACTGTTTTGACCCTCTATGCATAGTATTGAGGTGTGGTCCCGAGCAATTCTCCTGGGGGTTGTGACATGACGGGAGCCGTGATCATGAAGGTAGAAATGTGCCACGAGGCTCGGGTGCACCCTGGCTTGCTTCTGAGCGCTGCGCATGTATGCCGGACGTGCATGCACAGTGGACATGCATGCATGCCCGTCCAACGTGTATGGTACTATGCTCGACACTGTGCACATAAAACATCTCGTGGGTTATCTGCCCACTAACGACTCAGAAGTGTAAGTGTTCATGTTGTGTGCTCTTTTTATGTGATGGAGTCATTCAAGTGTAGGGGCGAAAAAGATATACTATCTGCCCATTTTTATAAACGTAAAAGTTAAAAAAAATTAGAAGTACTCATCTGGAAGGGTGTTGTCCGCTCGTCTAGTAATTATCCAGTGTGTTGGTAAATCATCATTCTCCCACCTCTAACTTAGAAGGTGTTCAGATCCTACAAACGGCGCCATTGTTGACGTTGTAAAAATCACTAAACAAGCTGAATGGAAAGAAATAGTCATTCCTGGCCCACTAGCGCGATTCGAGTGTCTATCGGTGTTGTTTGAGACTCCTATTAGTGTTCTGGCATAGCCGTACAGTGTAGAAAAAATATAGAGAAATGAATACACGGATTTACGTGATTCGATACTAGGCCTACGTCCAGGGGGTTTGGAGATGAGAAATTTACTATAATATTTTTGTTTATAGACTCTCATGACCTCTCATCTCTCATTGTACAATGAAAACTATGGATATATTTTCTGGAAGGAACGTCTGCGCCGATGTCCTTTGGAGTTTAAAAGGAAGACTAAGCTAGAAGAAGTTCCGACCCCCTTTTGGAGGCTTTTTATGTATCTTTTTATTGTGTGTGCTGATCTGCAGTGATGAGACCATACCCCTTTGCATGCGCCAACTTCCTTCCTTTTCCCACTTTCCTCTTACTTGCTCTAAGGCCTCATGCTATTTACTTGGCCCATGTCCTTCCTTGTCCCCTCTTGTCCTCTAGCACCCAACTAGGTAGGCTAGGTCTAGGCTCTTGTATCACCCCCCCCCCAAGGCCATTATATATATATATATATATTAAATTAGTACGGAAGGTTTTTCTTTAATTCTTCTTGATTTCTCTTATGAGACCTCTCATTGTGTTTAATTTTTGAGTTAGTTTATATATAGTCTCTATTTGAGTATTGCTCATACAAGCCCATGCAATTATGTTTTATAAAATTTTAAAATTACAATAATATCATTTTTGAGATTGCACACATAGTCCCCAATTAATTCATGACTACAAATAGAATTTCTCTTAATTTTTTATATGGAACCTTCTTCCAATGAGTCTTAGGCTTAGTTTGATTACACAAATAAGATGATAAATATGTGAATAATAGTGATAAAATTTGTGAATAATAGTGAAATTATTTAAGTTACGGTTTTTATAGGATTTTAAGAAATAAGAGAGAACAAGTTGAATAAAAAAATTCATAAAGTTAAAAAATGTTTAAAATATAATTTTGTAATATTATTGTTGTTTTAAGATTTGAAAAAATTAAATTATTTTTTGTGTTTTGTTTAGAAGTTAAGAAAATTTGTAATGATTAGATAAAAAAGTTAAAATTTTAAAAATTTGTAATTAAAAAATATTTTTATTTAAATAATGTTTAAATATTGAGATAAAATAAAATAAGATGTGATAATTTGGTTTGAAAAGTTATCAAACCAAACCAAGCCTTAGAGACCTTTCACCATGTTTAATTTTTCATTTGGAGCCTTCTCAAGGGGGTCTTAGCTCTTGGGTGAGACTGCATTTAGATGTTGACGTGGTTTCAGATGATTTGAATTGATTTATAAATAGTAATATTTTATAATTTTTATTTAAATATATTTAGATATAAATAAATTGAAATATATATTTTAGTATGAATTTGACCTCACTCCAACAACCAACCACAGCGTAATAACCATCCCTTCGAGTTGGAGCCACGAACGAGGTTATCCTTCTTGGCTAAATGGGCTCATAATACAAACTAATGGGCTTGAGTTAAATGTGATCCAACTACCCATCTTTTGTTCCATGGTTTGCTCGCTGGCTGGCCCGTCTCAAGAAAATTAGGACAGGACGGCCGAATATCGAAACTACCAGAACACCCCGCAAGAAATTAAAAAAAAATGTTCCCTCAAGGCGGTGCTTCTGCCTCTCGTTAAAAGTATCGCACGCACCGGCACCGCGACCTAGACCCTCAAATTTCATTCTAATGGCATCCTCAGAATCCATGGACATGGACGACAGCTTCCGATTACGTGTAGAGAAGGTCTTCGGATCCCTCGCTTCCTCGAAACCCTCGCCTCTGCAATCTTCGATATGGTCCCTAACCGACGATGAGGTCGAGCGAAGGGAGTGGAGGCGCGGTACGGACAACTCTGATCGTGACGACACGCCGTGTGCGGCCTCATTCGATGATTTCGTGAAGGACAAGAGAGCTTCGAGAAGGAAGCTTCGCAGAGGGCTCGAAGAAGATCCCGATGATCTCAACGACCACGACGACGATGGCGATGAGAAGCCGGATCGATCTTTTAGAGGAGGCGACGAAGAAAGTGAAGAATGGGAAATCAGATCTTCTATCGGCCTGGACCCCACTCTAGATAACGAGGTAATTTTATTCTGTGAAATCTCTATTTAATCTATCAGATTTCACGATATTAAAATCAACAGGTACGATTATAACGTCTCGGTCGAGTTACTAGAAAATCTTGAGGACCCTAATTGGGCGAGGTAAGGAATTAACGCACGGGGCAAGTTGAGTGTGACACATAAATAATAGCTATGAAGCTCTGGCAAATCTGAAAGCTAAGTTGATGGGTATGACATGGATGTTATAGGGAGAAAAAAAGCAGCAGTAGTTGTCGATGTTGTCGTAGCATAACAGTAAGAGCTTGATTTTATATTCTAGCCGAGAATGTGAAAATGGTGCAATGGAGGTATGCTTGTTGTCTGTTGGGTTGAACAATCTTAGTTGTTTTAATTTGTAAGTTAAGGGAAAAAAAAGTTTAGAAAAGCCTCTGAACACAAGAATGCTTAGGAACATAATTTATATAGTCGTAGGTTTCTTTTCCTTTTTTCTTGTGCCTTGTCACTATCCACCAAATTTTTTTTTTTCCTCTCTTTAATTTGGCTGACTGGTGCAGGAAGAGGAAGATGAATATGACAAATTGGCTACGGGGAGAGAAAATGATGGTGAGCGCCTGTTCATGGGAGACATTGCTCATCATGGATCTTATTTGAACTCTCACAATGTGCTTCACACTTCATTACGTGGTACCAGTAAGGACTCACGTGCCAATCATCTGGCTGCAAGAATTAGGCTGAAAGAAGATGAAGCTGAAGCTGAAGCTCAAAAGTACAATTCTAGTGATACTTATGAGTCGGAAGTTAAAGAGCAGCATGATGAAGCATCTAAAGGCTGTAGTCAGTTGAGGTCTATACTGAAGAGGAAGGAGAATAACACCGTTTCCAAGTCACAAAAACGTGTCAGGTTTGACCCTGGTTGTAAATATGATTCTGAAGAAGTATTAGAGAGGTCTGTGAGTGACCTCTCAACTAAGGCTACGGTTTCAGATGATGGAACTCTGAGAGCCCAAAATAAGTCGGGGGTTCCAGACTTTTTGCTAAATCCTTCCAAGTATACGCGTTATAGTTTTGATTCGACGAGTAGCATTGATGAAGAATCTAATGCTCACGCATCAATGGAGTTCTTTAAACTGGTAAATAAGCTAGAGCCTTCAAAGTCAGGGTTAGAGACTGCAGATTCTTCAGCCGATCTACCAAAGTCTGTGACCTTTATTCCAAAGAAAAAGGTTATTGATGCCAAAGTGGTAAGTGATAGTGGTGTGTTAAAGCAAAACAAGGAGGAAGAAGATCATGAGAAGTCCCTGCATGGAGCAGGCTTTCCTGTAGGAATTGCGGCTAGGGAAGCCCAAGATGTAGTTGGTGCAATGGAGGAGGATGAATCAGAAGCAAGTGCAGCAGATAGGAGTGTGAGTTTTGTAAAACCTGGTCGGAGGTATCGGACAAAATCAATGTCAGATGACCATGATTCTTGAGGCTATCTGGATCTTTGATGGGCTCAAGCGATGGTACTTGTTAGGTTTCTTACAGAAATCTCACAGCAGCTTTTGGACTCTTTCTTATCACATAAGCTTGGTAACCGATTGTCTTTCTGATTATAGCTTTCTGAGATTACTGGTCATTAAATAGTGGGGCATGTGACACTACAAATGTCTTACCACAAATGTCTTTGTCTAGCGGTAACTGGTAAGTTACAAAACACATGCCATGTCTTTTTTAGAGAAAAGCTCATGCCATGAGTTCATATCCTATCCCTAGTGTGTGTAAGAATGCTATGTTTGATGAGATGTCCTTTATATTAATCGCATCAACATGCATGTTTTAACCCAAATTGATCTATTATGTTTCGAGATAGAGTTCCGGTTTGGCAACCCTGTTGTTACTTTTATTTAAAAAAATGGGTTTGGCAACCATGTAATACTTTTAACAGCCACATGAATGATGCTGCTCTCAATTGCCTGATATGGTTGCCATATTTTCCCAAGTACAAATATCTATAATATGTTCACCTTATTTACATCTGAGCTCTGTTTGGCCTTACGTGTTCCCGTCGGAATCCATAGTCTTACTGTCGAGTCTTCCTTTATAGACTCCATGCTTTCTACGGCCCCTTCTGCATAAGTGAGTTGCATCCGTGGTATCATGTCGATTAAGGTACAGAGGGATGGTATACATCTATTATAAGCTAGGGATTACTTGATATTTTTGTGATGGATTTCCTTTTTTGTTATATCAAAATTTCTGCTGGAAAGATTCATGAAAAGCTGGGGGATCGGACGAGCCTTTACTCCTGAGTCCAGTCCTGAAGCTATTAAAGAGGGGCTTCCTAAGTTCCTACATTCGTTTTCCTCTCCCCAAATAGAAAATAAAAACTCGTTGTTGGGTGACAATATTAACATCTAACCATTTTTCAAACCAATTTCTATATATTTGCATACCGTTTGAGAGTATCAATAATCAAACAGTTAACGTACTCTCAAAGTGAAGAAATTCTAGATGGAAACTTGTCATACTTGTTCAAGGTTACCCATCAGTAAACGTCTTCATGGCAAAATGATAAAAATGAAGCCACTCTCGGCTTATGACGCTTGAACATTTCTAATGGTCTCTATTTTTTTAATAAAAAATAGCCAAGTTACTTCATCCATTTTAGTTTATGGTTTTTGAAATTTAGTTTACACTAGCTTGTCCATTATTTTCCATATCATTTAATATTTCTTTGTTCCATTAGAAAATAATGTGATTGTGAGAAATATGAAGTGAGGAAAGGTGGAAAAAAAATGACGAACTTTTTTTACATTGTGCACCTCTAGAATTAATTTGGGACGCTGTTCTGGACATCTGGTGTCAATAAAAATAAAAGTTTTTTTTTTTTTCATATAATATTTTATCTAAATGTAAAGAATCAATACAACTCAAATATATTTTGCATATACTTTAAATAAGCTGATAGAGATATCATTATTTGAACTATTGGGTAGTCATGTAACATGGATAAACCATTGTGATTGCACTAGCTATGAACCAGAAACTGTACAGCCGCTGATACATACGTATCCATATAAAACTGGAGGTGTATAACAAAAACAAAGCATAAATGTGATGATCTCTTAAATTTTTTCTATAATCCATCTCTTTGTATGGAACCTATAATTGGAAAATAAAGAAAACTTACAAAGAAAGGAAAGAGAAAGAAAACCATATTTCGAATGGCACATTGAATGCGATCTCCAGATATATGATTGAAACTTCCGATCGGTTTCTTTTGCCTCCTCTATAATCTATGGGTGTGGGAGAGAACCATCATTATGTACAGCGTATTCGGATTCCCCCTTGGCTACAACTTGTCAGCAATTCTTGCTAAAGCATCTGAAAGTTTATTGAGAACACCAATCAAGCTATTAACATCATCTTTCCGCTGTTCACGATCCAGTTGGAAATTTTCATTCTGAGCTTCAAGTTGAGTAGTCAACATTTGTCCATTCCTTTCCAGAACATTAATAAGCTGAGTCTGCAGACTAACTGTTTCCTCGTCCTCTTCAGCTGCAACCCTTTTCCGCTTCCGGTCCTCTAGAGAAGTGGATCCTATCTCAGGATTTGAGGCAGGCTGTTTCTCATTTGTGGTTCCTGCAGACCAAAAAGTGTCTGAACAATATAGTTCTACTTCAATTGTCCATGAATTCGGCACTGCAAAAGACATGTAACTAGGATATACAAGCAAGAAGAGCCCCGCTACAATAGAAAAAAGTACTCTTGAAACGGTTATCATATATATGGAAGTAATTGACACATTTTCTCACCCAAGATCCACAAAAGTGGTGTCATAGATATGGCCAGTCGAACAATTTAGCAGGTTTTCAGCCACAGGTTAGAGAGGAAGATGACATCCCCAATTTCCCCAAATCTCACAAGAGGGTGAACTGGGAAGCAAAAGAAGACCACATATCTGATAAAAGTCACTCAGGGCCAATCTCTATCTGGCCAAAGGAAACCATTGTGCGCCTATGTTACCTTTCAATAAAATGTCTTCCTCAGACTATTTCTTTTAGGCGTAGGACTTGGTCAAGGTTAGTCTCTGTAGAAGTTTTTTTTTTTTATATAAATATCGACTCCATAGAAGTTTAAAACCTGATTGCTGGTCAATATCCTGAAAATGGGTGCTACTTGTGGGTCATGGGTTTCAGCTACTACTAAAACGCACCAACTTCAACACAGTCAACCCTCAATTCATAAGTAAGCAGACCCCCATTACATGAATTAAATCCAACGTGAGCATGGCAATTTTCCCGAAACCATGGTATTTAGAGATTTTATCACGCCAACCAGCACAAAAGTCTGTGATCTGCTCATCAGACTCACACTTCAGAACCCAAATGTCCACCTCATCTAATCAATTTTCAGTTTGCAATATGCGCTGTGCTTTACTCATCTGCTTATTATTTTCTCAAGTAAAACAGGCTGCTAATAAATAACTAAAACATTCGGTTTGAAACATAATCCTATGTTTTGTGAATTTGAGGACTTTGAAGGTAGGCAAATAAAAGCCAAATTGTGTATGAATCAGAGCTAGACAGAAGTATGATCTAGAAAGTCACACATATCAACTACTAAAGCTCTTTTTTTGGTTACCTTGACCATGAGAACCTCGTAATACCGGTTGATAATGCTTCTCTGTCAAACAAAAAGGAGATGAAAAACCAGTGCAAATATCAGCAAAAATATTTCCAAGACAGTTGAGCATTTCTTCAAATCCATTGTTGTTTGTGAGAATTAATCCCAACACACAAACTATCCCTAGAACCATAACGAAAAGAAGATAGAGAGATTAGAGAGACAACAAGTTCTATGTTTTTCAAGAACTGTCGCCATTTTAAAAAGCCTAGCCTCAGAAACATAAAGTTTTTTGAACCGGAAAAGAAAAAAAAGATTGGTTCTTAAAATTCTATCGAAATTCATGTCACCCAGAGTTGATGTAAACTCCAGCTTACCTGAAATTGGCATAGGAGCAGGAATTGAAACCTCCATCGCCTTCTCGGAACTCCGACCTGAATCCTCCTGTTCGAAATCCGAGAACAACCCATCATCCGCAACGGCGCTCCGCTGACTGTCAAACAAGCCGCCTGCCTCATCCGCGTCCTCGGCCACATGACCTGGAGTCGGGACCGGAGCAAGAGCCAAAGCCGTAGCGGGAGTCTCCGGAGCCACGCTCGACCCGGTTTCCAATATATCATAAACCTCCTTGTCAAAAAAACCAGGCAACTTCCTCTCCCTCCTCAAATCGTTCCTCATCACCCAAAACGACTCCGTTCCCTCCTTCGCCTGAGACTCCCATTCCCTGATTTTCTTATAGTCTCCGGCCAGATTACTCCACCTTTTACGGCACTGGACTGGTCCCCGGTTCACCCCATGTCGCTTACAATACGACGAGACCGAGGACCACTTGGGCTCCAAATGGCCCGACCCGAACGGCAACCCTGCGCTCCGCCCACTCCCCCGGGTCTCCGCGACCCGCTTTCCCTGTATGAGCACCAGAATCTCCTGCCTCGTCCACCTGGGGAGTCGCGGCGTTTTGTCGCCGTCGACGGACGTTGGCCTGGCCTGAACGCCGTTTCTGGCGCCGTCTGTCTCGCCGTCAACGCCATTTTGAGCGAGGCTTATTAGTTGCGCCTCCAAAGCCATTATAGATACACAGAAACCCAAACAAAATAAAAATAAAAAATAAAAATAGTCGTTGAAGACACGTGGCTTAAGTAAACGAATTTGTCAGAAATAACGGCGTTATGAGTAGGGGCCCGTTACGGCGTTTAAAGGAGAGGGCAGTGAGTTCATCATCGACAGACACTGTGAAGGAGAGAGGGGAATGCGGAAAGAAATTGAGGGAAGCGCTAAGCAGAGACGGAGAGAAAAACATAAAAGAGGAATTTTTTTTTTTTTTTTTACAGGCTTAATACTTTTCAGCTATGGACCATTGGACCCTTAACTCCTTATTAGGATCCTTTTTTTTTTGTAGGACCTCAACTAGATTTTTTTGAAAAATGGTACTCGTGATCTTATATTAAATATATTTTTTTATTTTTTTTATTCTTATTAAATTAATTGAATTATTCTACTTATCATCTATATACCATATATTTATTACAAAAAAAAATGAAAAAAATTAAAATAACTGTAGTGTGTGAAAATGACAAGTAAAATTATTCATTATTTATTAGGTTCATTTTCTTTAATTCTCAATTTAGAGGGAATTTACTTTCTTTAACAAAAGGGTTACTTCCTCCATTTGGAGATCATAATATTTAAGGACAATCAGTACCTTTCTTAAGCCCCAAACCATTAATGTCATTTTCTTTTTGCATAATATGGTATCAAGATATCCTTTTAGACCTAATATCTTTTGAGTCTGTACATATTTGAATTTTGAAACGTTCAAATATTAATATTTTTTTATTATTCTTATTATCATTTTTTTTAAGATGGTTGTGGTGAAATCGGGAGATGCAAATATATAAGGATCATCATCACAAGTAGTAATTTAGTGGTCCTCCAAATGACCCAAAATTGTGGTTTATCATCATAAACCATATGGGTAGACTAGCCTCGTTTGTTTGCATAGATGAGATGAGATGAGATGAATTGATATTAAAATTGAAAATTGAGTAAAACACTATTAGAATATATATTTTTTAATATTATTTTTATTTTAAAATTTTAAAAAGATGAATTGTTTATTTTATTTTATATGAAAATTTAGAAAAATTGTAATGATAAGATGAGTTGAAATCACATACCAAGCCTAAACAAGTTGATAAGGGCATCCTACCCTACCCACTTTAGTAAAATATTTGTCCAAGTTTGCTTTCCTTTTCAACCCCTCTTAATAAGTCTTTATCTGTCTCATTGAATCATTTGCTCTAAACTTTTTAAATAAATGACCAATTTCTTATGGACGGTCCTATCAAATTAAAGCCACTTTTTTTTTTCTTTGTTCTTGTTAGGACTTTGGCCATATTATTGAATGAGGGTACCACAGCTCCCCCCCCCCCCTCTCTACATATCAAACATCAACATACCAAGGCTTTCCTTTTGGGTGCTCTCTCTCTCTCTCTCTCTCTCTCTCTCTCTCTCATATGCCCAAAGTTTAGTTATTAGTATAATCGAAAGGTTACAAAATAAGGGTTTGGAAGCACTTGTGTTGTTGGGGGCTATAACCCGAGGAGTTAGTAATGGGTCATATTCTTCTCCCGTTGTCAGAGATAAACGAATTTGTACATACTAGAACTCACGATTTTATTATGGGTGAGTCCAGATTTGACTGGTGGGCTTGTTCTTAATGCAAATTGAATTTTCTTTTTCTATTTTTTTTAAATATTAATAAGATTATAGTTACTTCCTTAATCATTAAATAAAAAATAAAATATATAAGCTAATAAATTGAGATGACAAGCTCAAATGGCATATCATCAATTTCTTTTTGTAGCATATCAATTTATTTGCATTTCAACCCGTAATTTGTCATACCATAATTTGATTAGTTTGGGCTGGTCACAAAAGTTTTTGGAAATTTAATTAGAAATAATTAATTACTTTAAAATAGTTAAGGAAAAAAGAAAATGCATGACGAGTTCAAAAACAGTGAAACCCTCGACAAAGCGAGGAAGTGACATTATAAGGGTCATGATACAATCATTTTAACTACCATCTACTTTTTTGAAAGATATTGAACCCGATCGAGATAGTGATGCTTTAGGTCATATTAGCCATAAGGAAGATTAAAGAAAAATAAATATCAAACTGGCCGTATTATACAAAAGAATGAAAAATATTTTAATCATAAATATATTTTATAAAAGTAAATTCATAAATTAATGTGTCTTGATATGTTAAATTAAATTATACAATAAATTTGACATATAATATAAAATAATATTAATTTATAAAATCTGTTTATAACTACAACACTTATAAAAATTAAAAAGTTATTAATTTATACGCAATTAGAAAGAGAGAATGCAAGAAAAAGTAATAAAAGGAAATCAATAAAGGTACAACATTTTACGCAATCATTTTCATAATTATTTTTTTAAATTAAGGATTAGTTTTATAAAATAATTTATAAAAGTATTATAATATTTGATTAAAATATTTATTTTAAATTATGGTTATGAAAATGCCTTTTCCAAGTATATATCTGAAGATTGGGGTTTTCCTTTTTCGAGACGCATAATCTTGTTTTGCCTCTCTCTAAATCATCTACTCCAGCTTCGGACATGCATACGTTACGACTTTAGTGGCAGACAATTAGATAGAGACTAAAATGTCTTTTACGATTAATTTAGTACTTTAAGCGATTGATTGTCAGTTGGTAAGAGTCTTTGAGCTTTCCTTACAATCTTTTATAAAAATAAAAATTTTATAAAAATAAATTTATAAATAATAGGAATATATTTTATAATAAAAATAATTTTATAATCTAATATATCAAATAAAATCATATTGTTATGAAACTAATGAAAAACAAGAGAGCGAAAGACAAAGAGAGAGATCTTTAATACGAGAGAAATGTTTAGAGAACTTAGTTTTCTCTTATTTCTTGGTGTCTTACACAAATGAGGACTCCCTCTATTTATAGGGATTTCTTGGTACAAAGGATGGTTAGGATTGTTACACTTGTCATCAATCCAATGGTAAAGAGTACAAAGGAGGTTAGGTGTACCTAAAATCACTATTGGGGGTAGGTGTACCTAAGATTACCATTGATGGCTAAATGTGGTCATACAATACAATTTGAACTTGGTTTCTAACACATATCAATTTATTTTATGAAATTTATAAGAATGATTCAATTATACTTCATAGGGCGCACATAAATTAGAGTAATCCTATAGTAAAGTTGTCGTTTTTCTTGTAGAATTGTCAAATTTCTTAATTTCATATTGTAAGTATTTTTATATATTTTTTACTACATTTTATTATTATTTATTATTATTTAATATTTTGTTATTAAATTTTTTATTACTATTTATAATCATTTGAGATTCCTTACTATCCAAATATAGTCCAAGGTGAATTGAAATGAAAAGCACAAATGCACAAATAAGAAAGCAATTTGTCCAATGTACATCAAGAATGTTTGTTAAAACGGCCCGATGTAATAGTCTTCTTAATACACTGGTCCAGATCAGAGCCCATATGTTCAACATGGGCCGGTCTCATAAGGTGGGCTTATGGGCCTAAAGAATTAGAGAGGGAAAGCTTAATCCTATCGATGGGGATTGATTTTATAAATATTTTACAACCAATCCATGGGCCACATTTATTCTGATTTAAATTGCCCTTCCCGAACTCCTGCAGGTTGGAATTCGTAAAGGCAGGCTTTAATTGTTGAAAACAATTTTATTTTTTTTCCCAGTCCGTCCAATACCCGTATTGGTCCTAGGAAGATAATAACTTTCCGCAGGCCTAACATTTCTATCCTAAAAAATTGCCATTAAATGGAAATGTACTATGTAGATACTCCATTTTCTAGCCTTGTGGCCGCAGTATAGAGGAACACTTCATTTTCCATCTCTCTCTCTCTCTCTCTCTCACTCTCTCGAACTACTCTCTCTCTTGACTTCGAGCCCGAGCTCCATCTCCTGAAAGTCCCGTCGAGCCCAAGCCGCACTACTCCCTCCCTCCTTCCCTCCTGTCGAGCCCTATCCCCACCCCTACCTCCCTCCCATCTCTCTCTCTCCTAGGAAAACCCATTCCATGAGGAACGTGACCCTCTCTACCACTCTCTCCATTGTTGCTCCTGGCCCATTCTTCCATTGCTCCTGACCAGCACGAAAACCCCCCCTCTCCAGAAAATTTGCTAAAATCATGACGCTTTAAGGATTAAAAATGAAAGAAAATAACCACGTGAGTCGGTGTGAAGGGAGGAAAATAGAGAAGAAAATTCTTCCAAGATGCTTCAGTGTAGGGGTGAGTTCGGTCCAGGGTTTTCCCACCCTGGACCGGACCGACGGTCCGTATGGAGTTCGGTCTGGTCCATTCGTTCCACTCTTGATTTTTATTTTATTTTATCCAATGGCATTTTGTTTAATACTTATGTAATTATATTGTGATATATTTAATATATATACATATGGTATACTATTATATATATATATATATTAGTAATACGCTAATACTATTAGTCTGTTAGTATATAATAAATTAGTAATAGTTATTAACTTATTTTCTATAACTAATAATACACTAGTACTAATATTATTATATAATTATACCAATTATAAATTTATAATAACTAAATCATTATAAGTCTATAACTATATATATTTAGTATCAATGTATTATTATACTCTTTAATGTATAACTATTAAGTTATTAACTATAATATATAGCATTAGTATATATCAATATATTAATATATTATAAGAGTTATGGTATAAATTATAATATATCATATATGTATAAATTTATAATAGTATTAGTATAGTTAACTTAATATGAAATATGTTAGTATTAAATCATTATAACTATATAGAGTATTAGTAATATAATATTTAATATAACTATATAGAGTATTAATAATAAGAGTATTTTACTATTATTTAATATAGTATGACATAGAGTATTAATAAATATGTGGGGTTTGAAGAGATATAGTAATACTATTATTACATCTAGTTATTAGTTATATGTATTAGTAATATATATCTATTATTATATATTATATATTACTAATACATAAAACTAAGTTACTAATATATATATTATATATTAGTAATAAACTAATACTAATACTATTACTCTATTAGTATATAGTAAATTAGTAATAGTTATTAACTTATTTATTATAATTAATAATAAACTAGTACTAATATTATAACTAATAACTAGATGTAATAACTAATAACTAATAATATGTAATAACACTAGTACTAATAGATAATAACTAATAACGAGTATTATTAATTTACTATATCTCTTCATTGTCTTCAAACCCAACATATTTACTAATACTCTATGTAATACTATATTCATTTATTAAATAAGAGTAATACTCTTATAGTCTTATAATCTTATTACTAATATTAGCATATTAGATATTAAGTTAACTAATACTAATACTCTTAGTCTCTTATAATCTTATTACTAATACTAGTATATTAGTTATTAAATTAACTAATACTAATACTCTTAGTCTCTTAAAATCTTATTACTAATACTAGCATATTAGATATTAAATTAACTAATACTAATACTCTTATAATCTTATTACTAATATAGTAATACTAGCATATTAGATATTAAGTTAACTAATACTATTAGAAATTTAGATATAGTTATAGACTTATAATGATTTAGTTATTATGAATTTATGATTAGTATATTGTATAACTATATAATAGTATATAAGTATATTAGTATTAATTTAGACAATTTAGTCTTAATATAAATATTAGTATTATAAATATTAACCTATTAGGTAGGGGTGTGCATCCGGACCGGATTTTTTCCGAATCCGGGTGAATCCGGGCAATTGTTATAAATCCGGATCTGGTTACGGATTCGGATTTATAACCCGGTAGTCCGTAACCAGTAATACACCCGGTCATTATTTTTTGCCCCCGATTCTTCTAACATTTCGAACGAAAACTCTCCCCCTCTCTCGAACGAAATCTCACTCGTCTTCTCTCACTCAAACGAAAACCTAGCGGCCCGTGGTGATTGCCTCTATCTCACTCGTCTTCTCTCACTCGAACGAAAACCTAGCTGGCCCGTGGCGATTGCCTCTATCTCACTCGAACGAAAACCTAGCTGGCCCGTGGCGATTGCCTCTATCTCACTCGTCTTCTCTCACTTGTTTTGAAATCTAAGGTTTGTTAATCTCTCTCTCTCTCTCTCTCTCTCACTCGGTTTGGGTGGATTCCTTTTTCTTGGTTTCTATTGGATTTTATTGCTTTTGGTCTATCTGTCTATGCCTCTATCTCGGTTTAGTTGGATTTTTTTTTCCTGGGTTTGTGACTACTTGATACTTGATTTCGAAACATGCATCTGCTTCTTTCTTCCCTTGGACTGTTATCCGAACAATATCTGCTCCCTTGTCTGCTATTCTCATTACCTATTGACAGATTGGGAGTTAGTTCAATAAAATGTGTGGAAAATGTGTAAGAGTAAACCCATGTTTATTTTACAGAAGGTACTTTTGAAAATGAAAGGAAGTAAAAATATTGTAAGAAAAGGAATGGTCCAGCAACTAACAAGTATGTATTCTAGACCCATTAGATCCTCTTTCCTTGTGTTCAAAAACTAACAAGGTATTCACTTTTTTGTTTTAGAGTTGGGTGGTAGTAATTGGAAGAGCAACAAAACCCATTGCTTAATTTAATGTCACAAGCATGATAATGCACATTAAATATGCATTGCATGCAGCTAGAATTCAATATTGCCATCCTAGGAAATTTCTAAAATTAATATATTCAATAATTTAAGATTAGTGTCCCCTAAGATAGATGACCATACAAACCCAAGTGTTGGTATTTATTTATGAATGATGATAACCCCAGAGAATATGTGATAACAAGGATGTCCAAGAGGCTATTTCAGGATCTAGTACCATTAAAATATGTTGGAGCTATGTTTCATTATTGTTGTTATTATGGTATATATATATATATCTCTCTCTCTCTCACACACACACACACAGATTTGTTACCGACTGCTAAATAAGACGGAGCTGCTTGTAGCATAGGAACGGCTTAACTATACACTATACACTATACACACACGCATATATGCACACAGATAGGGCTGCAAACGAACAGAGCCACTCGTGAACAATTTGAGATCGACTCGTATAAATTCAACTCGAACTCGGTTCATTTAATAAATGCGTTGTTCGTGAACACGAATATTGGTTCGAATATTAAACGAGCAAAACTCGTATAATCTCGACTCGATTCGATTTAGACTCGTGAACAATATTCGTATAAACTCGATTCGACTTGTTTTGAGCTCGTCACAATACTCGTAATATTTCTCTCTCTCTCTCTCTCTCTCTCTCTCTCTCTATATACTCTTACATATATTCTTTTATTGTATATATTTGATGTGTTATATCTATTATTTTTGCTACTTTGTATAAGTAATATATTTTGTTACTTTATGTATAACAAGGTGACGAAAGAATAATATTGAGTATAATATGTATTAAGTTCACAAAAGAATTATTGAATCAAATGTTTATAAATTGTAAGCAACTCTAATTTGACTACGACACTTTCTTATCTAATTTCAATTTGATTATTTGGTCATATTTAATATTACTAGTAAGAGGCGCATGTGCACAGTGAAAAATAGAAATCTATTATAATAAATATTTATATTTTCATATGTTCTTATGAAAATATAATTATTATATAGCATTCACTTAAAATAATTATTAACTATAACATAAAAATGAATGTATGAAAAATAATTAATTTTATTAAACGATTAATTTTATCTAACAATAAAAAAATATATTTACATTTCGAAATCATATATTTAAAGAGATCATTAAATCAAAATCATTAATAAAAGAAAAAATATATATATAAGTAACTTAAAATATAAGCAAATAAAATATTACACAATATTAAAATTTATTTTGTTACATTTTAAAACATTTGGTATTTAGTTTCCGCTGTGTCTTTAGTTTTATTTTGTTACATTTTATTTCTATTATATTTTTATCAACATTTGGTATTTATTTGAAAAAAGAGAGGAGAAAATTATAATTAGATTGGTAAACTTAATGCCCAGCCCGTGTGCTGTGGCCCAACCCTCTAAACCCCACCCAAAACTACATTGTTTGGGGGGTTAGGAAAGCAAAAACCTAATTCATCTATCTTCCCCTCCCACTCTATGCGCCGCACGAGATCTGCCTCTCCTTCTTCCATTTTCATTTTTTTTTCTCTTCTCCTAGTCACCACCCATGAGCTGCTCCCACCGCCCCCATTGTCACCACCGCTGTACAACGTGGTTGTGCCTCCCGTTGCCTCTGATCGCCGCCGCAACCTCCACAATCCTCTGTTCGTTTGCAGCATCAAGTGAGCCAAGTTTTCCGCAAGTTTTTTTGTAGCCTTATAGTAAAATTGCATAATCGAGGATCTCGAATTCTTGGGTAAAGCAAATAGTTTGGAGTAGCTCTGACTAGTGAATGGCCAATTAGAATCTTGAAATGTTTCATTTTTGTAAAGAACGTGATATTTGTAGTTCCGGATATGGTAGTGTTGGCTACGGCTTGCTTTGATTATTTGATATAATTTCTTCTATATCGCTTCTCTCTTGGTTTTCAATCTCTCTGTTGAAGCTCTATCTTTTCTTTATTGCAATTAATTTCTACGTTGTTTGCGAGAATCTGTTGCTACATGCTTCTTTGATGTGGCTGATCGGTTGGGGGCATTGGGGTTCAACATAAACAAAGCATTGATTTTTCAACAAAAACAGAGAATTTAAATCGAGCGAGTAGCTCGAGATCGAATTAGTTCGTTTATTTAATTTATACGAATTCGAGTCGAGTTTGATCTTAACGTGTGTTAGGCGAGCCGAGCTCGATCAGAAGTTTTTAAATTTTATCGAACTCGACTCGAGTTCGATCACATATATGTGCTAATCGAGCTCGAGATCTCCTGTTCGAACTCGGCTCGATTCGGTTCGTTTGCAACCCTAGACACAGATATGTCATAGAATTTTTTTTCCTGGCCAAATCATATCATTCTCTGCTTATGCCCTTTATTTGGATTTTCATTAGTAATTATTATATTATTTGGATCTAAATTCTCATTAACTAAGACCTTCATTTACTTCTGTAGGTAGTTCCAATCCTAAGGGCTGGTCTAGCTCTTGCAGAACATGCATCTTCAATCTTGCCAGCAACAAAAACATACCATCTGGGTAAGGAAAGGTTCATCGATGTAGCCAAGTTTCATGGATGAGTGTTTTTAGAAACTTTGTTATGCTTAGTGCCGTTTGAGTACTCTGCTAATAGCCATGATAACGCTCTCTTTTTTGTTTTAATGGGTCGAATTTTATTAATATTAGAAGAAGAATAGTCATTGTCACTTCTCTTTACCGACTTAAGTCAATCGTACTTATCAATTGTTCTTTGAGACCATGTCTCTTTAGGTTTTCAATGTGATTGATTGCTTTGGTGGTTTTCTTTCTGTTTGCAAATAAAGGGATAAGCAGAGACAAGGAGACACTTCAACCCTCAATATATTTTGTTGAACCTAAGGTTTCAAGTTTTGTGTAATTATATATTTACACATGGATTTTGATGATAACAAATGAATTCAAAGAATGAAGGAGTCTCAAGCTCAATTTGTCCACACAATAGAGTCAAGCACATCAAGGAACCAAGTATGAGCAAGAAGGAAACAAGTTCACATTAAAGTCATAGAGAAATGTTGTAAATCTCTTAAAATTCGAAATTAGGATTAAGGCTCAAAAATTAATATTTTATCATAAAGCATTAAAATACATTTTCCACATGTGCATGAATATTTTGAAAATTAAATTTAAAAATTTTGAAAGATAATTGATTGTCATCTTTCACATGTTCATGCCATGATTAAAGGTTTGAACTTTGAAAATATTAAAGATGATTGATTGTCATCTTCACATGTGCATGTTTTATTTGAATATTTTTAAAAGTGATTGATGCTTTTCTTGACTTATGCAAAAGGAAGATGCCTTTGTTTGAATATTTTGAAAAGTAAAGTGTGCTCCTTTTGTCATATGCAAAAAGTAAAAAATTAGGTTTGAAATTTTTGAAAAGCAAAGTGTGCTCCTTTTGTCATATGCAAAAAGTAAAAAGATTTAGGTTTGAAATTTTTGAAAAGTAAAATGTGCTCCTTTTGTCATATGCAAAAAGTAAAAAGATTAGGTTTGAAATTTTTGAAAAATGAATGATGATGTTTTTGACATGTGAATCTTTTTAAATTTGAATATGAAGTCTCATATGCCTATAAATAGATCATTTGAGAGCTTCACATTCACAACACCAAGAGCATACAACTCTCATTCAAAGCTTTCATTCTCTCTTCTTTAAGCATTGAGCCTTAACTCTTGTTCATTTTGAGAGATATAGTTTATGCTTGTACTGTTCTTATTTCACTCATTGAGGAGTGTTTTCTGATATCCTACCCACTATCAATTCTGTATCAGTAAAAGGGTGTGTACAACCCTTGTGCGTGTAGAAAGTGTTCTACACAGGGAATCGTTGAATCACCACGTGTAAGGTGATTGCAAGTGTAGAGGGTGTTCTACACGGATCCTTTGTACGGTGTTGTTCAAAGGTGTAATAGGTTTCTATCTCCACCTGAAGGAGGTTGAATAGTGAATTCGGGGATCCTCAAGGGGTAGCTTGAGGCGAGGACGTAGGCAGTGGGGCCGAACCTCGTTAACATACTGAGTTTGCTTCTCTCTTACCCTTACTCTTTATATTTATTGTTGTTTCTATTTTGTTTATATTTTATATTGTATATTTGATTTATAATTTTATTTTTTTTAATACAACTCAATTCACCCCCCCTCTTGTGTTAGTCATCTGGGCAACATATCTGAACAAGTAAGGAATCCCTCTTGTGGAAATGAGAAACGTATTTTCCCCCTTCCTCTGAATGCTTAGACCGAGTGCACAAGGAAATGCTTCTATTTGAGATCTTTTGAGTGAGATAGAGCTCTTTTAAAAAAATCCCTTTCTTGTTTATAGCTTTGCTTTTGTTTCATAACTTTTCCTTGTTTCTCTAGTCATTTCCGCCTTGGCATATTTCCTTTTTCTTTTTTCTATTCTTTTCTCTTCTTTTGGGTGGAAGAGAGAAAAGAGAGGGAGAAAGGGGGGGGGGAGCATAGAATGTATGCTAGCATTGGAACAACTTTTCTTACAGTTTGTACTGTCAATTTCATAGGTTACCTGACAAATTTCCTGAAGGGTCTCGGGTATTTGTAGTTGATCCCATGCTGGCAACAGGTATGATACTAATGGACTAATGGCTGGAGCTCCTTGTTTTGTGTTCTGGACATTTTAGTTTTTTTTTTTCTCTCACCTTATAAAATGGTTCTCAACATTGTTTGATCGAGTTTTATATTTATTTCTTCTGTTATTTTTCCATTTGGTTAGAGGATCAACCTTGGGGTCTGATTTTTTTGGGTCAAACTTTATTGATCAAACTCTTCAAATTCTCTATGATGGTTTACCACTGAGTCATGATCATGTTTTATTGTATCACCAGTTCAAAATGTTGCAGATGTGCAACATCTGTCCTTCCTATAGTGAGATTGATTTTTCTTGTCATTATTTTCTTGATAATTAATATCAGGCGGCACGATAGTGGCAGCTCTCAACCTCTTAAAGGAACGGGGGATTGATAACGATCAAATTAAAGTGGTAAACATTCTTGTTAGATATCCTCCATGTTTCTGTTTCTAATAGCCCCATCCAAATAAATTGAGATGAAGGCTTCGTTCATTGACTATGCTCTGTTTAGCTGTTGAGGTTGATATTTTAGCTAATTACCAAACTGAGATGTGTGTGTAGTAGCAGTGGTTTTATCCCAAAATTCAAAAAAGAAAAAGAATCTCATAGACAAAGCTGTGCTTGTGTTGTCTTGTCTATGTTGCTATGGAATTATTATATCACTACATTGTTATAATACTTGCTTTGTTTTGAGGGAAGATATTAGTTTTCTATAAAGGTTACCACTAAATCCGTGTTTGCATTTCTTTTGTTACTTTTACAGCTCAAAACTGAAGTTCAGAAAATGGAAGAGAAACTCCGAGTCACTGAAAATCTTCTTGAACATAAGGTAAGTCCAGGCTTTACTGACTTATAGTTATTTCCACCTCACATATAGTTGAGCACATTAAAATGACATTGCACGGCTACTAATTTCCTTTTTAGTCGTACTAATGGGTTAATAAACTTGTAGTATATAGTCAAATTGGGATGTCTCCATGCAAATAAGTCCATCACGAAATGTTTAATGCTATGATTAAATCCTGGAAAGTTGGCGCCTGCTTGCTTGCTGACCCATCTCTCTCTTTCTCTCTCTCATTTTTAGTTTGTTCAAGCTTGACTGTTCTTGTTTAATTAAATATTAAGATGGATATAATGTATTGCATCATCAGTTTAATGGCTATATTTGCTGTAATCAGGTTGTTGGAGGATGCTAGTATGCCCCTTGTGCTGGTCAATGTCCCTTGTGCAGCTTCCTCAATTCCATATTCAACTTTCAAGATGTGAAGAGTAGTAGCATTCTATTTTTTTTTTTTTTGAAATAGTAGTAGCATTGTATTAGTTTAATTAGTTGTGATGTATTATTATTTATTTTGTTTATTGTAAATTTATATTTTGCATTGTGATGTAACAAAAATATTATCTATTTTGCATTTTTATTTATTTTGTTCTTTAATTTACTTTTTTTAAAAAAAAACTTATGAAAAGTGTTTAAATTATTTTTTAAAATAAATTGGGCAATTGAAACAAGATATCAGATTTTTTTTTTATAAAAAAAAGTGCTATAATTCTTTTTAAAGTTATAAATATATTTTTAGAATTTTTTCTTTTTTATTTTACAAAACCCGGATTGAATCCGGGTATAAAGCCAAGAAACAAAAAAAAAAAAACCGGATATCCGGGATTAAAGTCCAAAAAAAATCACACCCCTACTATTAGGTTAGATAAAAATTATAATTAATTATATATAATTATAAATATCATATAAATAATAAAATAAATTATATATATATATTTTTTATTCGGTCCGGTTCGGTCCGGTCCGGGATAAAAAACTCCTAGACCGGGACCGGACCGAAACCTCTCGGTCCACTAAAGCTTGGATTGGGACCGACCGGACCTATTCTCGGTTCGGTCCGGCCGGTCCAATCGGTTTTTTCGGTCCGACCGGTCCGATATTCTCCCCTACTTCAGTGGACACCACGGAATAAAGAGAAAATAAATAAAAGAAAGAAAAATCCCGAGTCATGGGGAGGTTCGTCGAGCTGGGGAGGTGTAACAGTGTGGAGTGCATGTGAGGTACGGTGGTAGAGCTCAAGGGAGTGGTTTCGCTGAAGAGAATAAATTCTGGAATGAGTTTTGTTATGTATAAGCAAAGTCGCGTACTAATCTACGTACTAATACTGATTATTTTATATTTAAAATTTAAATTAGCATTATTTTTAATAAAATCTAATTTTTGACTAATCATATTAAATTAGTGTATATATTAATACGCAGTTATGCTTGTAATTAGATTTTTCCTTCTCGATAACTTAAGTATTTGATTTTTCTATCTTGTAATATGGTTCAAGAGAATTAGATGTGGATGACTGAGGAGTCCATTTGTTATTTTTTTTTGTCGTTGAGGGACTAAGAATGGTGTACCCGTCCAAAAGAGGGACTGTTATATGAAATATACACAAGTGAAACTCTCGTTCTATTTGAGTTTTTAAACTGACACGTGCCCATGAAACATAAGCAGAAAATGGAAAAGTTGGTACTAATGTCCACGAGTTAAATGTTGGGTTTGTGTTGAATAATAAGAAAGAGTGGCTCTACAGTCATGAGGACCCAAATTTGGGTTCCAATAAGTGAATTTTTTTTTTTTTTTTTGGTATGTATTTTTAAAATACTCCTAAATATTTAAAAATAAATTCACAACATTAATAAAAATATATTTACTTAAATACTAAGTAAAAAAAAGGTATCGAAATAAATACTCATATCTATTATCGAGATCTGAAGCATTTCTCGATAGAAAACAACGCTGCAAGCATCGCTCACAGAGGCTCGGGTTAAGAATGTCCCTTTTTTAGGCCAAACTAATAAATTGTTTTTTTAAGAAAATAATTATAAAAAAAATAGAAATTATAAGTTGAGACAAGTGGGTATAAGAACTGAGTTTACTTTAAAACCCAATGAACAGTCAAATACTAACATTTGGTTTCGAACAAAGTCTGACATTGAAAATATATAAATGAAAATATAATTACAAATATAAATGTGTATTAATATATGTATTAATTTAATATGATTGGTCAAAAAATAAATTTTATTAAAAATATTGTTAATTTAAATTTTGAATATGAATGCATCAGTATTGGTACGTAAATTAGTACGAGATTTTGTTTGTACGTAGCAAAACTTATATATAAAACAGTTGTTAGTTTGCTATGTCGTTCAATGTTCACAATATGAGTTTTGCTATGTACAAGCGAATTCGCGTACCAATATTGATGTCTTCATATTCAAAATTCAAATTGACACTGTTTTCAATAAAATCTATTTTCTACCAATCACATTAGATAGGTGTTCGTATTGATGTGCATAATCGCTTACAATTAGATTTTCCCTCACAATATTGGGAGGCAAAGTAGCTTTTTTCTATTAGGAGCGGGTACTCTGAGTAACACCGCTCCATTTTTTAATATATTTAAATATTTTTTAAAAATAAAAAATAAACCAATATATTTAAAATTATTTTCTTAATTACTAAGTAAATAGAAATTACCGGATAGCATACTTGAACAATACACTTTGAGAGACAAAGTAGCTTTTTCCTATTGTTTAAAGATAAAGTAGCTTTTTTCTATTGTTTAAAGATACTACAAAGGACCCACCTAGCACTATATATTATTTAGATTTTTGCTACGTATAAGTATAGTCGCTTATTAATTTATATATTAATACTGATTTCTTTATATTCAAAATTTAAATTAATATTTTTTTAATAAAATTTACTTTTTAACCAATCACATTAGATTAATACACATATTAATATGCAATTGTGCTTGTAACTAGATTTTTTCTATTATTTATAATATGGAAATGGTAACGCTACCATGCAGTAGCCTCCTCAATTTGCTCATTTGTGTCTCTAGTGTAAATCATATAAATTTTTTTATTTTAAATATATTTAAAATATAAAAAAATATTAATATATTAATAGTTACTTCCTTAATCAATAAAAAAAATTAAAAATAAAATTAAATATATAAACGGTCAAAATAAATGAGTAATATAAGAAACATACTAGCATTATCCACATGTAAATCCATTAAAAAAAAAGAAATTGTGAGAATATTTATTTTAAGAATAAAATATGATAACACAACACATTTTACAATATTATAAAATAAAAATATATTTATAAAATAGACATTTTACAAAAGGAAAATTTTATCTATTCTATTTATATCTTACCAAATAAGAAGTAGTATATTTATTATAATTAAATGATTATATATTATATATTTTTTATTATTAAATAATAATAAATATACCATATTATATATAATAAAATATATAAAAATATCCTGAAACAGAAACAATACAAAGACTCTTGAGGAAGTGTTGGGATTGGATAAAAGGAAAGGAAAATGCTAGATCCCCCGCTAGGGGATCCCGTAGGAGCTACCGCTCCCATTTTTTTTTTTTTTTTGTCTTAGTGATTAAGAAAAACTTGTTTAATATTATTATGATTTTTTATATTTTTTTTAAATATTTAAAAATATTAAAAAAATGATATGAAAAAAAAATCAAAATAAGAAATTTTTTTTTAATCTAACGGGAGCTCCAGCGGTGGCCTTAGCACTAACCTAAAAGGAAATATTGGGGAGAATCTCATAGAGTGGCTGAGCTCATCAGATAAGGAACAGAACCCCATAGCAATACTTATCATTACTCCCACATGTTGCTTCCCATCCTTCTCTATTCTATTTCATGAGCTGTTCCCATGATACTCTTCGAGAATCCCCTTACTTGTAGGGGTGGGCTCTGACTCCGACGGAGTCGGAATCGGAAATTCCGACCTCCGACTCTGACTCCGACCGGGCTCCGACTCCAACTCCGATCGGAGGTCGGAATTCCGATCGGAGTCGTTTTGGGCTTTATCTGCCTCCGACTCCGATAGTCTATTGTCAATCTAAGGCCCGATTTCAAAAAAATTATGTAAAAATAATAAAAAAACATCTCTTACAAATGAGATTAATTAAACAATGGTAAACATCTCTTCCAATTTTTTTCTCTCATTTTCCAAAATCCCACAAAACATTTTCATCCAAGTAATTTATATTTTATCTCATCTCAACTCAAATATATCATTTTTATTCACAAACTATCTCAACTCACTATCCAAATCAGGCTAGGCTTTGATTGTGAATATTAATGTGATTTCATATTAGTTTAGTTAACTTATAAATAGTAATATTTTGTGAATTCTATTTAAATGTAAGGTTGTTGTTGGTGTGCCATCCAGCTTTGATTGTTGGGCATGCTTTTAGTGCAAATCTTCCCTTATACTTAAATAATATTTAAAAAATAATAATAAATATTAAAATGAGATAATATAAATTTAACAAATCTTCACTCAAGAGAAAGCACAGGAGAATTCATTTCACCACAATTAAGAAGTCTCTTGGGAGTAGCACGGTTGATTTTTTGTTTTTCCCTTTCTTTTTTAATTAATGGATCTCTGCATTAATTGGAGTCAATACAGTTGAATACCAATTGTATCCCTCTCTTTATTGTAACCACCAGACAATCAAAGTCTAAAAATGTAATTACAAGCATATATTATCCGTGTACTACTTTCCAGTTACCAATGCAAGTCACTCCCTCTTTTATAGTCAAAAGTGTACTAAAGAATCATCATTTTTATTGAAAATAAATAAATTGATTATATTAATAATATATTTAAAAGATATTACTTTTAATTATAAAAAATGTAAATACAATTCAAATTTTATTTTTAAAAAAATAAATAAATACGAAAAATTTATAAAAAATTGCCTAAGTTTTAATAATAAATTCAATTTTTTGCATCATATTAGTAACACTTATACCCTTCGTGTATCAAATATTATCTAATATATTTATAATAATTTAATAATATTTTATAATCAATTAAAGACCATGTTATTTAGTATATTTACTTCAAAATAACTATGTTTATTTTGGGATAATCTGATTCCTAGATTGTGGTAATATTCTGCCTCTGACTCCGAAGGCCCACCTCCGACTCCGAGGCCCACCTCCGAAGGTCCATGCTCAATCTAGAAAGCAACCACCTAATTGACTTTTGATTTCAAAAAAATTATGTAACATCCAACAAAAAAACATCTCTTACAAATGAGATTGATTAAACAGTCATACATTACACAATCAAAGAGTAGTATGACAAAGTCCTGATTCTTGAACTTTGAGAAAGGAAAAAAGTCTTGATTCTTGAAATTGAAGCCATAGCCAGTCTCATAATTGTTTTATCTGCAAAATAATACATATGAAAATATTTTATTAAAATATAGTATGAATTATGAAATGGTTAATAATTTCTTAAATGATTTAAAAATATTAATATAGTACCTGAATAGCATCACTACAATACATGAACACAACTCCTCATCCATGTAGCTTGTAAGTCATCCGCAATTATCACTCATCTGCAACTATGCTAGGGTTCACAAATAGGTCTACAAAATCATAATGATTAGAAGTTGAATAATTAAAACATTACAAATATTTAAATCACCATTTAAAAGCATATAAAATATAAGTTACCTGATTCAAGCCTATAGCTCTCGGGATCAATGATATCTACTCCAATGGGCATTTCACATAGCCAGTTCTGTGTGCAAATGAGGGCTTCCACAGTTGAAGCTGACAATGAACTCCGATAAGCATCCAACACACGACCTCCAGTGCTAAACGCCGACTCAGAGGCAACCGTAGTAATAGGAATCGCCAATAGATCTCGAGCTATTCGGGAAAGAATAGGAAACTTGGTGGAATGAACCTTCCACCAAGTTAATAACTGAAATGCATCACTAGGTGCCTCAACATCTTTTTTCAAATAGCGTTCAACTTCAGACCTACACTGCATAATATTCCTCGATGCACGCCTTTGATGATATCGCTGCACCAGTGGTGATGAAAGAGCTGCAGCAGAAGCAGTGTAATCACCGGAAGATGTCGAACTGGTCGGGTGTGAGGAGCTACGGCTACCACTTGCTGGAGTAGGATGACTATTACTGTTGTAGTGGCGATATAAGTCATCAATATCCTTTCTCAGCTCTCTAATAAACTCTTCAGCCTTCTCTTCCCCAAGGATGTCAATGAAGAAAAATTGTATAATTTCTAACTTATATCGGGGGTCAAGGATTGCAGCCACAAGTAATAATCTATTTATCTTCACAATATCCCCCCAATACTTATTATATTTTGATTTCATCCTCATAGTTGTAGCAAATAACAGTCCCTCACTGTTAGCATAACTTTGTTGCAGGTGTTCGTGAATCCTCGAAAGCTCGTCGAAGTACAAGTTCGCAGTACAATATTTGGATCCAGATATCCGCATAGTTGTATCATAAAACAACTTCAAAAATTCAACAAATGATCTGACACGATCCCAATCAACTGCATCCGGAGCACCGAGCCCCCTTCTCCCCCCAGTAGACTCCATCAAAGCATACCTCAAACCCCCGTCCTCGACCTCCATTCTCTGGAACGCTCTTTCGTACTTCTACGCCACATCCAACATCATATATGTCGAGTTCCATCGAGTCGGAACGTCCAAACACAACATCGCTGAAGATGGAATCTGAAGCTGTTCAGCTATAGCCTTAAACTTGCCAAGCCTTTGGGGGGAAGCCCTCACATATCTCACAATATTGCGGACTTTGGTAATTGAATCATCAACCTCCTTCAACCCCTCAGAAACAATGAGGTTGATGATATGAGCACAGCATCGAACATGTAGGAACTCGTGTCCACGAATGATATCATCTTTTAATACCCCAGTCCTGAATACAATCATCCATCATCACCAATGGATGCACCCTTGTGATCAACAATCTCTTTAAATCCAATTATCCATTTATGCAGCGTCCACTCACTGTCAATAAAGTGAGCTGTGATACACATGTAGCCCACATTTTGTATGGACGTCCATGTATCAGTGGTGAACGACACTCTCTGGCCAGTCCGACTAAACATCTCCTTCATTTCTTTCTTTTCCCTCACATGCCTCTTCATACAATCTCGCATAACCGTATACCGTGAAGGCATGGGAAAACGTGGCTCAAGACAGCGGACAAATTTGTTGAAGCCTTTTTTGTCAACTGTGGTAAAAGGCATCTCATCAGTAATGATCATCTCTGCAAGTAATTCCCGCAACATCTTCTCACTATATTGAGGGATTATAAGTTTCTTAACATGTGAAGGACCGCCATCAGTTGCCATGCTGGTTTCGTAACTGAGCTTGGTTTGATCACTGCCAGTGGCAGCCAATCCCTTCACAATCTTATACCGTTGGCAACCAAAAAGGTGTGCTATCAATACACTGGTGCCTTGCTTCTTCGAATGGCAACCACAAAGTTGACCACAGTGGTTGCATCTTGCCTTGGGATTCTCACGATCACCAGGAATTTTAGTGAAATGTTCCCACGTCCACGACCGTTTTTTAGAAGGTTGTGGTGGTTGATCACGCTCAATGGGCACATCTGCCATCTCCTCCTTTTCATTGAACATATCTTCATCTTCTCCTTTTATATCTATTGGGAGTCGACTACTTGCACAGGAAGTAGCTGCTCTAGATGCTGCTCTGGGTGCTGCCCTAGATGGGGCAGTAGGGGTGGAAGTACACGCCGTCGGAGGGGTGGGAGCCCTCACCGGTGTAGGAGCACTGGCATTGTCTCCAACATCTCTACTTCCACTAGGTCCAGCATCCATAAATTCCTTAGTATTGAAATCAAAGAATCTGAAAAATTAGATTAAAAACAAGGAGTTAGTTGCTAAATAAATTATGTAAATACTGTAAATAAAATAAAATTAGAGCAAGTAAGTATATCATTTATGCTATGATGACATTCATGCTTCTATAGATTGTAACATGCAATTTTGTAACATGCTTTTGTAGATTATATCCTGATGGGGTTTACACTTTTCTGAAAGCATTTTTGAAACCCTAGTCTCAATGATGCAAGTATATCTTCTTCTTTCTTTTTTGATCTTCTTTTCTTTTCCTTTTTGTTTTACTGTATTCTCTGGGGAGTGGGGACCAAGGGGCCACTACTAATATCATAAAATTATTTAAACACTAAAATCATATTTAATCTTCTAATTATACTTAGTAGCATAATTTAAACTTACTACAAATTTCTTAGACAAGTCACAGAAATCTCACTTAATAACATAGGTAATCTCTGCTCATTAGTGCTATCGATTCATGCAACGTATCAAATAGCTACCCAAAAATATTGAATTCACATCATTATGTATATAGTGTAATTGGCAAGTTAAATTATTCTATTAATTTGATCTTGTGATTTGAACAAGTTATTATCATGTCTTCCATGAATTTCTTCTATAGCTTATGAAGTATACACCTAAACTTAGTTGACAAAAATAGTGAGCATCTTAGGATGGTGTACTGTTGTATTGATTTACTTTTCTATACATGTTAAAAATCTGAAAACAAGAAAGAGTTTACTGGTTTTAACAGCCCTATTGTTTTATTGAGGATAATGGATACACTTGGGTGCTTTCCAAGGGACATTTTAACAAACACATTCCGTTCACTGTCCAACCACAAACACCAAGACAAAATTTCTCACATATACGCTGCCTGGAGGTATTCTTGGTGATTGGTTTTTCATACGTGTTTGAATTTGAACTATTGTATAGATGGTATATATGGTTTGCATAGATAGGCATACAAAATGTTTTTATGTTGTTTGCTTTGGTTTTTGAATTTGTAATTAACCCCAAAACTTTTCTTATTGTAAATGGCATTCATCCGTCAAAATTAAGAGTCGTAATATATATGATTTTTTTTAAAAATAAATAAAATCTTTTTGTCCATAGTTTATTGCAATCATATATTGTTCCTAAATTAACATTATATTTCACTACACCAATGTAACTAAATTAACATTTTTCCTATAATTATAACAAAAAAACAACGTAGTTATGAGTTTATTTACAATAATGTTTGAGTTTTCGATTCACATAATAATCTTTATATATATGGTTTTTTTCTAATAAATATTAAGAAATATAGTTAGAAAGTCAAACCATATCAGCAAACAACACATGAATTGGGTCGCTGTCTACATATCCACTTCATATATCTATATTTGTTCTATTAATCCTTAAGTTGGGTCACCTTCTTAGACTAATAATTTAAGAAGTCATTTTAGATAAACTGCGGTTATTGATTAAGGGCGAAGAACTTATGTTAGCCATTGACTTTAAATTATAAATATTGTATGAACTAAGACAAATAGGCTACAATTGTCCATTTTTCAGCCAGTTGGTGAAGTCTTTTCTTGGAACCAAAGCCTTAACAAATTTGACTACAAACCACTCAAGGCTTTACGAAATTTGACTCCCAATTCCAAAGCCTAGGTCCCAGGCCACATGATTTCTTCAATATTATGATAAAGAGTAATTTTATATAAAATTTTTAAAATACAAGTAGTTGTTAAAACACAAAATAATCTGTGCTAGTGTGTTGCCAATGCCTTAGAGATCACAGTGTGTTAATGGTTTTTTTTTAATTAATCTGTGCTGCCTTAGGGATCTATATCAGTTTTTTCTACTCATAAAAACTATACAAATTCATTAAATCCAATTGAACTCCGAAAGGCGTTGACAAAGGCATGCTGCAGTATATATTTTTTGGTTGGGACATTTTAACAAACACATTCCGTTCACTGTCCAACCACACACACCATGACAAAATTTCTCACATATTCACAACCATTTGCTACAATCACACAACCCAAAATCAATACCCATACATTTATACAGATTGAGATTATAATATTCATATCCCGTTAAAAAGTTGAAAAAATTTATAAGCCAAAATTACCGTTGCAACTTGCTGGCGGCGTGAACTTCAGAAGTGGGAAAATGGCAGCGATCGGTGGTTGGGCCATGAGGTGTGAGGAAATACGACGGGGCACCGTGAGCCACTGAGCCGTGCGAGTCTGCTCTGCTGTGGTGCGTGCGAATGAGAGTCTGAGTGAGTCGTGAGGTGAACTGTGAGACCGTGAGGCGTGAGAGATTGAGATTGTGAGCGTGAGTGGCCCAGCGGTCCGAGACGAAGAAGAAGGGGCTCAGAGCCTCAGACTCAGAGCAAAACGACGTCGTTCCTGTTTAAATGGAACGGCGTCGTTTAAATGAAGACCGATTTATTTTAAATTAACACAGATGCAAAATAACGTCGTTTTGCATCTGTGTTTTTTAAAATAAATCGGAGTCGGAGTTCGGATTTCGGAGTCAAACATGACTCCGACTCCAACTCCGACCTCCGATCGAATCGTCGGGGTCACTCCGATTTCCGACTCCGACGGCGCGGAGGTCGGCCGGAATCGGAAAAATCGGAAATTTGCCCACCCCTACTTACTTGTTGCTCATAGTCAGATTCCTGGTACTGCAGACAAATATCTTTTATTTTTTACTGTTCTGGTTTAATCGCCAGATCAAGGGTTGACCAGAACTCTACTATTAATTAATGAATAATCACCCTAATATACGTTATCGTTAACAGAGAGCCCCGAAGTAAGATATAGGGGTGGAGTTCGAACCATACTGAATTGCTTCAAACCAACTTTTACTTAGCCCTTTGCCCTATAAATTTTTGGACAACTTTGACTAGTGACATGTGATGGTTGTCCCTAGAATTTGGCTGCTTTTAGTAAAGAGATATGGTTGTGTTTGGGTATAGAGTTGAATTGAGATACTCAATAAATAGTAATAAAAAAATAATAATAAAATATTGAATAATATCTAATAGTATTATAAAATAATAAAAAATATGTAAAAAATAATAATAAAATAATAAATAGTGAAGTTAATACTTTAACATCCAAACCAGCGTACTCATGATAGTTCCATTATAATCCCATACTACTTTTATATTATGATTAATCAAATTAAGGCTTGGTTTAGATAGTAAAGTAGTTTTAATTCAACTCATCTCATCTCGTATTATCTTAATATCCAAATGTCACAAATACAAATAATTTTCAATTTCATATTTTCAAATATTTCATTTTAATCATTTCTTAATCATTATAACTTTTCTTAACTTTCAAATAAAAAATAAAAAAATCAATTTTTTCAAGTTTCAAAATAAAAAATAATATTTTATTTTTATTTAATTTTTGCTCTCTCATTTTCCAAAATTCCATGAAAAAAATACCAACTCAAATAATTTTACTATTATTCATAGATCATTTTATCTCATCTCACTATCTAAACGAGACCTTAATATTGTTATTTCGGATCTAATACAAATATAATGAAAGTATAAGTATATAACATAACTCCAATATCGTGAGGGACAGACTAATTTCACCCTAAGAGTACTAATCTCGAGATTATCCTTTCAATTCTATGGAGAGTGTTACAAATTAATATTAGAGAGATACTGATCTATATGTTATCAAAATCTATAGAAGAAATTCTTACATCATTACTCAAAATAAAAGAGCTGGTGGAACAAAATCAACAATGCTACGAAGTTATATTGCAGAAATTAAGGGATGGCCAAAACAACTTCAATGACAACTTAAGCTATATGGAGCATGAGTTTTGTGCAATGCAAGAAGAAGAACGAATAGCGGCATATTTATGGTCCTTCGACCAAGCATGCCTATCTCAGATCCAGATTCTTAATGGTAAAACTATCAAAGTTCACATCGACATTTCCAAGTCTGGTCTCAAAACTAGCATTTCCGAAACCAAGGGTAGAGCCATAAGAAAGAGAGATAGATCACAGGAAGGTGAGAGAGAAAATTGAGATGTTGTGCTATTTTGGGGGTTTCTCATAGCAGGAACAAAGCACCACTGCTACTTAGCCTCAAATTTCAAGCTCATGATATTCCCAGATTTGGAAGTTTGACCCTGGTGGACTCCGCTTCTCACTCTCATATTTCTTCTTCTCTTTGTTTCTATCTCTCCAATCAGAAACAGCTCGCCCCCTAGCACTGTGAGTTCTTTGCTCTAGGAGGACTTGCAAGTAGTGGCACCCATCGGCTTGCCAACCACAACTTTACGTCCCTATCCTCGACAACTAGCTCACCAACCACAACCTCGTATGGCCCTCTCTCTCGCCTCACATGAAGCTTGATGGCGGTGGCTCCACCTTTCTCATCTCGATCTATGTGAACCTAGGTGCTTTTGCTCTCATTCTTGATGTCCTTTGGTTTATTTCTGCACCTTGTGTCTTGTGGTTTTGTGTTTGAGTATAGGTAGGGGTGTAAATCAGTTTGGCCTGATCCAGGGGTGATGGACTGAAATTTTTGGTCCATCATTTTCATTGGACCAGGAGCTATCGGTCCAATCCAATTATTATTATTTCAAATAAATTAATTAAAAATTTTATTTAAATTATTAAATTAAAATTAAGTGAATTATTAATGTAGATTATGTAACTAAAAAAAATATTTTATGTGGTCAATAATAATAAATTAGATAAAAATAACATCATTAACTTATATAATTACTATATAAAAATAATATATTAAATTATTAAAAATATTTTAAAAATATATATAGGAGTTCGGTCCAAACCAGTCCAAAATTTATAGATCCCAAGACTGAACTGAATGGTCTCGATCCACAATTTATTAGACCAAGACTGATCGGTCTAAAGTTCGGTCCAATCTAGTCAGTTTTTTCAGTCTAGAGCTACCCCCTTAAGTATGGGGGAGCCTTTGGGTGTTTGGTGTTATGCTGGTAAGGTGTATAAAATTTCCCTTGGTCGAAAAATGATTTTTGAGTATTGGAAGTGTGGAAGTGTGAGATTTTTGTTCGAACAATAACCAAGCAACCATCGAGTGGGAGGATTTGGCTCTAGTTACTCGTGTGGAAATTCTTATCAGGTAAGAACAGAAGGTATGGCGTCTAAACTGTTTGATGAAATGCCTGAAGAGAATCCTAACATTCCTCATGTGTTCTCCAAGACCAGGTTCCTAATTTTGGATGAAGTAGATAGAGTTATGGGAGTTGGCTTCGAAGAGGAGTTGAGGTTTGTCTTTCAGTGTTTGCCGAAAATTTGCCAGACTCTATTATTCTCTGCAACGATGACAAGTAACCTGGAAACACAACTTGAGCTTCCTGCAAATAAGACATACTTCTACGAGGCATATGAAGGCTCTTAGATGGGTGACACTATTAAACAATAGTATGCTTTTGTTCCAAAAAATGTGAAGGGCGTTTATCTGATGCACATTCATGGAGTTGAGATAAAAGTTAGTTTTGAGAGTGATGATGTTGTTTCAAGCTCTATCATCGTTATGTATCATCAAGTAGGGGAAATTAGATAATGCTCGTAGGGTATTTGAGCAGCCAGAAACTCTTCTTAAATTGGCTTTGCCTTGTGATGTTGCCAAAACTCTTATTGAATTGGGTGCCAATGTCAATGCTTATTCTCCAGGGGCTCATACGGGCACTCCTTTATATCATGCAGCAAAAAGAGTCTTGAAACAGTCTGTAAAGTTACATTATTCCCATGGAGCAAACGCCTTGGTGAGGAATGATGATTGTCAAACTCCACTTGATGTGGCTAGAGTAAAAGGGCACACTAATGTTGTTCATGCAATTGAAAATCAAGTTTGCTATTCCTCTGGCTGGTTGGGGGGAATTTATTGCCCAAGCTCTCTTGAACCATTAGCACCTAAACTGTTATCAAGAATAAGTTGGGTTGTTCTTATACCTTTTGGTTCTAGTAACTCTATAATGCCTCTCAAAATGAAGTTCATAATATATCCTACTTTGCAAGGTATATCGTCTTGTCTAGTTATTGCTCATTGGAAGGCCAAAATTGAGAAAACCATTTTTCAGCAAAAGGACCCAGCCCCAACCATGGTTGACTAGTCAAACCAAAACTTGGTATAAGTTTGCATCCGCTGGTGAGGGTAATGAGAAGGTACAAATTGAGCAAGTTGAAGATATAACATTGAAGCTTGATTTGGATGGGCTTCTTGTTATTGGTGGAGATGACTTCCACACAAATACTAATTTTAGGGATAAGAAATTGATAACTCAGTCCTTTCTGATACCAGTTCACTGGCCGTTTGATACAAGAAAAGGACTAGACTATTAGATGAATGTCCTTGTGTTACCACCTTTTGAGTCAACTTGTAATTTGAAGGATGAAGTCGAAGCTATTAAGGAACTGAAGGAGGAACTTGATGCTATTCAGAATAGTACAATTGTTTTGGAGTGGGTCTTGGAACTTCGGGCAGTGGTAAAACTAATAAAGATGGTAAAATCTAGTTGGTCAGAAGAGTCCATACAAGCATTATATGTTGGATATACGATGTCCTAGGACATTCAGAGTAGGGGTGTAAATCGGTCCGATCTGATTCGAGAGGTGATGTTCGGTACACATTAT